>OX375867.1:87487963-87727748 GCA_947359475.1 Heligmosomoides polygyrus bakeri
AAAGAGACGAACCACGAGGGAGACAGCCCAACTGACCTTATGTAAACAGCCGAAGGCTGTGGCGTCACCCTTCAGATGGAGATAAATGTGGGTGAATGAGGTCCTCCCTTCGGGTCAGCCCCTCAGCGACCTTCCGGCTGGCGCCCCCCCCCCCGGGGTCAAGCCCACAGAGGTCGGCAAATGGAGCCAACTCCTGGGTTATGGCCACCCGTTCCTCCTTCCTATTGATTGCGGGGTTCTTGAACGCAATCCACAGCGCCTCCAAGGCCTTGCGCGCTGCGATGTCGACCTCGCGAGCCAGGATCGTCACCGCCACTCCAACCACTGCGCGACGCGTTGGGCTGTCTCCCTCGTGGTTCGTCTCTTTCTCCCTTTAGCTTTTGAGATGGCTGAAACTTGAAATGACTCTTGGACGGGTAATTTCTCTAACTCCCCTTGTCTTTTCCAGGCTCTGAAGAAGGCGGTTACGCCGAAACGTAAGCCGAATAAACGTTCGATATCAATCTTGGCACGACAGCTCGACGACTACCTGCCATACTGTTCTAAGACATGCCGAGATTCAAGGACAGTCGCACATGGAATATCTTAATTGACTGTTTTTCCTTTAAAAATAGAAATAAAAAACTATTACACTTACTGGGGTAGGTAAACTAAAAAAATTTCTAAGAAAGTTACACGAAGTTTTCCTTGAACAAAAAATTATTCTAACCATCTTACTGAGTCCGTAACTTACCTAGCTTATAAGAGTGTCCAATTTCATTTGAAAAGTTTCCAGTTCGACGTGAAAATGGTGTACATCTCACTAGAAGGGAATTACTAATCTGGCTTAGGCGTATTTCAGCCAATGCGCGTCACCGCCAAATATTAGTCAGACTCTCAGGACAAACCCACTCTGGATAATCACGTCCGACACACTTACCTCTCGAACTGGCAGATATTCGCCTTTGTGGAATATCAGATTGAAGTCCACGTGGACGACACCGCCTTCCATGACGTCAACTAGGATATTCTCGCCGTGTCGATCACCTGGAATCCTGGATCTCCTAGATAATTGAAGAAAAACACAGCCAAGCACTATACAGCCTGCGTGTCACACGTTATGGAAACCATCGATCAAACGGGCCCTCCTATTCGTAGTAGTGCTTGGAATCGCGGATATTAAAGGATAAAGGATAAAGGACGGCGTTACTCAATCCCTTCTGGGATGCGCCAGCGCATTCTACTTCTACGGGATGTCGTGGAGGCAACGTGAATGCGTATTTGGCCATACAATGACTTGCGGTGGCCAGCCGATGAATAAGTCACCGCTTTATACTTCCCAGACACGTCTGGTACCAATTCACCGACTCCGGAGGGATGGAAGGCTTGGTTGGCCTGGGCGGGAAATCCGAACAGAAGCCTGGTATCGGGTGCACGCGACAGTCGCGCCTCCTCCGACTGCGCTACACACGCCCTCAGCAGATATTATTCCTAAATATTAGGTTGTCCCATAAGTCTCCGCCGTTTTTTCAACGATTCATTGCGGTTTTCTTCAGCGGTCTCTCACACAACGCTATAAAGCTTTCAAAGGAGAACGGTTCGCTCTATCAGAGCATGTATTGCATTTCTTTTTCATCCTGAATTTTATCAATTTTTAGGTCGTTAAAGTGAAAGTGAAAAAGTAGCCATTTGCGCAGTTGCTTCTCTCGCTTAGGTTTCGAATTTTTTGTGCAGTTGGAAGACAATGTTCTGTACTACTCGAATACATGTTGGTCCTATTTGCTCGTTTGCCCTTATTGATTTTTAGGCCATCAAATTGGGAATTCCGACTTTTCCGTCCGAATTTTTACCAAAACTCCGGTTCTGTGGTTGGACTTTTTTTGCTTGGTGTTATATGTCGTTTGGAAGAGGATGTCTTGCTCAATAAGAATTCGTGTCGCGTTTATTGGCTCATGCTGATTTCTGTCGAATATCAACAGCTGAACAAGGAGGAGTTGTTGGTGAAGATGATTTTTCTCTTTTGGCATTTTTTGATATTCGACAGAAATCAGCATGAGCCAATAAACGCGACACAAATTCTTATAGCTCAAGACATTCTCTTTGGAACGGCATATAACACCGAGCAAAAAAGTCCTACCACGGAGCAGGAGCTGTCGGTAAAAATAACCATCCTCCTTCGGACGTCCCAATTTGACGACCTAAAAATCAATAAAGGACAAAGAACAAATAGGACCAACATCTATTCTTGTGGTACAGAACATTGTCTTCTAAATGCTATGAAAAATTGCGCAAAAAATTCCAAACCTAAGCGGAGAGAAGCACTGCGCAGATGGCCACTTTTTCACTTTTCACAATGACCTAAAAATTGACAAAATTCAGGATGAAAAAAGAAATGCAATAATGCTCTAATAGAGCAAATCATTTTTTTTTTCGAAAGGTGTATAGCGCCTAATAGAGTTCATGGTTCGGGTTCCGCTCAGGCCGAGTAAGCTTTCCATATTCCTGCGCAAAAAAATTCCAAACCTAAGCGGAGAGTAGCACTGAGTAAGCTTTCCATATTCCTGTGAATTGGCACTTATCGATCGGCTGGGCACTGCAGGCAATTGTGTATACCTAATAAAGGACACAACGATAAAGGGCGACGTTAATCAAACCCCTCTTGGTCACGCTACGCATTCTATTTTATTAATGGGATGTCGTGGAGGCAATTTGTATACGTATTTAGCCCATACGAAGAATTGAGGTGGCCAGCCGATGGGCTTATCTGTGCTTTGATGCTTCTTCTTCTGTGCCATCGAGGTTAGTAGGTGGAAAAGTTCATTCTAGGCCTGACGTTTCGACTGCTTCGTCGGATTGAAAGTCCCGAAATCTCACCACTGAGTGTAGCAGTGTCCCTACAACTCGTTAGCAGACCAGTAGCGGATGTTTAATGAAAGTCTAATTCGCCACCGGTCTGCTAACAACTAGTTTAGCGACTGCTACACTCACTAGTGGAAGATCGTGCCGCTGAAGTCGACGAAACGGTAGGAACATCAGGGCTAGAATAAACTTTTCCAACGCTGGCAACCTCGCTGGCACGGAAAGCAGAACCATCACAGCAGATAAAACGATGCTGAGGTTTCAAGATAAGAGAAGATGGAGACTATCAGTGCTTTATCCTTTAGTCTTGCACCAATTTAGCGACCTCGAAAGGATGGAAAACTCGGTTGTCCTAGGCGGGAATTACGAGCCAACGGCTCGGAATCGGTTGCACACGATGGCCAGCGCTTCCTCCCACTACCACGCGACATCCAAAAATCATACTGGAGTATAAATCACAGGTTCATCTTGAAACCTCGACGTTTTCGCTGCATGCTTCTTCTTGAGTGTTCGACGCCAATGAGGTGTTTAGATAGCCATCAATAATGACTTGAATTTTGGACCCCGTTGTCGTCGTCGCCGCCGTCGTCGTCAGAGGCATAGAGTTCGTTCCACTGCTATCCAACGATGGCAACGAAAGTTTTGAAAAAATCGAGAGAAGGATGATGCTGTTTGCTTTAGAGTGGATACGCGTTGTAGAGCACAACTTTTTTATTGTGCTTTCATGGAGCTTCTTAGAATAGTTCCTGTAGTGACATTTTGCCCACGCCGTGGTCCTCAGCGCTAGTTTCGTCATATGCGGAAGACGTAGATACGTCTTCAGAGCCACTTAACCTCAACGGACCTCCTGGTAGCATTTGCGCCGGTTCGCTTCCAAACCTTCAAAACAAAACGCCTTGACCGCTTCGTGATAAGCGCCTTAAATGTGCCCTGGGTTAACTTCGGACGAAACAGCTTTTTATCTCGTCTACGATGAATGAGTTTGCACTGGGTTACTGGGTTATGTGGGTAGGGGCGAGAAATTGGAGCGTTACATGGAATTCAAAAGAGCGTGTGAATGATGGGGTAGAACTATACCATTCACAGAACTGTCGTATCATACCAAACTTGCCCTCAGCACACTATCCTCTGTTGGTAAACTTATGCATTACTGTTAACCCACAACCTTACCAGTCGTGAATCCGGCCTCTGGGGTCAGGAAGATGCAATAGTGCCCAACGGCTTTCCTTTTCCAATGCAACAACACTGAACTGATGGCATTCCATGCTACGAAATCTTTCTACACCTCGTAGTGACAAGACCTTCTTGCTAGAGTACCACGTATTCAAACCATCATCGTAAGAACAGTCGTGGCAGGACCATTACGAAGTTTGCAGATCATACAGCGCTCCTGCGTGTGCCTAGGATGAAGGTTCAGGACCATGTCTCTACACTTGGCTTGAGCCTCATATCCGTCTTACCAGGATACTATCTCAACGGTAGGTCGGAACGGCGCAAATGTTGTATATGGACAGAACCGCCTCTCTCTGGGTAGTAACAAACTGCAGGTATCTCGACCCCAATACAACTCTGCGCAGAGTTAGGGGCGAAGAAAGTCGCGTGTTGGCGCCCTGTTGATTCACGTGCTCCACAGCTGACGGGCACGCGCGGAATGAGGGCTGGTAACGAGGATCGGCGCAGTGCACAGGTGGTGTAGTAGGGAAGAGCTTGGGCTCGTGGACGAGGGGTCGTGGGTTTCGATCCCGCAGACTGCGTTTGTTTTGCACTTTTGCAAAATCCATGTTTATCATACAGGTAATCCACCCAGGGGTATTATAGTGTGTTATAGAGCATGTTTACATATAACATACCACTCATAACGTTAACTTTGGGTGGTCCAGGCAGGGTCACCGATTTCACTGAAACTTTGTCTAGGGGGGTTATTTGGGGTGCTGATCACGAATCTGACAACCGTTTTTTACGATTCGGCTGGATAATATAGATACAGGAAGGCACAGGATTACATTTTTAAAGTTTCTGCCGGTGACGGCAGGTAGAGACAGAATCGTGAAAAACGGATGTCAGATTCGTGATCAGCACCCCAAATAACCCCCTAGACAAAGTTTCAGCGAAATCGGTGACCCTGCCTGGACCACCCAAGGTTAACGGTATGAGTGGCATGTTATATGTAAACATGCTCTATAACACACTATAATACCCCTAGATGGATTACCTATATGATAAACATGGATTTTGCAAAAGCGCAAAACAAACGCAGTCTGCGGGATCGAAACCCACGACCCCTCGTCCACCAGGCCGAACTCTTCCCTACCACGCTAACTGTGCACTGCGCTGGTTCGCGATACGAGCCCTCATCCCGCGCGCGCCCGTCAGCTGTGGAGGACGTGAATCGACAGGGCGCCAACACGCGACTTTCTTCGCCCCTAACTCTGCGCAGAGTTGTATTGGGGTCGAGATACCTGCAGTTTGTTACTACCCAGAGAGAGGCGGTTCTGTCCATATCCTGGTTAGCCCATACTTCTCCACTGCAGTCGCCTGATGAAGATCATCCACAGGCTCCTAACGACAGTTAGCAAGGACTCCCAATTCTGACAGCTTCAAGGAGACTTAAAGAAGAACGGCTTCCCATTTAATCCTTCTCTTAGTGAGCCAATTGACCAACTTGGCCTCCTGCTTCACAACAAAGGCAATTCAAAAGAGAAGCTATCTCAATGAGGAGGGCTGAACTTCAACGAGACTCACCTAATCCGAGCACGAATCCGATCATTGACATTACAGCACAAGAACGGGCGAAGCCTAGTCGAGCAGCATACCAGACGGACGGATCCGGGAACTGCCGCCTGCAAAAAGAGCCGTGGCAGCTTCTTCGACATTGTCAATGCCTTTACTAAAACATGCGTGCAAGCTTCTCTGACTATACTTGGCAAAATAAGAGGATATTCTTCAGGGTCTCTTTTTAAGAGTTTTCAAGTCAAACTGGACACCCTTCTAAGTCAGCCTGAAGCTTTTGAAACCAATGCAGCATCCTACAAATCCAACAACAAACGCTCTCCAGATTAATCAGACACTTTTAGTGGTAAGAAGGCTAAAATAACTTTTTTCCAAGTAAAATTTAATATCATTTCCTTTGAGAACTTTAATTCACCTCCACCAAATAGTAAGCACACTTCTCGCAGATATTGTAAAAAAGTGGGAGTCTTGTTTTAAAGAGCAGGGAGACTGCATCTTTTGGTGCTAAAAGAAGAGATTGCACCATGCACTCGCCAAGGAGGTCGCGATTTTCCTTTGACTGATTTTAAAAATTCTGCTTCTCAGCGGTTACACGTTTGCCAATAGTACAAAAAAAACAATTAAAATTCAAGAAAATACACATATCCTTACTTCGCTGTTTCAAGTAAACAGCATTTGCAGTACCAGTTGAATGCAAATCGCGACGAAAAACGAGTGCATGACACAATCCTTCATACATTTCGAAAAAACAAACTTTGAACCAAAATTCTTCTTTGAGGAATGAAAATTTCAGCGTCTTTTATGTTAAAGCACTCTATCTCTAAAAATAAATCGTGGACAGAAAATTTACAATTCATCTTCTCTAAAATGGCAAACGCAGCGTTCGAATGTTTATAAAAATGTTCTTTCAGTATTTTATTTTATTTTCATAAGAAATGTAATGGATCAGAGATAAATTAGGCAGGTGGTAGAGCAGTCGTAGGAGGCGCCGGCTGTCGGGTGCATCCGTCTCCAGGTTCTTGGTTCGAATTTCCCGCCCAGGCCAATGACGACTTCCATCCATCCGGAATCGGTAAATTGTTACCAGACTTGTCTGAGAAGGATAAAGCACTGATTTGCTCATTGCTTGGCCACCGCAAGTCATTCTGTGGGCCCCTATACGTTCAAATTGCCTCTACGATATCCCGTAGAAGTGGAATTCGCGGCACATCCCAAAAGATTTTGAGTAACGCCGTCTTTTATCCTTGACACGTGCACGGTACCTCTACGACATTCCACAAAAATAGGATCCATGGCGCACATCAAACAGGGATATAGTTAATACTGCCGTTTATTCTTTGTCGGTGATAAAAAGGCCGAAATCTGGTGCGAGGTGACGCCCTATTTCGCGCAATTCGACCTAGTGAAAGTTCGATTCCTTGTCCAGGCAGACAACGCCTATCTCTCAGGGGACAGGGAAATATAACGGAAGAATATGAAGATGGGAAACGAACTTTTGCAAAAGATACAGGGTAAATCCAAAGTTTGTCCTTTTCCGTAACTCAACCCCTTAAAAACAATTTAAAGAAAATTTCACTGTGAACATCCGCAGACTTAAGGAAGTTCACGTCTATGTCTCGGTTTCGTGGCCCACTGCTAGGGACCCGAGCAGTGCGTCTGCTTTCTATCCTCAACGTCGACACTAGCTACCTGCGAATCACTCGCGGTAATTGTGCCAGTGGACGAGAGAGGCCCATAGAGCGTCGGGCAGGGGCCTCTTACCCAGCCTGTGAAGCGCGCTAGACAGCCAATGTCGATCTGGCCGCCGACACCCTGGTTCTCTCGCCGACGACCGACTGGCTGACGACAACCCCGCCTCGCCCTTTTGCTTCATGCGGACCAGCTCTTCAGGGTGCGTTTCTCCTTCCTTTCTCATTTGATGAGCTCGTCGCATAAAAGGAGAGCCGTCCTTTGGTGCGAGAAGGGTCTGCCGTGGTAGTGAATTCGATTATAGGTGGCTTGAAGTCCTCATGATGAACTGACATGGCACCTGTTGCCGTTTTGGGGCACCTAGAGCTTTGGGATGAACTCTAGAAAACCTTGGCTCCTCTCAAAGCAACTCCTTCAGATCCAAGAAGCGACGCACGAAATGGAATCCGAACGCCGCCGGTTCCTCTCACCGTCGGACATCCGGCGAGAGCTTCTGGGCCGTCCACCCACGTCCACTGTGAGTCTTTCCACCGTCTTCTCAGCTCTCCTCATGCTTCGCGTACCAACGAGTACCTCGAGCCTCGAAAAACTCGCCCCAGCCCGTCCGGCGAGCCCACCACAGCCTTCAATCGAGCCGCGGGGTTTCGGCGGCTCTCGGGGCCTCATCTCCCCTCACAATGCGCTGCCACGCCTCGCAGCGCCATCGATATCACAGGGTCGTCCGTCCTGGTCGAAACGTGGCTAAACCCCGTGTGTGGTCGGCCGGCAGCCCAGCCAGCCAGCCACCCAGTCAGCCACACCCCGCACGATCGATTCAACCCCGCTTGCCTAACCGCCATTAGTCGTAACCCTAGCTAGACACATCTCTCCGAAGAGTGCTCGCCCCAGCCGCCACCTCCATGGCGCCCTGCCGCTGCCATGCTCCGATAATTCGCCTCTGAAGTGCGGTCCTCTCTAGAGGGGTTGCCATGACCTCGAGCTCCAACTTCCGCGTCCTTATCGAAACCAGTCCGCATGCTCTCTGAGATAGCAGCTTCAGAATAGAACTCCATCCTGAACGGAACTGCCTTGAACTATACAGCCACGAAGAGCTCTGAAACTCTGTTGCTAATCACATTAAACGAGGATCTAAACAAGGCGCAAATTTCGCATAACGACTATTACCTCCTATTATTTCACTCCAAGGGCGCATGTAGCGCAGTCGGAGGTGCTGGCTGTCGCGTGCACTCGATACCAGGTTCCTGGTTCGGATTTCCCGCCCAGTCCAAAAAGTCTTCCATCCCTCGGGGTCGGTGAATCGATACCTGACTTGTCCGGGAGGGATAGAACGCTGACTTGTCCATTGGTTGGCCAGCGCAAGTCAAAGTATTGGTCAAGTAGGCATTCAGATCGCCTCTACATCTCGTAGACGTGGAATGCGAGGCGCATCCCAAACGTGACTGATTAACGTCGTCCTTCATATTTTTTTCCTTTCTCAGCTGACCACTCAAATACGCATTCAAATCGCTTCCACGACTCCTGTAGAAGTGGAGTGCGTGACGCATCCCAAAAGGAATTGGGTAGCACCATCCTTTATCCCTTATTATTTAACTCCATTAAAAACCAAAAAATCGCTACAAATCGCCAGCAAATGTCTGAAATGCAAAAGTGAACCCGAACGATAATCTCCACCCTTCATATTGTAAAGAATATGTTCTATTTTTTCAAAGTCTTTGAACCTACCGAGTTAACGGGGCTGAAAGTTCACCGTGTAATCGAAAAGTTGTACAGCACAATACCTTTCAAACATCGAATATGCAAAAATCTGTTTCAAAGGCGCGAGGTAAGGTGTTCGGTACTTTCACTGTAGAAGTGAAGTAATTTTGCACTTTTCTGCATATTCGATGCTTGGAACGTATTGCAGTGCACGACTGCGCGATTCCATAGCAAACGAGCAAGCTTCTGGCCACGGATTTCCCTCTTTTGAGAGTTTTCCGACTCTATTTTTCGAGCGATCTCGGGCCACTTGTAACAGGGTCACCTGACGCGTCCCCGGGTTGTGGATAGGGGAATGAACCGCGAACTAAATGCAATCATCTACCACCTAGAGTCGCACGTGAGATGCAGGGGATGGACTCGTTGCTCTTGCTGTGTCGGGTCGACGCGTTCCTTGTGCATGGGAGCGGCATGAGAACAATAAAGAACGCTCTTCTTGTAACTTTTACTAATTCTATTAACACAGCGCACAGTGTGGGTATTCGTATCTGCGCGGTGTTGGCCCTGCCAAATGCTTGCACTCGGCAGACGGGGAGCACATGGAAATGCGATTTGAGGCCGTTTGAAAAGCCTCGACCCGTCCCTTCGGGCAGCCTGGCTGGCTGCTCGGAGTTCTTCGCCCGCACGACAGAGCCTGACTAGCTACCCGTGTTGTATTGCAGTCAAACACAGCAGCACTAAAGGGCCTCATTCCCCTGACCCCGAAAGAGCCCCCATTTCTGCAGCGATGGGAAGGACGAGTACGGAGAGGCTGCTAAAATCTCAGGGCCTAACCAGGCTGCGCAAACTGAGAAGGAGTAGGATGACGATCTGTACTTACAACGCCCGCACGCTTGCGTCGGAAGCATCCGTCGAGGACCTGATGATGCAAGCCAGGAAGACCAAGTACGACGTCAACGGACTGACCGAAACGAGAAGACACCACTCCCTACACGCCGCCTACGACTCCGGAGAAGAACTGTTCCTCGGAAGGCTCACAGTTCCAGAACCCCCCGCCCTGCGACGGACTTGGCAATACTCCGGTGGAAAGCTCGACGTACAACGAGATCGACCACGTGTGAGCGTATACGATGGACAATCCCTCACAGAAAAATATGGTCGTAACTCAGTGATCTCCAGAAATGGAAGGGCTGATCGAATTGTGTTGGTAGAGGCCGAAACTGAGTCTCACGAGATATCAGCTTTGTTACCGACTGTGCCAGATACATTTTGTCATAAACCCCGTTTCACCAATACTGCTTGTTGGAAGCGTAATGTCTCACAATTTCATTATCCTACGATGAGCGCGTATTGGCGCAGTCGGAGAGGGCACCGGCTTAAGCGCACCCAACTCTTGGTTCTTTCTTCCTGGTGCGGATATACCGACCATGGCAAAGAAGGCTTCCACTCCTCCGCGGCCGGGGAATTGGTACCCGACTTGTTTGGGAAGGATGAGGTACAGACTTGCCCGTCGGCTGGCCACCACAAGCTATTGTATGGCCAAATACGCATTCAAATTGTCCTCATGACATCCTGCGGGAGTAGAATGCATGGCGCATCTAAAAAGGGGTTGATTAACGTCATTCTTTATTCTTTTACGCTCTAGGATGGGAGCGTGATAGCGCAGTCGGAAGCACCAGCTGTCAGTAGCATCCCAAACAGATCGTAGGTTCTGGTTCAGCTCAGGGAAACGAGCCTCTGATCTCCCAGGAGTCGGTAGTCCGGCATCAGGCTTCTCTGGGAAGTGCCAAGTACTTAACGGTTCATGAGATGACCATCGTAGGCCACTCTATAAGCAAAATATGGCAACGATATAAGTTACCGCTCCAATTATCGCCACGATATTCCATATAAGTGCATGGCGCATTCCAAACAGGGATTAACGCCGTTGTTTCCATATATTTGCATTCGATCAAGCAGCGCCGGTGGTGTAATAACGTAGAGCATTTCCGCCCGGTCAGCAAAAGGTGCGAGTTCGTGTCCCGCGTGGCGCTAGAGTTTTGATCGCAACAAGACATCGTTATGGGAGCGGTGCTTTCTTTAATTACGAATAGGCGTGTGATAGCACAGTGAGAGAAGACGTCGATCAACCAAGCCCTCCGAGTGTAGTGAATTGCTACCATATTTATCTGGGAATGATAAAGCACTTATTTGTTCCGCAAAATCATTGTGTAGACCAAATGGACATTCCATTTGCCTCCACAGTGTTCCGCCAAACTAGAATGCGTGGCGTATCACACGAGGGGAGTGATTATCACCACCCTTTGTCCTCAACCTACGGCTACCTGAAGAAGCAAGTTATGACAAGCAGTTCCAGGTCGCACAGGGAATTCTTTCCTTAATTCGTTCCCGTTCCTGAATGCCGTTTGTTCCACCACGTGGACCACCCATTCGGAAGAGGGTCAGCCGGCTGACGGCCGGCCACATGAATGGCGACGAGGGCAGCGGACGACACTCTCGCCACCCTCCTCGTCCGGGGGGTGCTGGGGTGGGGTTCCCTTGCGCCTTGCGCGAAGACCGAGTACCCATTGCGCGATCGATCCGCTGGCCAGCCAGTTTGGCCACACATGACCCATGGGTTACGCGGCCCCGTGGGTTTCGGCTCGTCGCACACACGTGCACACACGCACACCCACTCCTCTCGCCCACCCCCAGCCCATCGATCGGCAGTGGTCTGCCTTCTGGTGCGCGGTTTGCTGACCACGCTCCGGGCCTCGCCTCTGTTTGCTCTGTGAATTGGCCCATCTCATCGGGCTGGCCCCGGTTTGCTCGATGCGGGGGGTCGTTACAGCTGTCCAGTGGCCTTCAGATGCGCTTCAGCAGCTACGAAGCTAGCCCTGGTATCAACTCATACCATCGACTCCTTTTCAGTAGCCCGAACACGATGAAGGACCGCAAGAAGGCGCCACCGTTCCACGAGTGCGAGTTGAAGCTGCTCATGCGGCTCTACTGCGACTCCTACGAGGAGTACCACGGCCGAGGTCGAGAGCGTGAGTGTCTCTCTGCCACTGCCGCTCGCTTTTCAGCTCCAGTCGCTTCTTTGCAGCCGGAAAATGCGGTCCGTCGGACAAGAAGCATCTGCTACAGCACTTCGCCAGAGAAGTCTCGAACCTCGGCTTCTATCAGCGCACGGAGAAACAGATCGAGGAACGACTTCGAGCTGACTGCAAAAGGGTTCGCAAGCACGAAGTGAGTCCGTAAGAGTCTGAGTAAACAGCCGATGTGCCAGCCTTTGACCTCCCTCTCGTTTAGCGCGCTCGGATCCACGAAGGACAAGAAGCCGTTCTGAACAGCCTGCCAACGTATCTTCACCAGTTGTACGAATGCCGCAAGAACAAGGCCAACGGCTCCGGCTTATTGAACTTACGTGAGTTTGGCATTTTTAACGGGATCGGTGAGAAAATAAAACAGGATGGGAGGGAGAGGGTTGGGGCTACAACCTGGATAGCAACATCTGACAGAGGTGCTTCTTGCTTTCGGGAAAATTGTCTCGTGAGTGTCTGATCCGCCTTTGCTTCGGCTCTGAAAAAACCAGGCTATTCATTCCCTTT
The DNA here is from genome assembly GCA_947359475.1 of Heligmosomoides polygyrus bakeri. Lineage (NCBI taxonomy): Eukaryota > Metazoa > Nematoda > Chromadorea > Rhabditida > Heligmosomidae > Heligmosomoides > Heligmosomoides polygyrus. Next base: position 87,500,506 of record OX375867.1, read on the forward strand.
CTGATCGACAACAGCTGGCGCCGGTCTTGCCCGAAAAAGGGAAGGTGAACTAGATGTACAGCTTTCCGTGCAGGTCCAATACGTATTATGGCCTCCTCTCTGTGGTAACATGCAGACGCCCAATGCGTGGCACATTCCATAGGAGTTGCTTTGCAACGATCTCTATCTTTCGTGCTCGATCCGATGCTAGTGGAACACTTCGATGAGTTAGAATGAGCTCCCTTCTAAGATTTTTCGGTACATGTCGCGAAAGCGCACAGCATCAAGAGGTGGGAACGCGCCAGCCAATCAGGCCGCATCGAGAGGGCGTGACATTCAGAGAGGGTGTGCACGGGCGGTACTCTGATCACCTGGCGTCGGTATGCTCGGTGCTGTGCTTGGTTACAATTGGTTGGCGCGTTCCCACCCTCACTGCTGTGCATATTCGCGACATGCACCGATCTTTCAAATATTAAAAAAATTGAAAAATTGCTAAACTAATGCTCGATAGAAGCTCTGTCGTGCAGCTCAAATAAAGCGTTAAGTTCAAAACCTATGTGAACTTGTATTACTATAGTGATCAGCTTTCTGGGACGTCAAGACTTCCCAGACACACACTATTCAAACCAAATTGAACACCAAAAAAACTTTTCAAACCAAAAAATTGGACCCCTTTCAAATCAAATTGAGCACTTTTCACGTCAAAAAGGACACTCTTCTCAGCAAGCCTCACGATTTTGAAATCAAACTGAACAACTTCCAAATTAAAACGAGCTTCTTCCACATTTAACTAGAGAAAGTCTCCAAAAAGATTAGAATAATTTTTTGTTTAAAAAAATTAGTATGACTTTTTTGAGTTTTTTAAAATTAATTAAAGTTTTAAATTTTTTTAATTAAATAAATTTTTAAATTAATTAATAAATTATAAATTGTGATCAAGTGGGCAAGCCCTAGAAAACTCCGAGCTCTCCTATCTTAAAACCTCGGTGTTGTTATAATTCTTTTGTGCCACGATGTTATCAGATCGAATTTTACTGGCCTATAAATAGTAATTTTTAATTTGTAAATTTTAAATTGAGTGAACACACTGTTTGAAACTTCATTAAAAAATTAATTTTAAGGAAAAGTAAAGGTTTAAAGCTTGTCAGGAAGGCAGCGATGTCTTTTAGTGTTAAAAGAACTGCGAGAAGAAACAGGGACTGCGCCATGCACTCGTCAGGACGTTGCGATTTTTACCTGGTTGGCGGCAAAAATTCTGCAATTGTAGAAGCAATTGTAAAGAATACAGAATATTCATTTTGCTTTTTCAAGTAGGCGGCACTCACATTACAAGTCAAATAAAAATGGCGACCAAAAGAGTGCTAATGCTATCTCCTCTTTTATTATGCTAAAGGATCGCTGCCTTCCTGTACTTTAGAATAAGCTGTAACCATTATTTGTCTCCGAAATATGGAAATTTTACAAAATTTCAAACAGCGTCTTCACCTATTGGGGGAGGGTTATTTAAAAGATTTCGAACAAAATCATAGTAGATGTTCCTCGAAAAAAATTATTTGGGCCTTTTTGAAGAGTCTCCCGTTTAACCTGGAAAACACTCGGTTCGATCTGGAAGACATTTAGCTTGATTTCAGAAGGGTCACGGTTGCCTAAACATGTCCAGTTTCAAAATCAATTTCAAAGTTCTGATGCGAAAATTACATTTGCTAATTCGCTTTCCACTGCGCTTTGATGAAATTAGTAGTTTTGCGTAGATTTCTTGGTCTTCTAAATCCTTCCTTCTATCCCTTGTTCTTCATGTTTACTCCTTTTTCTCTTCTTTCTTAGCGCTCCTATTCATTGATGAACCACGGGAGGAATGGTAAACAGGAATTGGTTTAAAGGCAGAGCCGAAACGAACCTTTGGACCCTTTGTTTGAACTCCTTATTCTTAAGCCCTAACCCTTAGCCGAAAAGAACGTAAGCTTGCTGCAGCCAGGCGGCCGGCCTAGCTGTGGTGGGCGCTTTAACCAGAAGAACCCGTCCAGTTCAAGTAGCCACTGGAGAGGTCCCATTTAGTTTCGCCGTGAACCTATTCGTTTTGGAACGCCGCTTCGGCGCCAGTCTCGTGAATATTGACTAGCGGAGTTGGAGAAAACTTTTCAAAAAACGGGCCAAAGGCCTACTCCACGCAGCCACCCATAGCTAGTAGCTACTCGGCCGTTTTTGCTAGCAGTTGCTTGGAGAGGTTGCAAGTGCAGAAGAAGAGTTGCCGATGGCACTAGCACTCAGAACCTAGGATGCCGTCGGTGCTAAAACTTGTGGGCAACAGTTCTCTGAGTCATGCATACCAACGGCTACTGAAACAGTTGAGATGTTGGCGCCCTCTCCATACAACTGCTTTTGCAATTACAGAACTGGGACCGACACGAATCCCTCTCCTTAGAAAGCGCTGTGCATAATACTTTCATGTGGTATCGCGAATAGAAGAGGCGGATACTCACCACTATACGACAGATTACGCGCGCTAACGCCGCCGGGGAAGCGCCGGCTTCCGCATGCACCCGACTCAAGATATTTGGTGCGGGTCTCGCCCAGTCTAGTTTAAGCTTTCCATCGTTCCGGCTTGGGCTCGTGCAGCGCAGGATAGCAATGATAACATTCCCTACTGTCGTCTGAATATTCCCGCGCTTGCTGGTGTACCACTAAACCTGCATCAACCAAGCCGTTGTCGTCGGAGCTCATTTCTGTCATCGAGCGCAGATCACCAGGAAGGATAACACCCATTCAAACTGCTCGTGCTAAAACCGCTCTCGTCGCTCAACGGGGAGTGCGCTGCTAGGTTCTGCGCCGAAGAGCTAGGGAAGGGACTCCGGGGTGTGGGCCAGCCAATTTGCTCGCGCTAAAACCGCTCTCCTCGTTGGCTCCAGGACGTAACTCCGACGCGACGTCGCGGCGTTGAAACGCGGACGTGCGCTCGGTGAGGCGTGGTTGCCGCGTAGCACGAATTTTTGCCAGTGCCTACTCTATCAAACACCTTAGTTACCCTTGCAGGTTCAACCGCCTCCTAGAGCCACTACAGGGAGCCCAAATGAAATGAAAGAGACGAACTTCCTCGGTGGAGAGGTTTGATGAAGAAGGAAGTAGTAAAGTGCCCCTGCTTTTGCTTATAATGGAGAAATGCAAAAGTTCCTAGTGTTTGCTGAAAAGAATGCTTTCCAATGTCATCACACGTGAACTATGACAAGTGAGTTGGAGAAAGGTGACGGTCAAGTGTAGAAAAAAGTTAGAATTAAGGGAAAAGCTACGGATTAGAGCGCCCTTAACCTCTCTTTGAATCCTAGCAAAAGTCTCATGTCTCAGCAATTCTGAAAACTTCAAACGCTTGATAACAAGGGCAACTGTTTAATGGAAGTTTGTTAAAAATTTCGGGAACTTATAAGCCTCCTAGACTCCCACTTAATAATCCCGGCTTAGTTCTTGTTTCAAATTTTCCTCACCAGGTCCTTCGCCGTTTCCCTTCACTCAGTTGAAATAAATTGAGCTTCATTCCAGCCGCATTTTGTTAGCAAACGCTCCCACTTCAAGAAGGAATCTTCAACAAAGCCCATTCCTCGTAAGTTTACGTGCAATAGACATGTACGGAGATATAACAGCTAACTTCGTTAGGATTTTATGCACTCTAATTTGCTACCGGTTAACAGTACACTAGTAAGAGCGAGGTACGCACAGAATTAGGCATAGGATTCCCTACCAAGAGAGATCAAACGTGTCTCACCCAACTGCTTCCCTCTTCTTCTACCGTGGTCGACAGTCGCCTGCCTACACTCGCGCTCTAGCGCAAGTCACTAGCCTTCCCTGTCGGAAGCGTTACTAGCCGTCGCTGTTGTAAGCGGTCCGACTGCGACAACTCGTCCAATTTCGTCGCGCACCGTGCACGACACCGGCGGGGTTCGCGCGACGTTGGAGTTATGTCTGCCCCCCCCCCCCTCCTCGTTCAACGGGGAGTGCGCAGCTGGGTTCTGCGCACTGCAGCGGCAGCAACAGCACGCTACAGTACCCCGCAAACCTGCGCATCAATTCGAAAGGCAATAGGGGATTAGTTGTAAGTAAGACCGTAGCGCAGTCGGAGCAGGTGCCGGCTGTCGCATTTTTTTCCAAACCAGGCCAACCAAGCGGTTCATCCCTCCGGGTTTGGTGAATTGATATCATACCTGTCTGGAAAAACGCGGACTTAATCATCAGCTGGCTACCGCAAGCTAAATACGCGTTCAAATCACCTCCACGACATCTCGTAGAAGTAGAATGCATGACGCATCCCAAAAGAGGTTGGTAACGCCGTCCTTTGCCTTTATCCCTCCGGCGTCGGTCAGTAGGTACTAAACGTATTTGAGAACGTTGAAATATCACCTTGTCCATCGACAAGCATCAGGAGTCATTTTGTGGACCAAATAATCACTGAAATATCCTCCACGATTTACCGTAGAAGTAAGGACGCATCCAACAAAAGGACTGAGTACCGTCGTCCTTTGTCCTTTATCCCATTGCCGTGGGTCTCACTAATTTCCTATATGCCCTACATATTGACGGACTGGAGCGAAGCGATGAATAAGTCGGTGGTTCACACTTCTCCATACGGATACTTGGGGGCTTGGGCGCGAACTGAACATACATGCACTGGTGTGAGCGGTGTGGGCGTGATCAGTGTCTTTTCCCGTCGGCGTCAGGCATTCAGTATTCACATTGGATAATAGAAGTCAGCAAATAAAACGTTAAATTCAAGCTGTGAGCGAACGTATCCATCGGAAATGATGAAAACTAGCGCAAGACGGCGTTAATCTGTCGATTTTGGGATGCGCCGCGTATTCTACACCTACGAGATGTCGTGGAATCAATTTGAATACGTACTTGTGACTATATACTGTGACTTGCGGTGGTCACCCGATGGACAAGTCAGTGTTTTACCCCTCCCAGAAAAGTCTGGTACCATTTCACGGATCCAAGACGGATGGAATTCTTGGTTAGCCTGGCGGTAGACCTTAACCAGGGTCACGCGACAGCCGGTGCCTCTTCCAACAGCGCTTCATGCACACTCATAGGACAGCTGCACCCAACACGGGCGCGCTGATAATCTAGGGAGATATGATTGTTCTGCTGATTTCTCTCCGTGTGACTTTTCCCGAAACAACTTCAAGCATGATATCGTTCCAGATCAGAGTTCTTAGTGGCAATTGCAAACCTTACTGCTTATCTTGGGCGCCTGTAGCGCAATCGGAGGAGGTGCCGGCTGTCGCGTGCACTCGATACCATGTTCCTGATTCGAATTTCCCGCCCAGGCCAACCAAGCCTTCCATCCCTCTGGCTTTGGTGAATTGATACCATACTTGTCTGGAAGGACAAAGCGCGGACTTGTTCATCGATTCGCGATCGCAAGTCATTGTATGGCGAAATAGGCATTCAAGCCAACTTCAAGACATTCCGTAGAAGTAGAATTCGTGGCGCATCCCAAAAAGGATTGAGCAACGCTGTCCGTTATCGTCTACCCTTTACTGCTTTTTTGATGTTGAGGCCCTTGTAGCAGTGCAGACACCCCATTCGTAGCAGAGTTTAAGAGGAGAACTTTCAATCATGCTTATCACCATCAATTCGAGGTCACAAATATGCCTGGATAGCAATACTCTGTACGTCCACGCAAATCATCAGTATATCATTATGAGTACGACTTGAGAAAAAAATTTGATGTTTAGCGCACTTTTAAAAGCTCTGAGTCTTCCGAGTGCTAAACACCACCTAGGTTTCATTCCCCTGAGGTAGTACGGAGAATGACCAAAAAGCATGGATACGTAAACTTTTCTTTTGGATTGATTTGTGGGTAATGTATACCCAAGTAACTCATTGGAAATGTCCACACTACACTCTCCAGCAGCAACGTATGTGGCGCACACTAGAGGAACTAATAAGCGTGAAGTGCAATTCCCTGCTTCCAGATGACGAAGACTACGATATCAACGACGACGAAACACCTACCACGTGGAACAAGGTGAGAAATATAATGTAGCTGATACCGAGTTCTATTCTCTATAGGTCCTTGTTCAACTGCTCAGGTTGAGGTCATCACCCCTCGAGAGAACAACACACCGCTCGGAGAACAACAACTCGGTCAGGCCTTCATGGAAATGGAGGACGCCGAAGACGACATTGCACCAGCGTCAACTCCGTTGTCAAGGAAGCTGCCCAGAAAGCTCACGAAAACTATGTAAGCACCACCATCAGGAACGTCGATATTGCTGGTCACATAACACTGAATACACACCATTCCAGACGATCTCATGGCTCCACTAGTCCGACGGATCGGAAAGCTATGCTGTATGAAGAGGAGATCAAGCTCTCACTGCTTCGACAGCAGCTGGCCGTCGAAGAGATGAAGCTCATCATGATCAAAAACGATCTTGCACGCGCTCAGCTGGAGCGCGAGACCATAGCCACGGAACGAGAACGCTTCGAGTTGGAAAGGGCGAGACAAGTGAGTGCTTTGCGCTGTGAAGGGGAAAATCGACTCGAAACGCGAACAATTCGGGAGGTGCAACGCGACTCGGGAGACCATATAATCCCTTTTCAACCTAAAGGTGGTTATAAAAGGAATCTATGGGGTTGTATCGCAGCCGTTGTATCGCAATATTTTCAAAGAACAAGATAAAACGAGATGAAACAGAAATCGGCGCGTTTTCTCGTTTCATCTTCTTCCGACTTATGACGGCTTCATGTGGTAGTGGCTGTTTTCCCTTGTTTCATCCCCTTTGCCTGTGCCGGTTGACTGTGCTTTTGATTAACATTTTCCTGTTGTTAACATATTGGACGCGGAGTAGCGCAATAGGAGGAGGCGTCGGCTGTCGCATGCATCCAACCCCTGCATCCTGGTATGGATTTTCAACCATAGCCAAACAACCATCCCTCCGGGATCGGTATATTGGTACCGGACTCATCTGTGAAGGACAGAACACTGACCTGCCCATCGACTGGCCATCGCAAGTCATTATATAGGCCAAATAAGCATTCAAATTGTCTCCAAGATATGCTGTAGAAACAGAATGCGTGGCGCATCCCAAAGGAGGTTGATCAACCCGACCTTTATCCTTTTAGCCTTCTATAACACATTCTTCATGTTTTATATGTCATTCACTCACGACCGTGTTGCTTCGCGCCACAGATGGAAAGTAATCCGTTTATATCACTCATCGTCAGTTTGTCGATTTTTATCTATTTTAAAAGCCTTCATATTTCTACATGATCCCCATCTCAACCCAGTAATATTGGAGAAATCGATATCATCGATCGATAGTGAATGCTCGACCGATATTGTATCCAATATTGGTGTGCAATCCGTCCATCGGCCATCATATTCACGTAATTTCCGCCTCTGCCAGTCAATCTTGGGAGAAAAACGGATAATATTATAGGGGAAATCGATATCATCGATCGATAGTGAATGATGATCTTGATCGATACTGGGTGGCACCACTGTTAATTACTTGTGAAGCTTGTCTACTTGCCAGTATATTCGCGCAACTCCCACCCGCAACGGTCCTGAGGTCATCTTTGAGATGATAAGAAGTATGACAACTACATTATGATAAGAGCATTCGAGCCATATTAATATGAGCGTAGGGACGGGCGGAGGAACAGACAGACAGACAGACAGACAGACAGACAGACAGACAGACAGACAGATGGACGGACAGGCGGACGCATCAGTCTTCTATATGTAGGATTTCGCACACTAAAACTTCTTTCTTCGTTTGGTAATTGCATTCTCCCATTCTCTCGTTCACTAGGATAGTGTTGTATTTGTTTGCGTATACATTCGCGTATTTTCCTCTTTCACAGCTTGATTGAGAAGTTGTAGGGTGTTCCCCTGAATCATATTTGCTGAGGATTACGCAGAAGTAAAGCAACAAGTGGATTTCAATTCCTCTTTTACATTATTAGTGAAGAACCTAATTGATCTTCCGGCTTGATGTGAACATTAAGAGGACCAATTGTTGGCGTTGGAGTGCAACCAAATGAACTGTACGCCATTGGAGAACCGGCTGACCGGTGTTGTTTGGCCCATCTGAACTGGGGACTTAAATTAGTGGGCTCCTAGAATCTTCACTACTGTGTCCTAGAATTCCAACGATTGCTGATTTGCAAGAGTGAATTTCAACAATGCCTTCTTCTATTCATGTAACATGCCAGAGTGACCCAATAAGTACTCTTTCCATCCCACCTGACGCGGATTTGACCTATGCAGGCTTGCAGGGCCAGTCAACGGTCAAGTGTCTCCAACCAACTTGTCAATATTTTGTCGTTCCAATGTGAATCTCTCGCTCAAATTCACCAGCCCTGTAAAGGAAATGAAGGCCTAGTTGTCCTGAACCTTTCGGGGCCTTGGTGACACGCGATCACTACCATCTGCAGATTGCGTCATATGCTCTCTTCCTCCCTCTTCAAGTGTAACAGAGCTACATTCAATGACCAACCTCTTCAGCTGGAGCATGACAGCAGCGGATAGCTTCATACATCACCCAGTGGAACACTTAAGCATGAAGTCACTGAATCCCAAGTAACTAAAAGACAGTAGAGTGCATATTGTAGATGGCTGAGCGTAGTTCCACGAATTTGTTCGGAGAGGTGAAAAACTGTCGCGTTCATTGTCTGGACACTGTACAAGTCTCTGCAGCGACCAAATACTCCACCAAATAATCTAATGTGCTTCCTATAAAGTATGGATGAAGGATAAATGTCGGCGTTTGTCAGTCCTTGTCCGGGATGCGCCATGTACTCCAATTCTACGGGATTTGGACGCCTGCACAATGAACTGGGGCGGCCAGCGGGTGGAAATAGTCAATGCTTATCAATTCGTGGCGCATTCTCGAAAGGGATTGGCTAGCGAACACCTTTATCGACATTTGTCCAGTTTGTTCGGAGAGTTTATAGTGACCGCGAAACGACTGCATTCGCGACCTCTCCTGTTCCGCTTGAAATTGCGATACACAGTCATTTCAGCCTCCAAGTTCACTGCAACTGTACTAACCTGAACCACTCGGCCATGACCAGCGGGTAGCGTCGATAGAACGTCGATCTCATTCTCTCTATTCGATCGTCTAGCGATGCCGTCGTGTTCCAGTTCGTGAACCCAAAAAAATCGTTTTTTCCGTGTTAGCATGACCTCTCTAATGTAAGGTGCTGCGCGATTTCACACCGAGTGGCTCACCGGCCGGTGAACCACTCTGAATCTGCAAGAAGCACCGCTTTACGCAAACAACCAACCATTGCGCATCTGGCAGGGGATCACCCTTTTCTTCGAACAGTGGCTGTAGTACGCCTCTGTATGGTGCCAGATTAGGGACCCACTCGACAATTCCGCCGGCTTCCTGAAATCATCCCTTTCGTTGCAGGAACAATACGCCGAGGAGTTGAAGCTCTACTCTATACAACAAGATCTAGCCCGTGCACAACTGGAGAGGGAAATCGTTGCACTGGAGCGAGAACGACTGAAGCTGGAAAGAGAGAAACGGGTAAGCTCACTAAAGTACAGTGTGTATCATAAGTATCGACGCACCCTGGAACTAGTAGTTTTGTCGCGAGAAAGTGTATGCCACTATCAGAATCGGAAATACGAGTACAGCCAGTAGAACCATTCGTCGCTTCGAAATTGAAAAATTTCACAAAAAAAATTGGACTGCAATAGCTGTGCCTAGTATAAGAACATATATACACATCCCAGTGGAATTTTGTGTAAACAAATGTTCAGTCTTGAAAATTGTAGGAATGAGGATTGATTGCTTGCCGGTATTTGCCAAAAGGCAATAGCTACCCTCAATATCGCTGCTTTGAGCAGCAGCAATTATGTACACCATCAATGAAATGGAAATACCGACGGTAAATTCGATGTATGACGTTATATCTTCTTTTAATAGAACAAATAATTGCTGCTCTCTTGCGTTTTGATGGAAAATTAAATTCACTATTTTTCTGAATTTTTTAAAAATGAGTTTCAGTGTGTTCACATATTGGGGAAGAATTTAAAAAAATTCAAAGAAGGACATACCAAATTTTCTTTGAACAAAAAGTTAATATAAAGATTTCGGAACATGTCTATTTGAATGTGGAAGGAGCTCGTTTTGATTTGGAAGACGGAATTTGGAAGACTTAGAAGAATTACCAATTTGGTTTTATAAGTGTCCAATTTTATTTGAAAAGTCTCCACGATGTCTTCTTTTGATCACAACTCTAGCGCCAAGCGGAACTCTAACCCGCACCTACTGCTGACCGGGCGGGAATGCTCTATGTCATTACACCACCGGCGCTATTTGATTAAACGGAACATCTACGCCTCGTGGGACCCGTCAGTATTCACCCGTATATCAGGATGAGCCGGCCGCTGATAACAGCATGGAACCAGTTAAGCTGGGAGTCTAGGACTTGATAGAAATGATACAATCAAGTTCAGTCAGGCGTAGAGCATTCCCGCCCGGTCAGCAGGAGGCGCGGTCCCGCCTGGCGCTAGAGTTTTAATCGAAACAACACATCGTTGTGATAGCTTACAACCTCGATACCAGCCACTCAAGGCTTAAAGAAACTGAATTGAAATATCCCCCACTGTGACGTGAAAATGGTATACGCATCCTCATGATACGCACTGACGCACCTAGCGGTAGATCTCGATAAATTAATGCTGCATTTATTCAGCAAAATCTGGAACAAGGCAGGCTCGAGGACAACGTGGCGGAGTTCAAGCCATAGAACAACTCCGTTCTGGACACGACAGTTCGCACGACATCGTCGTCTTTCAGTGTTCATTACAAAGCCTGTCTTACGTGTACATGTCATATAGAGAGGCGCGCCCTTATGGTTGTGGATGCTTATGCTTCGGATGAATGACTGGTCAACGCTTTCGTTTTTACTCGATTCCAAAGGACTTTATTGTGAATGGCCCGCTGTATGAGCCGCTGTATTCGTTGTTGTTCTTGTTCTTAATGTGTATGTGATGGTATGACATGAAGTGATTTATACGAAGTGACTGAAAAGCATAACAGTTCGGGCTTGAAGGAAACAGCGTAGAACATGTCTTTCGGATCACACACCACACAACTTGGGTCAGACATCACGACCATTGCTTATTGTGGCGTAGGTAGCAAATCTGCTGCAGCGGGCACCAGCAATGCCTTCACTAATCCTTTTCGCGTGCCAAAACAGCCCAGTGGGTCACCCTAGGTCGAGTGACAAGAAACGTTCTGAGTTGCAGTACATGGGCTGAGCGTTCGAGGTTCTTGCACTGTTGAAAGCAGTGGCTCTCTTAGTAATCTCGAAAAAATACGGCAATCGTGACGGTAGTCATTCTGCTCTCTTGACAACTCTCGGAATCCACACGGCGCTAGCGGTTCCAGAACGTCTACTCACTATACATTAGATCCAAACTAATCATTTCCGGATATCCGATCCGAATAATCCAGAAATCCGGGGTCTGCAAAATCGCCGTTATCCGAATCACTCAAGTGGCCCAAGATTTTCGATCGGATCTATTGCAGAAGGAATCATTTTCGGATACCTGATCGAAACTATCCAAAAATCCGGGTCCGCAAAATTGAATTTGTCCGAATCATCCAAAAAACTGGGATCCGCACAATCGAATTGTCCGAATCATCCAATTGTCCGAAGATTTTGATCGCATCTAATTCAGAATGAATCACTTTCGGATAGCCGATCGGAATCATCCAAAAATTCGGAATCCGGAAAATCGTCGTTATCCGGAGACTTTCGATTGGATCCAGTGTATACTGTCCATCTACTTTCGAACTTTTCGGAGATTTGGTGTAAGCGACAGCCCTTTTGATCGTCGAACATCAACGAATTCGAGCCGTATTACTCTGAAAATCGTCCTCTGGATGCCTCCTTGTGCTGGAACAGGGAACAGCGTTCTGAGTTTTAGGACAAAGCGGCTCACGACCTTCTATCGAATTCCGTAAGACTCCCAGGACCGTGCGAACATCTCAACCGAAAAACGGAAAGCCGATCAAGGGCATCAATGGTACCTCTTGGCGTAGAAGCGTTGAAAGCCCCTCAACATTAGACTAAAGTTGTAGATCCGATCGAGGCTGAGCTTTTATCGCAGGATACGTTGACTACTATGAATAAGATAAGAATTTTACTGCTCGGAACAGAAAGAAGCGACCACTCATTCACGTTCTTCTTCTCCTTCTTCTTTCTCATGTTCTTCTCTTCTACTTTGTCTTCTTCTTTCTCTTCTCCTTCTCAACATCCTCTTCCACATCCCTTACTCCTTCTCGTCTTCTTTTCTTCTCCATCCTCACATTCTTATTTCTCTTGTCCTTGTTCATCCTGTTCTTCGTCCTTTTCTTCCTCGTCATCTTCTTTCTCTTCTCCTTCTCATCATACTCTTCCCATTCCGTCCTGCTCATCTTTTCTTTTTCATCCACATCTTCTTATTTCTCTTTCTCCTGTTCTTCTTATTACCCCTTTTTGTCTTCTTCCTGTTCTCCTTTACCTATGCTTCTCTGGTATGACAGCGTCCGAGCAAAGGTGATTGATGATTACATACACCTGCCAGTTTTCAGTCCATGTATGGGGGTGCCCAGCCAACGCAAACTAGCCGTCTCCCGGGCTCAAAAGACTAAGAATGCACAAAAACAGCTCTAATAACACTGTACCTGTAGGGGAATCACGCTGAATGTACGAACGGATAGCTGCCGTCTTCGGGCATCGGCATTTTGTCGCATCAGGCTGTTCATCATCTGAAATTCCAGAACAAATGTGCTAGTGGGTCTGGAATCGTATACAGTATTCCATTCTAAGCTGCTAACACAACTCGACATTTACGAAAGATGGCAGATAGACATTCACTGCTGATGACTTAGGGTGACGGATGACAAGACGTACAGATTGTGTAAATGTGTATGAAAGGTCATCTTGCAAACATCACAGCGAAGTCACGTTTATTTGCTTCCCTGGTACGCTTACAACTTCTTTCAAGTTAGCATATTCCATGTTCAAGCGTCGCTGAATCTTGACATAATGTTAAACTGCAATCGTAGGAGCTTGCTTCGAGCTTAAGACCAGGACTGATGTTTTCCAGGCTCTGGCGAAGGCGGCTGCGCCGAAACGTTTGCCGGACAAGGATATAACGATAATCCTAGTCTCAAGCTCGAAGCAATTCTACGATCTCAAATTAGAATTCCTGAGTGTGGATCATTCTACCTTCTCGCTGATTTCTTTTCCTTTTCATGCCTCATACTTCTACACCTTGGTGTAAATGTTTAAACATGCCCCAAGGTCTGTGTAAATGTGAACATATGTAAACATATGTTTGAATACGTGAGCGCACAAAACGACCACATGTTTTCCCGTGGAGCCAACAATGCACAATGTGTCATAAAAAATATAAGCGCTGTAAAAAGGTCCATAACTTTGCTGCCGGAGAAGCTGAAAACAGGGAACAGCAATGCAGCAAACATTCAACTCATACACCACCAATCGAGTCTAAAATGTGAAGGCGTTGGGTGAGTGCATGGCGCAATTCTCACTGTGTTATGAAGCGGGCGTTCTGTATGCCATGTGTATGTGAACAGTATGGTTGTGTTTTTGATAAATTTTCTTTACCGAATGAATGAATGAAGGGTTTCGATGTCGAAAATTTTCGAACGAATGAATGAACGAATTTATGCGAATCAATCAACTCATTCAATCAATTCTTCGAATGATCGAAAATCGAATAAGCTCTATATTCGAATAGTCTAATAGTTTGTACGAATTAGGTTCTGTGCCTGAAGATTTGAAGTGTATTCGACACTCGAATAAATTAATCGATTTTCGAATAAAGTTGAAATCCTCAATTTTCGAATAATGATCGAATACGCTCCCTTCTCGATATAACTATTCGACTTTTTAAAACCATCGATGTCCGAATTCGAACGAATATTCGACAAAGTAGAAACATCGAATATTTTGCTATTCGGATAATTAAATAAATATTAAATAAATTGTTCAAATGTATTCCTTCCAGCACAACTACAGGGTGTTCCAGAATAACGTCATGAAGGTTTTTTTAAACATAACTATGAAAGAACTGACAAAATAATATATAGATAACAACGACTTGAACACTAGGCAACACTATTAGTTTGGATTCGAAGTGACCGGCCTTGCCGTGAATTACAGAACTCAAAACGCTTGTGGAAGTTTGTGGCGATGGGCCGCAGGTCGTCTGGAGACAGTCGTTCCCACTTCTAAAGCAGATAGGTTTTCTGGGCTTCCAGGTTGTGGTGGCGCTTGGCACGGACACTGGTCTTCAAAATGGACAACGTACCGTAGTTCGTCGGATTCAGATCCGGGGAGTGCGGTGGCCATTCTGCAGACATGCTGAAGTCCGGAAAATTGGCCTTGCGCTATACTCGCGTGGTTTTAGCCCTGTTTGTAGGGATTGAGTCTTGTTGAAACGTCCACTGCTCATCGCTGAAGTGCTGCTGGGACCAGAAAAGCACCACAGCCTCAAAGATGTCGCGTCGGTACACATCTTCATTTATTTTTTACTCATTCGTCCACAGAAACCAAGAGGTCTTTCAGCTGGTGTAGATTCTTCCTCAAACCATGAGCGCCTGCTGATTCTGACGATGCCTGGCGATGGCAAAGGTGGCTGGAGCCTCTCCGGATCAGATCCTGTCGTTGTGGCGGTTGTGAGCCTACTCCACAGTGAACAGCTGAACAGTCGCTCCCAACCGCGACTTGCGACCCGCAGCTTGAGCTGGCGGTATCGATGGAGCGGTTCGGGCTTATTCTTGTTCATTAGGGGTGGATTTTATGTAACTTGTATGACTCGAGTCCACATTTCTTTCTAACTATTTGATGCACTGATGTGCGACTGACAAAGATATCACGGGCGCTTTTTGTCAGGAAACCCTCAAATTTGGGATTTTCGTTTTTCGATGATTTTCCGGTTCTGCGGCGCACTGGCAGTACGATTTCTTCCCTGTCCTGAACAGTCACTTCCATGGCCAAGCTCCTTACATCGACGACTTTTGTGGAGATAGTCGACTGAGCAAGTTAACGATGTCGCATTGGCGCTTCCCATGACGATGAAGCTCCAATATCGCGGTGCGATGTTGCAAAAAATATGACTTGAAAAATTATAACACAGGCGGAAAGATACACACAAAAAATGACGCTATTTCAGCCATGCTGCAGATCGATGCGTTCGCTTGGGCGAACATCAAAACTTCATCACGTTATTTTGGAATACCCTGCATAGTAGGCAGTTCATCGGGGTCTTCGTCGGGGTCAACGCTTTTTCACCCAAATGCACGACGGTTATAATGCAAACCTGAAGTAACTCACTCTGTTGACATCCATGAAGCGAGCATCTTTGCGAAGCTCATCGTTCGGCTTGCACATGATCAGGTATCGGCGCCCGTCGCCGCCTCGAAGCGCAATACGCTTAGGCCGCAGCAGTGATTTGAGCACCTGAAATGGCTCCTTTATCCGAAGAAATGGATAACTTCGTCATCTCACACGTTATGTCACAGATAGCGTAGCAAATCTTCAGAGAAAACATCTATACCGATTTCATCTCTGCTTAAGCCTAAAACAGCTGCAAGCTGTTGGAAGGATGTTCAATTAACGTGAAAACCGTTGCTCCAGGTGAGAGCCCAACAAAAGAATGCAATATCTATTCAACTATCCATCGTTACAACAGCCCAGCTGTTCTGTGCTAAAAACTAAAAATTATGTAACAAATTGACTTGGGATTCATGAAGCGTATTTCTTTTAGATGACAAACTAGGACCTAAAACTGACAAGATTCACACGAAAAAACAAAAAAAATAAATAGAATCGGTCCGCGGTTGTAAACAGACAAAGTTATTAGGTTGGAAAAAATCTCTTCACACTTCGAAAAGTTTTCTAAAAGTTCTCCTTATAAACACTCTAGCCAGTATTGATTGCTGATTTCATAATCATATCACACTTGTTCTAGCGTTCGCACGCGGACACAGGTCAAGACCCTTCTTGTACTTCGTTATCTACCCAATCTTCCGGACTCAATGCCAGATCTGCTCATGGCCATTTTCGGCACGGCATTCTTCATGAATTCATTAAAGGATGTACAGCACGTCAGGCAGTCAGTAGCCAACCAACTTAGCCATATATATACAGGGTGGCCCATAAGTCCTGCAACAAAAACATAGGCGTATAAAAAGGCTAAGAATGCACTAAATTTGGTACATTTTTAAACCGTGTTTGCCCATGGTTTGTAGATTATGGTAAAGCGGTATTATTCATAAGGGACCACTCCTGGATTGATAAGAGCCTTCAGATCGAGTGGGTTGTTTTGCTGCTCGCGTCGCAGCATCTCGTACGGAATTTTATTTCTTATTCGTTACAAAGAAGATATTGAACAATAGTTTTCCCAGGCTTTATAGAGCAAGACATTTTCTTTAATATGGTTAATAAACAAAGATTGAAAATCTAAAGATTTAGGAAATTCACAGCTAGTCTTTCGCAGGTACAATATTTTGCAGATGGACTGAGAACCGCTACCATGTCCTTTTCTTTTGCTGTTACAGGAATCGCTTTACCAGAATGTGCATTTTGCCTTTAAACAGCGCGATTGAGTCTCTAATATATGGTGTGAAGTTTTCGTTCCAATCAAACGAACATTTTTATTGATTTTCACTATTTTTACACAAAAACCTATGGAGTGCGGGGAGACATTTTGGAAAATCGTGTATGACAAAAACTTGCCATGCGTGGCCGTTGTTTTTATACCATCAGGTTCCCGCAAAGGTAGCATTAAACGCACTATTATTTTGACCTTCCTGGGATCGCTCAACTTTGAGAAATTTTTCATCAAATGAGACAGAGGCTGAATACCCATTTCGAACGACGCCCTCCAACTGCGCATACAAATTTTTCCTTCTACTCTCTTCTCCTCATAGCTGAGTCTTCATCTCACTTGTGGGCTTGTAGAGCTTTCGTTGCAGTTTTCTAGAAACAACACATTGCTTAGTAATAGATTACGCACACGGCTGAATATTGAATTTGTTCCAGCTGGTTGCTGCATCCTGTATGATCAGAAAATTAATAGCGTTCTTCTACTGTAGTTCAGATCCGTTCATCCAATGTCCACTCTTGAGAAGCCTTTGCACTGTCCTACACAATACCATCATACTGCATATTCAACAACCAATCTTCCGAAATTTAGTCACATCGGAATGGAAGCGCTCCACCACGGGCCAGAGAAGAATTTTCGGTAGTTTTACGTGAGAGCGCATTACTTTGTAATAAGAGCAGCTAATACCATGATACTTTCCAGAAGTATAGCACTAAGTATATGCTACATAACTGTTGGTATGCGGTTTTTTTTGCAATTGGAAAAAGACAACCAATAAGGTCTCCTAATCTTGTTGCAGGACTTATGGGCCACCCTGTATATATGGCTTAGGATCTACCACTCATCGCGCCTTTCATGAGTGGTTCGGAAAGTTTTTAAAAGGAGATTATTCACTCGAGGACAAAGCAAGGTCAAGAAGGCCAACTGAATTGAACGACACTGAACTACTCCATCTTCATCGTACCGATTGTAGGCAGACGACACGTCAACTGGCAGAGAAGCTCGAAGCGTCATAGGATAGTGGGAATCCATCTGAAGGGTCTTGGCTTTGCATGGAAATTTGGAGCTTGGATTCCACATGCCTGTCAGACAGTGCAAAACCACATGTTGCAAGACTCACAAGAGAAACAATAAAGGAGCTGGGCTGGGAGGTAATGCCACATCCACCGTATAGCCCCTACCGACTACCATCTCTTCCGTGCTCTCAAGCAAAAAATTGGAGAGAAACATTTTGAAACGATGAAGACCTCAAATATTGGATTCAGCAACGGTAGGACTCCAGAACTGCAGTCCTTTAAGCGAGAGGAATAAGAAAAGTACCCAGTATTTGGAGAAGTGTAGTGGAACAAAATGAAATTTATCTCAATTGATTTGACTTTGTGGTTGTAAAGTAATAAATCTATGAAAAAATGAAAACTTTTTTCAACCTAATATTTGCCAACTCATTATCATGCATCCTGGCTATAACATGTCAGGCGGTTGTCACCTGCGTTCGCTCTGCCCGCTGAGACGATGTGCTGCTCTCCCCCCCCCCCCCCCGAATAGGATAGACTCAACATGTTAGGCGTCACTTCTAAGAAGGGACAGGCGATCGGGGACGAAAGGTTCTATGCTGACATCAGCGGATCGCTAATCGCACCGGCATAGGACGCGTGTTCGAGCACCGCCTGGCGCAAGTTTTCCCTCAAGACCGCAACTGAACCAACTTCCAACACCGCATGGACTGTATTTAGAGCAGTTCCCTTTCTTTGAAAGGGAGAATGAGAAAACCCTCAGCGAAGCATGACGAAACTTGGTCAGGTGGTAACGCATGCACCCTGTTGCACTTCGCCGAACTATTCACAAACAACCTACAAGATAATCCGGATCAACGCTCGCGATGAACACTTCTGGCAACTCTGTCAGCGATTCGGTCGGCGTTGATGCGTCCATCACGAATTGCGAAAATCGACATACCTGAAGGAACTCAAATAAAAGCAAAAAAGGCTAGGTTAAAATACTAAAAGCATTAACCGTGTACAAATTGACTCCTGTGATCGCGCAAGCCCATAATAATAACGACCCGATGTGTGCAAAAACATTGGCGACCGAACCATAAAACCCACTCGGTGCGTCCTAGAGGCGACATCGCTATCCACTGCGACAACCTACCACACTCCGTGTATGTGGCATCAGGGCTCAATGATCTTCGCGCCCACGTTTTCACACGCCTTTTTTCGAGTACAGTAGATCATTCCGGAAACTTAACTATGGTTTTGGACTGCCCATATGGAACCCTACATCGTGTAAAAATTGCATTGCAAAAGCTCATCGCAATCTGGAGGCTCTTTTTGTCACGTGGGTCCACAGAGGTGGATGGATGAAGAGATCACGAGGTAGACAGTCGCCAGAGGCACAACATAAAATACCGACTGCCTAGCCAATGATCTCCTCAACCATCCGCGTCTGTGGATCCACAGACGTGGATGGTTGAGATCACTGGCCCTTGAAGAAGGCGATTTTGTCGAAACGTCGGCCAATAAAAGGATTTGCCAGGCTCGTTTGACTAAATAAACCTCAACAAACAATCCGAATCTTACTAGGGAAGAGTTTCGATCTCCCACGGAACTTCATGTTGAAACCAGAACCATTAGAAAGAGCTCGGAGTGCTGATTACGAATATGGGTATCAAAATTGCAAAATAAAAATCCTGAGCGAGTTATGGCCTGCCGAAATCGGGTGGTCTCACCAGAGGCTGGCCGTGCGACACACCTGGGGCGAGAGTGGTGAGTCATCGGGGATCCGTAAGAAGTGAGAGCCAGTTGCGGCGGTGGCGCGGGGGTAGTGCTCTTGCTCGTCAGGTGCGACGTCGCTGGTTCGGTACGCATTCCTGCCGGTTTTTTGCAAATCATAACTTATCTTCGAAATAACATTTTAGTTTAAATTTATTTTTATTTTTTATGTATAAGATGTGGAGTGTGTGAGCAACATGTCTGCTTCACACATGTTTTGATTTGTTCCACGAACGCCAAGGTTGTTGTAAACACCTATGGTTGTTCAATATATTATTTGGATTCTATTTGTGCAAAATCGTAAATAAAAATGTCACCATAGCAGTTTTTTTGCCTTCAAGCATTTTTTACAGACGTGTATGATAGTTTTCCTGGCTGTCTAATCTAATACGTGCCATAAGTTGCAAAAAAGGTCATTTCGAAGATAAATTATGATTTGCAAAAAATAGCAGCAGTGGCAACCGAGCCAACGACGTCGCATTTGACGAGTAATGCCAGGAGAGTATAGGGGAACAAGAAATATTAGTGTCTTCTGTAATTGTATGTCAAAAATGTTTGGCCAGAAAACCACAAAACATTAAAATGTGCGGGGCAAATGCTGTTTAGCCAAAATCGATCACTACAGAATCACAAAACGTTAAAATATCCGAGAAGTGCTATTAAGAATTGAAACAGAATTGAAATCGCAGAAATAGTTATTAGATGCGCGCTCACTAGACGGAATACTAACAACTACTTTTGAGTTGTTGCGGTTTGGTGCTTCTCCCTGAATTTCTCTTCAACAAAGCGCTAACAACATTCGCCTTGTCACATCCTCCTACTGTAGCCTTCAACTTTTTTCTTCAGTTTACATCAGTTTCTTTTAGTTCATCTCCCCCACCGTCACCTTCCCAGGTCATAGCAGACGTGCTAAACAAGGAGTTACGATTAAGGATACCTTTCAACGTATTGTAACTCTGCACCTCTCGGTCTCGTTTATAACGAACTGATTTCAAGCTCGATCCGTGGAATTCACTAGGTGCAGGCAAACTAAACCTTCCACACATGAGTTGAAGAATCGTAGCAAAAGACTAAGACTAAGCGGTATACGTCGCGTAGGTGAGCAGCATTGGTAGGTGGGAACGCCTAAACCAATCAGACCGCATTGAATAGGTATGCCGTTCAGGGAGGGCGTATTGAGTCGGTACCCTGATGGGCTGGCATGTGTTCGGGCTGTGCTCTGTTTGGTTATTATTGACTGGCGGGTTCCCACCTACCAATGCTGCTCACCTACGCGACATGTACCGACTAAGCTTCGTATAGAAAGGATAAATCAGTGAATTGTCTATCAGATGGTCACTTCTACTACCACGTGCTCTATTCACAAATCCGAACATATTATACTCGAATTTCGTTGAGTGATCAACATTTTGCGCAGTGCAGTTGTCTGGTATGTCATGACGCTTACCAGAACGACAAAAGCTGCTACAACGGAAGTTTTGCAACCAAAAAATGCACGACTTTCCACGCTTCACGACTTTATGTAACCAGAGGTACTAAGCGGGTTGGTGCCCGCTTCATTACGAGACCATGGTTGTGGAGCACTCAAATAAACATGGCTTCTGTACCTAGGCAAGGGAAGGAACTCCGGAGTGTGGCTGAGCTAACTTACCCGTTTTAAGATACCTTGCCGGTTTACAGCGGGCACCACTCCGCTTAGTACCTTACCAAATTTTGGACTAGAACTGCTACAGTACGTTATTTTTCACCTCAGTATGAAGGAAGCTTGTTGGCAGAAGCCGAATTCAAAAACTAAGGTAGAAGACCACGAATTATGCCGCGATCGATTCACTACTCATGCAACCACTAGAGAATCGTTAAGCAGTGTGTAACCGGTACTATTCGAATTCATGAAAGGAATCAAGGATAAGGTACAACTAAGCCTCTTGCGAGAACAGCTGATCTCACTGGAGCGCCATTTTGTCAATGGGGCGAATCTTGGGTATGCGGATTTACCCACGACGACCATCGAGTGTTCTCTACCCACTGAGATACTCACGATGTTTTCGCTCTCCTAAATTTAAGTGTGGGCGGTAATACCTAGAGGGGTAAGAATATCATGACCATTCAAATAAATTCAATATTTTTCAGGGCACACTGTTGAACGGATGGTCAATACACCACTCTTAGGTGAAATTGAACACTTTGCAAAGTGAACTGGACGATTTTCAAGGCAAGATGGACACATTTGAAGCCAAACTGAACATCTTCCAAATCCAAATGAGCGTCCTCTATATAAAAGCAGTCTATCTAACACCCACACAAGAGGTGGACCACTTGCAAACTAAGGCGGTCGCAGTTCTTTTCTCACAATCAGAGGGTTGTCTCCTTGCTCAACCCACTCTTGGCAAGGAGCGTTTAAAATTCACGTCGATCGAAAATCTTGCTTCCCTCACCGTGCTCAATGGCTCCAATTTCCCTCCTTTGTTTAGTTTTTTCACTTTGTACTATATATAAGAACTGTTCTGCTTTGCTCTATTGTGAGTCACTGAATGTCTTGTTCCGCGGCTCGTTTTATGTTGTTCTCTCAAATGTATAATGTAATATATGCGTTCAATAAAATAAAATAAAGTAAAACAAAATAATCTCCAAAAAGGTCCAAATAAATTTTTGACGTCATTAAGTGCATAAAAAATATATAACTGTGTAAGTAAGTACAGTGCGTTTCAAAAGTATGTATCCACTCTAAAACTTGCCCATATCTCGTTTCTCATTTATTTTTGCAGGGCCGCACTAGCTCCGCAAGATTCCACGTAGTCGAAAATAGATAACCACTCACTTTCAGAGATTTTTTTCGTCTCACACGAGAATCAGAGTTTTTTGAAGAAAATTGATTGAAATTTGGCGTTTCAAAAGTATGTATCCACTTGTGAAAAATGAACTTTTTACCAAATTGAAAAGTTGATCAAGCCACCATTATTTCTTATAACAGCATGCATCGTATTATTCATGCTATTCACAAGGTTCTGTATGATTTTGTCTTTGCTGGTGTTCCATGTAATCAAAATTACCACCACGTCATTGAACAGTCGGCTATTCGCGTAGGCTCGTTGAACCACGATCCCCCACATGTTCTCCATTCCGATGCTGTCAGGAGAACAGACGGGCCAGTCCGCTACTTAAACGTAGTGACGGTGGAGCCAATCTTTGGTCAACCTGGACACATGGACTGCAGCGCTGCGCTGCTGCAGAACATGTCTCTGATGTGTTATGCCTTTCAAAGAAGGCATAGGGCTGGACTCCACTACACCTCGACACTTCAGACTCTCCGTGCGACACGACGAAATGTGTTGTTCCTCGGCTCGTTTTATGTTGTTCTTATTAAATGTATAACGTAATATATGCGTTCAATAAAACAAAATAAAATAAAATAATCTCCAAAAAAAGCCAAAATAAATTTTTAACGGTCATTACTACTTTTTTATGGATGGAAATAAATAATATAAGTGCATAAAAATATATAATGGTGTAAGTAAATACAATTTACCTTCTACAAAAAGGTGAACAGTCTGACGACAGCGCGATGTTCTCGTGTCTGACGCATGAGACCTACCGATTTTTTGCCACATCGAGAGTTGTTGCTTGATAATTGAAGCCAATATTTGTTGAAAAGCTCAATAAATCTGTAGCCGAGAATGGTTTCCGAGACCTACGCTTTTTATCCCAATGTCTAAAGATAAGGTGCAATAACACAAAAAGTTCCTACGAAAGATTTGAATCCAACCACAAAAATAAATTACAAGGCTGGGGACCGACATCATGTCAAGCGGTCGTCAATGTGTTAAAAAGTTACGAAGTTTTTTTTGTGACAAATAATGGTTATTATAAGCTTATTCTAAAGAAAATCAGCATTTTTTGGCACACTATAACAAAAGATGTGATCGAATCGTGCACTCTTTCACAACATCGCAATATTCCTCTGACTGATTGTAAAAGCTCTGCTTGTTCTTTGTTTCTTTTGGGACAGATCGACTATAAAGTTTTATGAGAAATTCATAAAATTTTCTTTGAGCAAAAATTTATTTTGGCCTTATTGGAGAATGCCTGCTTTAATATGGAAACGCTCGTTCTGATTTTGAGATACTTATTGTGAATCTAGAATTGTCCAGCACGTTTGGGATATGCCCAATTTGGCTTGAAAAGGGTCAGGATAGGCGTCCAAATGGCATATCTGGATAAACCGCGTCTGCTAAGTGTAAATTCGTAAATGGACGGAGAGAAATGAGATGCGATATTCTCACCGAACAACATACACACGATGGTTTTCTCGTCGTTGTTCGCTCGCAAACGAAAACGTGCACAAACGTCAAAACGCTCACGGTAACATTTTATGGAACAAGCTATTCCAGTGTGCCACTGGTATCATCCACGACGAGCTCTACGTTAAGAATATTGTTAACCACCACACTGAGGCTCATCGGCAGTCCATGTCTATAGCGCCTACATGTTTCAATACAGGCAGTTCCTCAGTCGCCTTCACGCAGATAAACAAACATTTATTTCTCCACCTGTGTAACTCGTTTATTGTCGCCTTTTTTCAGGTCGAATGCAGCACTTATCATTCTGGTATTATCCAGTCTCACCTATTGTATTTGCGGTTATGATCATGCAAGCACTGTTGGCCCTGTTACAATCACGGATAATGAGCTGAGAGAATTCCACTCCATCATTCAGCAGACAAACGTCCCTAAGGATGAGATAGAGAAGCAGGCGAGGAACTGGGCGATGCAACATGGAGTGCTGGTGAGAGCTCCCGCTCAACCTTTCTTTATAAAGCTATAACGAGACATGTTGTTGTTGAGGTTGTAACCTTTTAAGTCGGTGAGGCTCCTTCACCCCAAACAATCTATCAGCGGAGCCCTCTTATTTCTGAACTGGCCAAGCCTCTTAACCCTTAGGAACTCGAAAGCATATCAACTGATACATTATTCTTAGGTTAGAGAACTTCAGGTCATCTACCGCCAAGGAAACTGAACGCATTGAGTTGTATAAAAACAAAGAGATCCACAATCAAAACGAAGAACTGAAAGCGAAAAACATGAAAATACAAAATTTTCTGTCTCCAAAATGGTCCGTTTCGCCACCTGTCTCCAAATGAACCGTTTTTGTTATAACACCTTCCTGTTGGCTAATCAAGTGATAAGAGAGGCGTTATAACGTTTTAGGATATGCAAAATTATCAATTTTAAATCAGAAAACTTCAAAGTTTTTAAACGTAAATATTTAAAAGCATTAATTTCAAATTTCACGTTTTAGAATTATATATATATATATATATATATATATATATATATATACCTAGTAATACTGCAACATCGAGCGAAGCGCGTATATATATATATATATATATATATATATATATATATATATATATACGCGCTTCGCTCGATGTTGCAGTATCACTAAGTTAAGGACAATCACATCAAGCTAGCTGCTTTACTTGTACAGCTTTTTTCCTTATCTAGGAGTACAAAAGGCTTGCAGTACGTACAGGGTATAGTATGATAGGGCGATCTATTGGTTCCTCACTACTGGTCCTCCCCTAGCGAAACGGTCCCCGACTGGTCCCCTCAATGATCCACCCTTAGCGGACGACGTCTTCGGCACACCTGATTCCCCAGGCACATTGGACGACGTCTTCGGCACGTCTACCTGAATCCCCAAACACGTTGAGCGAAGTCTTTGGCACGTCTTTTGAGTCCCAGGCACGTCATGTGACGTATTGACCGTCTAGACGACATCCACAAAAGATCGATAGTTTGATCAATACCGATTAATGGCGATCGATACTTCAAAAACGAACTTCAGATTCGTGTTCAGCGACTTCGACTACCTCCAGGGCTAAAGTTTTGATCGCCTAGACGACATCCACAAAAAATCGATAGTTTGAGCAATATCGATTGATGGAGATCGATATTTCAAAGATGAACTACAGATTCGTGTTCAGCGGCTTGTACATGATGTAGAGCCCCGAGTGGGGAGTTCAAGACCACAGTTACTTTTTTCGGAATGCTCTTTTGATGTCGAACAAA
The DNA here is from genome assembly GCA_947359475.1 of Heligmosomoides polygyrus bakeri. NCBI lineage: Eukaryota > Metazoa > Nematoda > Chromadorea > Rhabditida > Heligmosomidae > Heligmosomoides > Heligmosomoides polygyrus. The sequence continues at coordinate 87,525,966 of OX375867.1, forward strand.
GGGTTCTGGACGCGTGAGCGCGAAGTTCCTGGCGCCCTGCTGCCACTCAACCCTGTGTGGTCGGTTGGCGTAGTGATAGCGGAGTCGCCTCTCGGGCGCACCGAGCGGGCTTGATGGTTCAGTACCCGGCGTCGCCGGTGTTTGTGCACACATCGGATCGTTATTATTATTGGCTTGCGTGATCACAGGACTCAATTTGTACACGACTAAAGCTGTTAGTATTTAAACCTTGCCTTTTCGAGCTTTCATTTGAGTTACTTCTCAATGGATCGTATTTGCACTGTATTATTCTATTGGATTACTAACATGAAAATTCGTTCTTGCTCACATGAAGTAACTGTGTTTATTGCTGACAATGATAATTAACAATTATGATATAGAACTATGAAGCATTTAAAACATAATCGCTTATCACACCAGCAGCATCTTACAAACGCTAGAGACGAACAACCGTCCGGGTGAAAAGGACATTTCATTGTTCATGTTAAGTTTTTGCCGGTATCAAACCAAATTCATACTTATCCCGTGAAGTTTGTGTTTGTGTGCATTTACGGTATCATTGCTGATATGATACAGTGCAAATACGATCCACTGAAAGGTAACTCAAATGAAAGCCCAAAAAGGCTAGGTTTACATACCAACAGCGTTAATCGTGTACAAATTGACTGCTGTGATCACGCAAGCCCATAACAATGGCGATCCAATGTGTGCAGAAACACTGGCGACACCGGGGACCGAGCCATCAAACCCGCTACGTGCGCCCGAAAGGCGACCCGCTACCACTACGCCAACCGACCACATCGGGCTGGGTGGCAGCAGGGCGCCATGAACTTCGCGCTCACGCGTCTATACGATTTTTTTTCGACCACAGAAGAGCATCCCGAGAAAAGTAACTATGGTCTTGGACTCCCCACACGGGACCCTACATCCTGTACATCCTGTCGCAAAAGCTCACCGCCACTCCGGAAGCGCTCCTTGTTAGATCCGATTTCTCGCCTAGCCTAACCAAGTTTTGAATCCTTCGCAGTCCGGTGAATCGGTATCAGAATTGTCCGGAAAGGACAAAGCGCTGGCTTGTTCATAGGGTGGCCACCGCAAATCATGAAGGGCGAATACACATTCAAACGCCTTCACGACATACCGTAGAGGTAGAAGGCGTGGCGCATCCTACAAAGAATCCTCGAAGGGATCCACGTAGATCACTTTCGACATCATTTGTGCTCAATCCTGCTGCAAGACAGCCTAATGAAGTTTTGACTTGTCATCGGCTGGTCACCGCAAGCCACTCTATTGTCAAATACGTACTCAAATCGCCTCCACGACATCCCGCAGAAGTAGAAATCGTGGTGCATCCCAAAAGGGATTGAGAAATACCGTTCTTTATTCTTTTTCGCAACCTGTCATCATTAGCATGTCGGGAATTGGATTAAGATTAGTCTGCAAAGAATGAACCATAAACTAACCAAAGGCTTGTCGAAATTCCTTAGGCGCCTCCCATGTACTAAAATTACATAGAGAAGCGCATGGTCAAGCTCAAAGGGTGTTTGCCTTACGTAGATTAACTAATACACCGACAACAACAAATGCTACTACGACTTGCTACGACTGACGATACAAAGTAAATAAGCCAAGGACAAAGATCTATGCTCTCACTCTTCAGTATATCCAACTACAAACTCTTTATTACACTAAAAGTGGCGTGTGATTCAGGATCTCTACGAGGCGAAAAAACGGGAGGTGAACGACAGATGGCACAAGATGATGAAGGATGTCGATGACAAGATACGGACACTTGTGTGTTCCAATTTAGCACCTGATATGAAGGTCAGGGTCGTGAATGCACTATCGAAGGATGAAACGATGGTTAGCACTCTCCACGAAAATTTTTCTCCTAATTCTCAAGATTACTAGGATAAGGCAATGCTACAAACATAACATAGCACCGCCTAGAGCTCTTGATCGGAACCTGCAGCGGTTCAGCATGAAATAGAACTCAGTGACTTTCCCTAAAAAGGACAGCTAATGACACCTAATGCTACAATCCAACTTGGACTAGAACCAAAGATGATTCCCAGATGGTGAACCTGCTTGTATTTCGCACTATGCATTAGCAGTTGTTCACATATTTTTGTCGTACACCCAGGCATCTGAGTTGGTATTCCACCCAAGTCAATCAAAATTGAAAAAAATACATATCACGTCCGTCGATAAAGCATCTCAAGGAACATATTGGCTGCAAACGATGATACTCAGCAAAACATGATTTAGAGCGTCTAATTCTCATCCTTTCGTTGGCACAGCATGAACTCTAACAAATTCCACGCTGGAAGCAGGAAGATAGCGGTGTCATGAGCGATGAGGTCGGCTAATACTCTTCGCTCAGAATTCATAGATGCATTTTCGTGAGCCATTTTGCATAAAGGGAGATCAAGATTTTTATGAAGCAAAAAGGGCTGCGAAGGCTTAACAACCGCCGCGCACTGGCTACCGTTTTTGAGGTTTACACACTTCCATTCAGACAGGCTGCCATAGGGCCTTGTCAGCCCATCTTGACCATCATCAGGGAAACGCAGGTGAAGCGGGTGGGAAGAAGCAGCTAACAATTTTCATGGACAACTTGCTCGCCACTCACCGATGCAGTTCTGAGAATGATGCTCGACACTTATAATATCCTAATTTATTGGATATTCTATGAAAAACACCGTGACACTTAATTTATTCTCTAATCAATTCGAAAAGAAAAACCTTGGGCTAGACAGCATGGAGAGTTATATTGTACTTTTGGAGACAAATTTGGGGACTGTGGTCTGAAAGTGGTGAAGCGTATGAAGAAACACATTTTTCAGACTGTTACGAGTGCCAGAAGAGTACCGCCCGCAGCAGGGATGGGTGCCACAGGAGCGACTGTTGCTCGAGGTGCTGTCTCGACGCTCGAAGAAGCAACCGAAACCATCGCTACTGAAGCTTCTACGGTGGGTGATGCTCTTCGGACGCATCAGCTAACGTGGGAAGAAACGCATTTTTCAGACTGCTACGAGTGTCAGAAGAGTACCGCCCGCAGCAGAGATGGGTGCCACAGGAGCGACTGTTGCTCGAGGTGCTGTCTCGACGCTCGAAGAAGCAACCGAAACCATCGCTACTGAAGCTTCTACGGTGGGTGATGCTCTTCGGACGCATCAGCTAACGTGGGAAGAAACGCATTTTTCAGACTGCTACGAGTGCCAGAAGAGTACCGCCCGCAGCAGAGATGGGTGCCACAGGAGCGACTGTTGCTCGAGGTGCTGTCTCGACGCTCGAAGAAGCAACCGAAACCATCGCTACTGAAGCTTCTACGGTGGGTGATGCTCTTCGGACGCATCAGCTAACGTGGGAAGAAACGCATTTTTCAGACTGCTACGAGTGTCACAAGAGTACCGCCCGCAGCAGAGATGATTGCCACAGGAGGGGCTGTTGTTCGAGGTGCTGTCTCGACGCTCGAAGAAGCAACCGAAACCATCGCTACTGAAGCTTCTACGGTGGGTGATGCTCTTCGGACGCATCAGCTAACGTGTGAAGAAACGCATTTTTCAGACTGCTACGAGTGTCAGAAGAGTACCGCCCGCAGCAGAGATGGGTGCCACAGGAGCGACTGTTGCTCGAGGTGCTGTCTCGACGCTCGAAGAAGCAACCGAAACCATCGCTACTGAAGCTTCTACGGTGGGTGATGCTCTTCGGACGCATCAGCTATCGTGTGAAGAAACGCATTTTTCAGACTAATACGAGTGCCAGAAGAGTACCGCCCGCAGCAGGGATGGGTGCCACAGGAGGGGCTGTTTTTCGAGGTGCTGTCTCGACGCTCGAAGAAGCAACCGAAACCATCGCTACTGAAGCTTCTACGGTGGGTGATGCTCTTCGGACGCATCAGCTAACGTGTGAAGAAACGCATTTTTCAGACTGCTACGAGTGCCAGAAGAGTACCGCCCGCAGCAGGGATGGGTGCCACAGGAGGGGCTGTTGTTCGAGGTGCTGTCTCGACGCTCGAAGAAGCAACCGAAACCATCGCTACTGAAGCTTCTACGGTGGGTGATGCTCTTCGGACGCATCAGCTAACGTGTGAAGAAACGCATTTTTCAGACTGCTACGAGTGCCAGAAGAGTACCGCCCGCAGCAGAGATGGGTGCCACAGGAGCGACTGTTGCTCGAGGTGCTGTCTCGACGCTCGAAGAAGCAACCGAAACCATCGCTACTGAAGCTTCTACGGTGGGTGATGCTCTTCGGACGCATCAGCTAACGTGTGAAGAAACGCATTTTTCAGACTGCTACGAGTGCCAGAAGAGTACCGCCCGCAGCAGAGATGGGTGCCACAGGAGCGACTGTTGCTCGAGGTGCTGTCCCGACGCTCGAAGAAGCAACCGAAACCATCGCTTCTGAAGCTTCTACGGTGGGTGATGCTCTTCGGACGCATCAGCTATCGTGTGAAGAAACGCATTTTTCAGACTGCTACGAGTGCCAGAAGAGTACCGCCCGCAGCAGAGATGGGTGCCACAGGAGCGACTGTTGCTCGAGGTGCTGTCCCGACGCTCGAAGAAGCAACCGAAACCATCGCTTCTGAAGCTTCTACGGTGGGTGATGCTCTTCGGACGCATCAGCTATCGTGTGAAGAAACGCATTTTTCAGACTGCTACGAGTGCCAGAAGAGTACCGCCCGCAGCAGAGATGGGTGCCACAGGAGCGACTGTTGCTCGAGGTGCTGTCCCGACGCTCGAAGAAGCAACCGAAACCATCGCTTCTGAAGCTTCTACGGTGGGTGATGCTCTTCGGACGCATCAGCTATCGTGTGAAGAAACGCATTTTTCAGACTGCTACGAGTGCCAGAAGAGTACCGCCCGCAGCAGAGATGGGTGCCACAGGAGCGACTGTTGCTCGAGGTGCTGTCCCGACGCTCGAAGAAGCAACCGAAACCATCGCTTCTGAAGCTTCTACGGTGGGTGATGCTCTTCGGACGCATCAGCTATCGTGTGAAGAAACGCATTTTTCAGACTGCTACGAGTGTCAGAAGAGTACCGCCCGCAGCAGAGATGGGTGCCACAGGAGCGACTGTTGCTCGAGGTGCTGTCTCGACGCTCGAAGAAGCAACCGAAACCATCGCTACTGAAGCTTCTACGGTGGGTGATGCTCTTCGGACGCATCAGCTAACGTGTGAAGAAACGCATTTTTCAGACTGCTACGAGTGCCAGAAGAGTACCGCCCGCAGCAGAGATGGGTGCCACAGGAGGGGCTGTTTTTCGAGGTGCTGTCCCGACGCTCGAAGAAGCAACCGAAACCATCGCTACTGAAGCTTCTACGGTGGGTGATGCTCTTCGGACGCATCAGCTAACGTGTGAAGAAACGCATTTTTCAGACTGCTACGAGTGCCAGAAGAGTACCGCCCGCAGCAGAGATGGGTGCCACAGGAGCGACTGTTGCTCGAGGTGCTGTCCCGACGCTCGAAGAAGCAACCGAAACCATCGCTTCTGAAGCTTCTACGGTGGGTGATGCTCTTCGGACGCATCAGCTAACGTGTGAAGAAACGCATTTTTCAGACTGCTACGAGTGCCAGAAGAGTACCGCCCGCAGCAGGGATGGGTGCCACAGGAGGGGCTGTTGTTCGAGGTGCTGTCTCGACGCTCGAAGAAGCAACCGAAACCATCGCTACTGAAGCTTCTACGGTGGGTGATGCTCTTCGGACGCATCAGCTATCGTGTGAAGAAACGCATTTTTCAGACTGCTACGAGTGCCAGAAGAGTACCGCCCGCAGCAGAGATGGGTGCCACAGGAGCGACTGTTGCTCGAGGTGCTGTCCCGACGCTCGAAGAAGCAACCGAAACCATCGCTACTGAAGCTTCTACGGTGGGTGATGCTCTTCGGACGCATCAGCTAACGTGGGAAGAAACGCATTTTTCAGACTGCTACGAGTGTCAGAAGAGTACCGCCCGCAGCAGAGATGGGTGCCACAGGAGCGACTGTTGCTCGAGGTGCTGTCTCGACGCTCGAAGAAGCAACCGAAACCATCGCTACTGAAGCTTCTACGGTGGGTGATGCTCTTCGGACGCATCAGCTAACGTGGGAAGAAACGCATTTTTCAGACTGCTACGAGTGCCAGAAGAGTACCGCCCGCAGCAGAGATGGGTGCCACAGGAGCGACTGTTGCTCGAGGTGCTGTCTCGACGCTCGAAGAAGCAACCGAAACCATCGCTACTGAAGCTTCTACGGTGGGTGATGCTCTTCGGACGCATCAGCTATCGTGTGAAGAAACGCATTTTTCAGACTGCTACGAGTGCCAGAAGAGTACCGCCCGCAGCAGAGATGGGTGCCACAGGAGCGACTGTTGCTCGAGGTGCTGTCCCGACGCTCGAAGAAGCAACCGAAACCATCGCTACTGAAGCTTCTACGGTGGGTGATGCTCTTCGGACGCATCAGCTAACGTGGGAAGAAACGCATTTTTCAGACTGCTACGAGTGTCAGAAGAGTACCGCCCGCAGCAGAGATGGGTGCCACAGGAGCGACTGTTGCTCGAGGTGCTGTCTCGACGCTCGAAGAAGCAACCGAAACCATCGCTACTGAAGCTTCTACGGTGGGTGATGCTCTTCGGACGCATCAGCTAACGTGGGAAGAAACGCATTTTTCAGACTGCTACGAGTGCCAGAAGAGTACCGCCCGCAGCAGAGATGGGTGCCACAGGAGCGACTGTTGCTCGAGGTGCTGTCTCGACGCTCGAAGAAGCAACCGAAACCATCGCTACTGAAGCTTCTACGGTGGGTGATGCTCTTCGGACGCATCAGCTAACGTGGGAAGAAACGCATTTTTCAGACTGCTACGAGTGTCAGAAGAGTACCGCCCGCAGCAGAGATGAGTGCCACAGGAGGGGCTGTTGTTCGAGGTGCTGTCTCGACGCTCGAAGAAGCAACCGAAACCATCGCTACTGAAGCTTCTACGGTGGGTGATGCTCTTCGGACGCATCAGCTAACGTGTGAAGAAACGCATTTTTCAGACTGCTACGAGTGTCAGAAGAGTACCGCCCGCAGCAGAGATGGGTGCCACAGGAGCGACTGTTGCTCGAGGTGCTGTCTCGACGCTCGAAGAAGCAACCGAAACCATCGCTACTGAAGCTTCTACGGTGGGTGATGCTCTTCGGACGCATCAGCTAACGTGTGAAGAAACGCATTTTTCAGACTGCTACGAGTGCCAGAAGAGTACCGCCCGCAGCAGAGATGGGTGCCACAGGAGGGGCTGTTTTTCGAGGTGCTGTCCCGACGCTCGAAGAAGCAACCGAAACCATCGCTACTGAAGCTTCTACGGTGGGTGATGCTCTTCGGACGCATCAGCTAACGTGTGAAGAAACGCATTTTTCAGACTGCTACGAGTGCCAGAAGAGTACCGCCCGCAGCAGAGATGGGTGCCACAGGAGGGGCTGTTTTTCGAGGTGCTGTCCCGACGCTCGAAGAAGCAACCGAAACCATCGCTACTGAAGCTTCTACGGTGGGTGATGCTCTTCGGACGCATCAGCTAACGTGTGAAGAAACGCATTTTTCAGACTGCTACGAGTGCCAGAAGAGTACCGCCCGCAGCAGAGATGGGTGCCACAGGAGCGACTGTTGCTCGAGGTGCTGTCCCGACGCTCGAAGAAGCAACCGAAACCATCGCTTCTGAAGCTTCTACGGTGGGTGATGCTCTTCGGACGCATCAGCTAACGTGTGAAGAAACGCATTTTTCAGACTGCTACGAGTGCCAGAAGAGTACCGCCCGCAGCAGAGATGGGTGCCACAGGAGCGACTGTTGCTCGAGGTGCTGTCCCGACGCTCGAAGAAGCAACCGAAACCATCGCTTCTGAAGCTTCTACGGTGGGTGATGCTCTTCGGACGCATCAGCTAACGTGTGAAGAAACGCATTTTTCAGACTGCTACGAGTGCCAGAAGAGTACCGCCCGCAGCAGAGATGGGTGCCACAGGAGCGACTGTTGCTCGAGGTGCTGTCCCGACGCTCGAAGAAGCAACCGAAACTATCGCTACTGAAGCTTCTACGGTGGGTGATGTTCTTCGGACGCATCAGCTAACGTGTGAAGAAACGCATTTTTCAGACTGCTACGAGTGCCAGAAGAGTACCGCCCGCAGCAGAGATGGGTGCCACAGGAGCGACTGTTGCTCGAGGTGCTGTCCCGACGCTCGAAGAAGCAACCGAAACCATCGCTTCTGAAGCTTCTACGGTGGGTGATGCTCTTCGGACGCATCAGCTAACGTGTGAAGAAACGCATTTTTCAGACTGCTACGAGTGCCAGAAGAGTACCGCCCGCAGCAGAGATGGGTGCCACAGGAGCGACTGTTGCTCGAGGTGCTGTCCCGACGCTCGAAGAAGCAACCGAAACCATCGCTACTGAAGCTTCTACGGTGGGTGATGTTCTTCGGACGCATCAGCTAACGTGTGAAGAAACGCATTTTTCAGACTGCTACGAGTGCCAGAAGAGTACCGCCCGCAGCAGAGATGGGTGCCACAGGAGCGACTGTTGCTCGAGGTGCTGTCCCGACGCTCGAAGAAGCAACCGAAACCATCGCTTCTGAAGCTTCTACGGTGGGTGATGCTCTTCGGACGCATCAGCTATCGTGTGAAGAAACGCATTTTTCAGACTGCTACGAGTGCCAGAAGAGTACCGCCCGCAGCAGAGATGGGTGCCACAGGAGCGACTGTTGCTCGAGGTGCTGTCCCGACGCTCGAAGAAGCAACCGAAACCATCGCTTCTGAAGCTTCTACGGTGGGTGATGCTCTTCGGACGCATCAGCTATCGTGTGAAGAAACGCATTTTTCAGACTGCTACGAGTGCCAGAAGAGTACCGCCCGCAGCAGAGATGGGTGCCACAGGAGCGACTGTTGCTCGAGGTGCTGTCCCGACGCTCGAAGAAGCAACCGAAACCATCGCTTCTGAAGCTTCTACGGTGGGTGATGCTCTTCGGACGCATCAGCTATCGTGTGAAGAAACGCATTTTTCAGACTGCTACGAGTGTCAGAAGAGTACCGCCCGCAGCAGAGATGGGTGCCACAGGAGCGACTGTTGCTCGAGGTGCTGTCTCGACGCTCGAAGAAGCAACCGAAACCATCGCTACTGAAGCTTCTACGGTGGGTGATGCTCTTCGGACGCATCAGCTAACGTGTGAAGAAACGCATTTTTCAGACTGCTACGAGTGCCAGAAGAGTACCGCCCGCAGCAGAGATGGGTGCCACAGGAGGGGCTGTTTTTCGAGGTGCTGTCCCGACGCTCGAAGAAGCAACCGAAACCATCGCTACTGAAGCTTCTACGGTGGGTGATGCTCTTCGGACGCATCAGCTAACGTGTGAAGAAACGCATTTTTCAGACTGCTACGAGTGCCAGAAGAGTACCGCCCGCAGCAGAGATGGGTGCCACAGGAGCGACTGTTGCTCGAGGTGCTGTCCCGACGCTCGAAGAAGCAACCGAAACCATCGCTTCTGAAGCTTCTACGGTGGGTGATGCTCTTCGGACGCATCAGCTAACGTGTGAAGAAACGCATTTTTCAGACTGCTACGAGTGCCAGAAGAGTACCGCCCGCAGCAGAGATGGGTGCCACAGGAGCGACTGTTGCTCGAGGTGCTGTCCCGACGCTCGAAGAAGCAACCGAAACTATCGCTACTGAAGCTTCTACGGTGGGTGATGCTCTTCGGACGCATCAGCTATCGTGTGAAGAAACGCATTTTTCAGACTGCTACGAGTGCCAGAAGAGTACCGCCCGCAGCAGAGATGGGTGCCACAGGAGCGACTGTTGCTCGAGGTGCTGTCCCGACGCTCGAAGAAGCAACCGAAACCATCGCTTCTGAAGCTTCTACGGTGGGTGATGCTCTTCGGACGCATCAGCTAACGTGTGAAGAAACGCATTTTTCAGACTGCTACGAGTGCCAGAAGAGTACCGCCCGCAGCAGAGATGGGTGCCACAGGAGCGACTGTTGCTCGAGGTGCTGTCCCGACGCTCGAAGAAGCAACCGAAACCATCGCTTCTGAAGCTTCTACGGTGGGTGATGCTCTTCGGACGCATCAGCTATCGTGTGAAGAAACGCATTTTTCAGACTGCTACGAGTGCCAGAAGAGTACCGCCCGCAGCAGAGATGGGTGCCACAGGAGCGACTGTTGCTCGAGGTGCTGTCCCGACGCTCGAAGAAGCAACCGAAACTATCGCTACTGAAGCTTCTACGGTGGGTGATGCTCTTCGGACGCATCAGCTATCGTGTGAAGAAACGCATTTTTCAGACTGCTACGAGTGCCAGAAGAGTACCGCCCGCAGCAGAGATGGGTGCCACAGGAGCGACTGTTGCTCGAGGTGCTGTCCCGACGCTCGAAGAAGCAACCGAAACCATCGCTTCTGAAGCTTCTACGGTGGGTGATGCTCTTCGGACGCATCAGCTATCGTGTGAAGAAACGCATTTTTCAGACTGCTACGAGTCCCAGAAGAGTACCGCCCGCAGCAGGGATGGGTGCCACAGGAGGGGCTGTTGTTCGAGGTGCTGCCCCGACGCTCGAAGAAGCAACCGAAACCATCGCTACTGAAGCTTCTACGGTGGGTGATGCTCTTCGGACGCATCAGCTAACGTGTGAAGAAACGCATTTTTCAGACTGCTACGAGTGCCAGAAGAGTACCGCCCGCAGCAGAGATGGGTGCCACAGGAGCGACTGTTGCTCGAGGTGCTGTCCCGACGCTCGAAGAAGCAACCGAAACTATCGCTACTGAAGCTTCTACGGTGGGTGATGCTCTTCGGACGCATCAGCTATCGTGTGAAGAAACGCATTTTTCAGACTGCTACGAGTGCCAGAAGAGTACCGCCCGCAGCAGAGATGGGTGCCACAGGAGCGACTGTTGCTCGAGGTGCTGTCCCGACGCTCGAAGAAGCAACCGAAACCATCGCTACTGAAGCTTCTACGGTGGGTGATGCTCTTCGGACGCATCAGCTAACGTGTGAAGAAACGCATTTTTCAGACTGCTACGAGTGCCAGAAGAGTACCGCCCGCAGCAGAGATGGGTGCCACAGGAGCGACTGTTGCTCGAGGTGCTGTCCCGACGCTCGAAGAAGCAACCGAAACCATCGCTTCTGAAGCTTCTACGGTGGGTGATGCTCTTCGGACGCATCAGCTATCGTGTGAAGAAACGCATTTTTCAGACTGCTACGAGTGCCAGAAGAGTACCGCCCGCAGCAGGGATGGGTGCCACAGGAGGGGCTGTTGTTCGAGGTGCTGCCCCGACGCTCGAAGAAGCAACCGAAACCATCGCTACTGAAGCTTCTACGGTGGGTGATGCTCTTCGGACGCATCAGCTAACGTGTGAAGAAACGCATTTTTCAGACTGCTACGAGTGCCAGAAGAGTACCGCCCGCAGCAGGGATGGGTGCCACAGGAGGGGCTGTTGTTCGAGGTGCTGTCTCGACGCTCGAAGAAGCAACCGAAACCATCGCTACTGAAGCTTCTACGGTGGGTGATGCTCTTCGGACGCATCAGCTATCGTGTGAAGAAACGCATTTTTCAGACTGCTACGAGTGCCAGAAGAGTACCGCCCGCAGCAGGGATGGGTGCCACAGGAGCGACTGTTGCTCGAGGTGCTGTCTCGACGCTCGAAGAAGCAACCGAAACCATCGCTACTGAAGCTTCTACGGTGGGTGATGCTCTTCGGACGCATCAGCTAACGTGTGAAGAAACGCATTTTTCAGACTGCTACGAGTGCCAGAAGAGTACCGCCCGCAGCAGGGATGGGTGCCACAGGAGCGACTGTTGCTCGAGGTGCTGTCTCGACGCTCGAAGAAGCAACCGAAACCATCGCTACTGAAGCTTCTACGGTGGGTGATGCTCTTCGGACGCATCAGCTAACGTGTGAAGAAACGCATTTTTCAGACTGCTACGAGTGCCAGAAGAGTACCGCCCGCAGCAGGGATGGGTGCCACAGGAGCGACTGTTGCTCGAGGTGCTGTCCCGACGCTCGAAGAAGCAACCGAAACCATCGCTTCTGAAGCTTCTACGGTGGGTGATGCTCTTCGGACGCATCAGCTATCGTGTGAAGAAACGCATTTTTCAGACTGCTACGAGTGCCAGAAGAGTACCGCCCGCAGCAGGCATGGGTGCCACAGGAGGGGCTGTTGTTCGAGGTGCTGTCCCGACGCTCGAAGAAGCAACCGAAACCATCGCTACTGAAGCTTCTACGGTGGGTGATGCTCTTCGGACGCATCAGCTAACGTGTGAAGAAACGCATTTTTCAGACTGCTACGAGTGCCAGAAGAGTACCGCCCGCAGCAGGGATGGGTGCCACAGGAGCGACTGTTGCTCGAGGTGCTGTCCCGACGCTCGAAGAAGCAACCGAAACCATCGCTTCTGAAGCTTCTACGGTGGGTGATGCTCTTCGGACGCATCAGCTATCGTGTGAAGAAACGCATTTTTCAGACTGCTACGAGTGCCAGAAGAGTACCGCCCGCAGCAGAGATGGGTGCCACAGGAGCGACTGTTGCTCGAGGTGCTGTCTCGACGCTCGAAGAAGCAACCGAAACCATCGCTACTGAAGCTTCTACGGTGGGTGATGCTCTTCGGACGCATCAGCTAACGTGTGAAGAAACGCATTTTTCAGACTGCTACGAGTGCCAGAAGAGTACCGCCCGCAGCAGAGATGGGTGCCACAGGAGGGGCTGTTTTTCGAGGTGCTGTCCCGACGCTCGAAGAAGCAACCGAAACCATCGCTTCTGAAGCTTCTACGGTGGGTGATGCTCTTCGGACGCATCAGCTAACGTGTGAAGAAACGCATTTTTCAGACTGCTACGAGTGTCAGAAGAGTACCGCCCGCAGCAGAGATGGGTGCCACAGGAGGGGCTGTTGTTCGAGGTGCTGTCTCGACGCTCGAAGAAGCAACCGAAACCATCGCTACTGAAGCTTCTACGGTGGGTGATGCTCTTCGGACGCATCAGCTAACGTGTGAAGAAACGCATTTTTCAGACTGCTACGAGTGCCAGAAGAGTACCGCCCGCAGCAGAGATGGGTGCCACAGGAGCGACTGTTGCTCGAGGTGCTGTCCCGACGCTCGAAGAAGCAACCGAAACCATCGCTTCTGAAGCTTCTACGGTGGGTGATGCTCTTCGGACGCATCAGCTAACGTGTGAAGAAACGCATTTTTCAGACTGCTACGAGTGCCAGAAGAGTACCGCCCGCAGCAGAGATGGGTGCCACAGGAGCGACTGTTGCTCGAGGTGCTGTCCCGACGCTCGAAGAAGCAACCGAAACTATCGCTACTGAAGCTTCTACGGTGGGTGATGCTCTTCGGACGCATCAGCTATCGTGTGAAGAAACGCATTTTTCAGACTGCTACGAGTGCCAGAAGAGTACCGCCCGCAGCAGAGATGGGTGCCACAGGAGCGACTGTTGCTCGAGGTGCTGTCCCGACGCTCGAAGAAGCAACCGAAACCATCGCTACTGAAGCTTCTACGGTGGGTGATGCTCTTCGGACGCATCAGCTAACGTGTGAAGAAACGCATTTTTCAGACTGCTACGAGTGCCAGAAGAGTACCGCCCGCAGCAGAGATGGGTGCCACAGGAGCGACTGTTGCTCGAGGTGCTGTCCCGACGCTCGAAGAAGCAACCGAAACCATCGCTTCTGAAGCTTCTACGGTGGGTGATGCTCTTCGGACGCATCAGCTAACGTGTGAAGAAACGCATTTTTCAGACTGCTACGAGTGCCAGAAGAGTACCGCCCGCAGCAGGGATGGGTGCCACAGGAGGGGCTGTTGTTCGAGGTGCTGTCTCGACGCTCGAAGAAGCAACCGAAACCATCGCTACTGAAGCTTCTACGGTGGGTGATGCTCTTCGGACGCATCAGCTATCGTGTGAAGAAACGCATTTTTCAGACTGCTACGAGTGCCAGAAGAGTACCGCCCGCAGCAGAGATGGGTGCCACAGGAGGGGCTGTTGTTCGAGGTGCTGTCTCGACGCTCGAAGAAGCAACCGAAACCATCGCTACTGAAGCTTCTACGGTGGGTGATGCTCTTCGGACGCATCAGCTAACGTGTGAAGAAACGCATTTTTCAGACTGCTACGAGTGCCAGAAGAGTACCGCCCGCAGCAGAGATGGGTGCCACAGGAGCGACTGTTGCTCGAGGTGCTGTCCCGACGCTCGAAGAAGCAACCGAAACCATCGCTTCTGAAGCTTCTACGGTGGGTGATGCTCTTCGGACGCATCAGCTAACGTGTGAAGAAACGCATTTTTCAGACTGCTACGAGTGCCAGAAGAGTACCGCCCGCAGCAGAGATGGGTGCCACAGGAGCGACTGTTGCTCGAGGTGCTGTCCCGACGCTCGAAGAAGCAACCGAAACTATCGCTACTGAAGCCTCTACGGTGGGTGATGCTCTTCGGACGCATCAGCTATCGTGTGAAGAAACGCATTTTTCAGACTGCTACTAGTGCCAGAAGAGTACCGCCCGCAGCAGAGATGGGTGCCACAGGAGCGACTGTTGCTCGAGGTGCTGTCCCGACGCTCGAAGAAGCAACCGAAACCATCGCTACTGAAGCTTCTACGGTGGGTGATGCTCTTCGGACGCATCAGCTAACGTGTGAAGAAACGCATTTTTCAGACTGCTACGAGTGCCAGAAGAGTACCGCCCGCAGCAGAGATGGGTGCCACAGGAGCGACTGTTGCTCGAGGTGCTGTCCCGACGCTCGAAGAAGCAACCGAAACCATCGCTTCTGAAGCTTCTACGGTGGGTGATGCTCTTCGGACGCATCAGCTATCGTGTGAAGAAACGCATTTTTCAGACTGCTACGAGTCCCAGAAGAGTACCGCCCGCAGCAGGGATGGGTGCCACAGGAGGGGCTGTTGTTCGAGGTGCTGCCCCGACGCTCGAAGAAGCAACCGAAACCATCGCTACTGAAGCTTCTACGGTGGGTGATGCTCTTCGGACGCATCAGCTAACGTGTGAAGAAACGCATTTTTCAGACTGCTACGAGTGCCAGAAGAGTACCGCCCGCAGCAGAGATGGGTGCCACAGGAGCGACTGTTGCTCGAGGTGCTGTCCCGACGCTCGAAGAAGCAACCGAAACTATCGCTACTGAAGCTTCTACGGTGGGTGATGCTCTTCGGACGCATCAGCTATCGTGTGAAGAAACGCATTTTTCAGACTGCTACGAGTGCCAGAAGAGTACCGCCCGCAGCAGAGATGGGTGCCACAGGAGCGACTGTTGCTCGAGGTGCTGTCCCGACGCTCGAAGAAGCAACCGAAACCATCGCTACTGAAGCTTCTACGGTGGGTGATGCTCTTCGGACGCATCAGCTAACGTGTGAAGAAACGCATTTTTCAGACTGCTACGAGTGCCAGAAGAGTACCGCCCGCAGCAGAGATGGGTGCCACAGGAGCGACTGTTGCTCGAGGTGCTGTCCCGACGCTCGAAGAAGCAACCGAAACCATCGCTTCTGAAGCTTCTACGGTGGGTGATGCTCTTCGGACGCATCAGCTATCGTGTGAAGAAACGCATTTTTCAGACTGCTACGAGTGCCAGAAGAGTACCGCCCGCAGCAGGGATGGGTGCCACAGGAGGGGCTGTTGTTCGAGGTGCTGCCCCGACGCTCGAAGAAGCAACCGAAACCATCGCTACTGAAGCTTCTACGGTGGGTGATGCTCTTCGGACGCATCAGCTAACGTGTGAAGAAACGCATTTTTCAGACTGCTACGAGTGCCAGAAGAGTACCGCCCGCAGCAGGGATGGGTGCCACAGGAGGGGCTGTTGTTCGAGGTGCTGTCTCGACGCTCGAAGAAGCAACCGAAACCATCGCTACTGAAGCTTCTACGGTGGGTGATGCTCTTCGGACGCATCAGCTATCGTGTGAAGAAACGCATTTTTCAGACTGCTACGAGTGCCAGAAGAGTACCGCCCGCAGCAGGGATGGGTGCCACAGGAGCGACTGTTGCTCGAGGTGCTGTCTCGACGCTCGAAGAAGCAACCGAAACCATCGCTACTGAAGCTTCTACGGTGGGTGATGCTCTTCGGACGCATCAGCTAACGTGTGAAGAAACGCATTTTTCAGACTGCTACGAGTGCCAGAAGAGTACCGCCCGCAGCAGGGATGGGTGCCACAGGAGCGACTGTTGCTCGAGGTGCTGTCTCGACGCTCGAAGAAGCAACCGAAACCATCGCTACTGAAGCTTCTACGGTGGGTGATGCTCTTCGGACGCATCAGCTAACGTGTGAAGAAACGCATTTTTCAGACTGCTACGAGTGCCAGAAGAGTACCGCCCGCAGCAGGGATGGGTGCCACAGGAGCGACTGTTGCTCGAGGTGCTGTCCCGACGCTCGAAGAAGCAACCGAAACCATCGCTTCTGAAGCTTCTACGGTGGGTGATGCTCTTCGGACGCATCAGCTATCGTGTGAAGAAACGCATTTTTCAGACTGCTACGAGTGCCAGAAGAGTACCGCCCGCAGCAGGCATGGGTGCCACAGGAGGGGCTGTTGTTCGAGGTGCTGTCCCGACGCTCGAAGAAGCAACCGAAACCATCGCTACTGAAGCTTCTACGGTGGGTGATGCTCTTCGGACGCATCAGCTATCGTGTGAAGAAACGCATTTTTCAGACTGCTACGAGTGCCAGAAGAGTACCGCCCGCAGCAGGCATGGGTGCCACAGGAGGGGCTGTTGTTCGAGGTGGTGTCCCGACGCTCGAAGAAGCAACCGAAACCATCGCTACTGAAGCTTCTACGGTGGGTGATGCTCTTCGGACGCATCAGCTATCGTGTGAAGAAACGCATTTTTCAGACTGCTACGAGTGCCAGAAGAGTACCGCCCGCAGCAGGCATGGGTGCCACAGGAGGGGCTGTTGTTCGAGGTGCTGTCTCGACGCTCGAAGAAGCAACCGAAACCATCGCTACTGAAGCTTCTACGGTGGGTGATGCTCTTCGGACGCATCAGCTATCGTGTGAAGAAACGCATTTTTCAGACTGCTACGAGTGCCAGAAGAGTACCGCCCGCAGCAGGCATGGGTGCCACAGGAGGGGCTGTTGTTCGAGGTGGTGTCCCGACGCTCGAAGAAGCAACCGAAACCATCGCTACTGAAGCTTCTACGGTGGGTGATGCTCTTCGGACGCATCAGCTAACGTGTGAAGAAACGCATTTTTCAGACTGCTACGAGTGCCAGAAGAGTACCGCCCGCAGCAGGGATGGGTGCCACAGGAGCGACTGTTGCTCGAGGTGCTGTCCCGACGCTCGAAGAAGCAACCGAAACCATCGCTTCTGAAGCTTCTACGGTGGGTGATGCTCTTCGGACGCATCAGCTATCGTGTGAAGAAACGCATTTTTCAGACTGCTACGAGTGCCAGAAGAGTACCGCCCGCAGCAGGGATGGGTGCCACAGGAGCGACTGTTGCTCGAGGTGCTGTCCCGACGCTCGAAGAAGCAACCGAAACCATCGCTTCTGAAGCTTCTACGGTGGGTGATGCTCTTCGGACGCATCAGCTATCGTGTGAAGAAACGCATTTTTCAGACTGCTACGAGTGCCAGAAGAGTACCGCCCGCAGCAGGCATGGGTGCCACAGGAGGGGCTGTTGTTCGAGGTGGTGTCCCGACGCTCGAAGAAGCAACCGAAACCATCGCTACTGAAGCTTCTACGGTGGGTGATGCTCTTCGGACGCATCAGCTAACGTGTGAAGAAACGCATTTTTCAGACTGCTACGAGTGCCAGAAGAGTACCGCCCGCAGCAGGCATGGGTGCCACAGGAGGGGCTGTTGTTCGAGGTGCTGTCTCGACGCTCGAAGAAGCAACCGAAACCATCGCTACTGAAGCTTCTACGGTGGGTGATGCTCTTCGGACGCATCAGCTATCGTGTGAAGAAACGCATTTTTCAGACTGCTACGAGTGCCAAAAGAGTACCGCCCGCAGCAGGGATGGGTGCCACAGGAGGGGCTGTTGTTGGAGGTGCTGTCTCGACGCTCGAAGAAGCAACCGAAACCATCGCTACTGAAGCTTCTACGGTGGGTGATGCTCTTCGGACGCATCAGCTATCGTGTGAAGAAACGCATTTTTCAGACTGCTACGAGTGCCAGAAGAGTACCGCCCGCAGCAGGCATGGGTGCCACAGGAGGGGCTGTTGTTCGAGGTGCTGTCCCGACGCTCGAAGAAGCAACCGAAACCATCGCTACTGAAGCTTCTACGGTGGGTGATGCTCTTCGGACGCATCAGCTAACGTGTGAAGAAACGCATTTTTCAGACTGCTACGAGTGCCAGAAGAGTACCGCCCGCAGCAGGGATGGGTGCCACAGGAGCGACTGTTGCTCGAGGTGCTGTCCCGACGCTCGAAGAAGCAACCGAAACCATCGCTTCTGAAGCTTCTACGGTGGGTGATGCTCTTCGGACGCATCAGCTATCGTGTGAAGAAACGCATTTTTCAGACTGCTACGAGTGCCAGAAGAGTACCGCCCGCAGCAGGCATGGGTGCCACAGGAGGGGCTGTTGTTCGAGGTGGTGTCCCGACGCTCGAAGAAGCAACCGAAACCATCGCTACTGAAGCTTCTACGGTGGGTGATGCTCTTCGGACGCATCAGCTAACGTGTGAAGAAACGCATTTTTCAGACTGCTACGAGTGCCAGAAGAGTACCGCCCGCAGCAGGGATGGGTGCCACAGGAGGGGCTGTTGTTCGAGGTGCTGTCTCGACGCTCGAAGAAGCAACCGAAACCATCGCTACTGAAGCTTCTACGGTGGGTGATGCTCTTCGGACGCATCAGCTATCGTGTGAAGAAACGCATTTTTCAGACTGCTACGAGTGCCAGAAGAGTACCGCCCGCAGCAGGGATGGGTGCCACAGGAGCGACTGTTGCTCGAGGTGCTGTCCCGACGCTCGAAGAAGCAACCGAAACCATCGCTTCTGAAGCTTCTACGGTGGGTGATGCTCTTCGGACGCATCAGCTATCGTGTGAAGAAACGCATTTTTCAGACTGCTACGAGTGCCAGAAGAGTACCGCCCGCAGCAGAGATGGGTGCCACAGGAGCGACTGTTGCTCGAGGTGCTGTCCCGACGCTCGAAGAAGCAACCGAAACCATCGCTTCTGAAGCTTCTACGGTGGGTGATGCTCTTCGGACGCATCAGCTATCGTGTGAAGAAACGCATTTTTCAGACTGCTACGAGTGCCAGAAGAGTACCGCCCGCAGCAGAGATGGGTGCCACAGGAGCGACTGTTGCTCGAGGTGCTGTCTCGACGCTCGAAGAAGCAACCGAAACCATCGCTACTGAAGCTTCTACGGTGGGTGATGCTCTTCGGACGCATCAGCTAACGTGTGAAGAAACGCATTTTTCAGACTGCTACGAGTGCCAGAAGAGTACCGCCCGCAGCAGAGATGGGTGCCACAGGAGCGACTGTTGCTCGAGGTGCTGTCTCGACGCTCGAAGAAGCAACCGAAACCATCGCTACTGAAGCTTCTACGGTGGGTGATGCTCTTCGGACGCATCAGCTAACGTGTGAAGAAACGCATTTTTCAGACTGCTACGAGTGCCAGAAGAGTACCGCCCGCAGCAGGGATGGGTGCCACAGGAGGGGCTGTTGTTCGAGGTGCTGTCCCGACGCTCGAAGAAGCAACCGAAACCATCGCTTCTGAAGCTTCTACGGTGGGTGATGCTCTTCGGACGCATCAGCTATCGTGTGAAGAAACGCATTTTTCAGACTGCTACGAGTGCCAGAAGAGTACCGCCCGCAGCAGAGATGGGTGCCACAGGAGCGACTGTTGCTCGAGGTGCTGTCTCGACGCTCGAAGAAGCAACCGAAACCATCGCTACTGAAGCTTCTACGGTGGGTGATGCTCTTCGGACGCATCAGCTATCGTGTGAAGAAACGCATTTTTCAGACTGCTACGAGTGCCAGAAGAGTACCGCCCGCAGCAGGCATGGGTGCCACAGGAGGGGCTGTTGTTCGAGGTGCTGTCCCGACGCTCGAAGAAGCAACCGAAACCATCGCTTCTGAAGCTTCTACGGTGGGTGATGCTCTTCGGACGCATCAGCTATCGTGTGAAGAAACGCATTTTTCAGACTGCTACGAGTGCCAGAAGAGTACCGCCCGCAGCAGGCATGGGTGCCACAGGAGGGGCTGTTGTTCGAGGTGCTGTCCCGACGCTCGAAGAAGCAACCGAAACCATCGCTACTGAAGCTTCTACGGTGGGTGATGCTCTTCGGACGCATCAGCTAACGTGTGAAGAAACGCATTTTTCAGACTGCTACGAGTGCCAGAAGAGTACCGCCCGCAGCAGGGATGGGTGCCACAGGAGGGGCTGTTGTTCGAGGTGCTGTCTCGACGCTCGAAGAAGCAACCGAAACTATCGCTACTGAAGCTTCTACGGTGGGTGATGCTCTTCGGACGCATCAGCTATCGTGTGAAGAAACGCATTTTTCAGACTGCTACGAGTGCCAGAAGAGTACCGCCCGCAGCAGAGATGGGTGCCACAGGAGCGACTGTTGCTCGAGGTGATGTCTCGACGCTCGAAGAAGCAACCGAAACCATCGCTACTGAAGCTTCTACAGTGGGTGATGCTCTTCGGACGCATCAGCTATCGTGTGAAGAAACGCATTTTTCAGACTGCTACGAGTGCCAGAAGAGTACCGCCCGCAGCAGGGATGGGTGCCACAGGAGCGACTGTTGCTCGAGGTGCTGTCTCGACGCTCGAAGAAGCAACCCAAACCATCGCTACTGAAGCTTCTACGGTGGGTGATGCTCTTCGGACGCATCAGCTAACGTGTGAAGAAACGCATTTTTCAGACTGCTACGAGTGCCAGAAGAGTACCGCCCGCAGCAGGGATGGGTGCCACAGGAGCGACTGTTGCTCGAGGTGCTGTCCCGACGCTCGAAGAAGCAACCGAAACCATCGCTTCTGAAGCTTCTACGGTGGGTGATGCTCTTCGGACGCATCAGCTATCGTGTGAAGAAACGCATTTTTCAGACTGCTACGAGTGCCAGAAGAGTACCGCCCGCAGCAGGCATGGGTGCCACAGGAGGGGCTGTTGTTCGAGGTGCTGTCCCGACGCTCGAAGAAGCAACCGAAACCATCGCTACTGAAGCTTCTACGGTGGGTGATGCTCTTCGGACGCATCAGCTAACGTGTGAAGAAACGCATTTTTCAGACTGCTACGAGTGCCAAAAGAGTACCGCCCGCAGCAGGGATGGGTGCCACAGGAGGGGCTGTTGTTGGAGGTGCTGTCTCGACGCTCGAAGAAGCAACCGAAACCATCGCTACTGAAGCTTCTACGGTGGGTGATGCTCTTCGGACGCATCAGCTATTGTGTGAAGAAACGCATTTTTCAGACTGCTACGAGTGCCAGAAGAGTACCGCCCGCAGCAGGCATGGGTGCCACAGGAGGGGCTGTTGTTCGAGGTGCTGTCCCGACGCTCGAAGAAGCAACCGAAACCATCGCTACTGAAGCTTCTACGGTGGGTGATGCTCTTCGGACGCATCAGCTAACGTGTGAAGAAACGCATTTTTCAGACTGCTACGAGTGCCAGAAGAGTACCGCCCGCAGCAGGGATGGGTGCCACAGGAGCGACTGTTGCTCGAGGTGCTGTCCCGACGCTCGAAGAAGCAACCGAAACCATCGCTTCTGAAGCTTCTACGGTGGGTGATGCTCTTCGGACGCATCAGCTATCGTGTGAAGAAACGCATTTTTCAGACTGCTACGAGTGCCAGAAGAGTACCGCCCGCAGCAGGCATGGGTGCCACAGGAGGGGCTGTTGTTCGAGGTGGTGTCCCGACGCTCGAAGAAGCAACCGAAACCATCGCTACTGAAGCTTCTACGGTGGGTGATGCTCTTCGGACGCATCAGCTAACGTGTGAAGAAACGCATTTTTCAGACTGCTACGAGTGCCAGAAGAGTACCGCCCGCAGCAGAGATGGGTGCCACAGGAGGGGCTGTTTTTCGAGGTGCTGTCCCGACGCTCGAAGAAGCAACCGAAACCATCGCTTCTGAAGCTTCTACGGTGGGTGATGCTCTTCGGACGCATCAGCTAACGTGTGAAGAAACGCATTTTTCAGACTGCTACGAGTGTCAGAAGAGTACCGCCCGCAGCAGAGATGGGTGCCACAGGAGGGGCTGTTGTTCGAGGTGCTGTCTCGACGCTCGAAGAAGCAACCGAAACCATCGCTACTGAAGCTTCTACGGTGGGTGATGCTCTTCGGACGCATCAGCTAACGTGTGAAGAAACGCATTTTTCAGACTGCTACGAGTGCCAGAAGAGTACCGCCCGCAGCAGAGATGGGTGCCACAGGAGCGACTGTTGCTCGAGGTGCTGTCCCGACGCTCGAAGAAGCAACCGAAACCATCGCTTCTGAAGCTTCTACGGTGGGTGATGCTCTTCGGACGCATCAGCTAACGTGTGAAGAAACGCATTTTTCAGACTGCTACGAGTGCCAGAAGAGTACCGCCCGCAGCAGAGATGGGTGCCACAGGAGCGACTGTTGCTCGAGGTGCTGTCCCGACGCTCGAAGAAGCAACCGAAACTATCGCTACTGAAGCTTCTACGGTGGGTGATGCTCTTCGGACGCATCAGCTATCGTGTGAAGAAACGCATTTTTCAGACTGCTACGAGTGCCAGAAGAGTACCGCCCGCAGCAGAGATGGGTGCCACAGGAGCGACTGTTGCTCGAGGTGCTGTCCCGACGCTCGAAGAAGCAACCGAAACCATCGCTACTGAAGCTTCTACGGTGGGTGATGCTCTTCGGACGCATCAGCTAACGTGTGAAGAAACGCATTTTTCAGACTGCTACGAGTGCCAGAAGAGTACCGCCCGCAGCAGAGATGGGTGCCACAGGAGCGACTGTTGCTCGAGGTGCTGTCCCGACGCTCGAAGAAGCAACCGAAACCATCGCTTCTGAAGCTTCTACGGTGGGTGATGCTCTTCGGACGCATCAGCTAACGTGTGAAGAAACGCATTTTTCAGACTGCTACGAGTGCCAGAAGAGTACCGCCCGCAGCAGGGATGGGTGCCACAGGAGGGGCTGTTGTTCGAGGTGCTGTCTCGACGCTCGAAGAAGCAACCGAAACCATCGCTACTGAAGCTTCTACGGTGGGTGATGCTCTTCGGACGCATCAGCTATCGTGTGAAGAAACGCATTTTTCAGACTGCTACGAGTGCCAGAAGAGTACCGCCCGCAGCAGAGATGGGTGCCACAGGAGGGGCTGTTGTTCGAGGTGCTGTCTCGACGCTCGAAGAAGCAACCGAAACCATCGCTACTGAAGCTTCTACGGTGGGTGATGCTCTTCGGACGCATCAGCTAACGTGTGAAGAAACGCATTTTTCAGACTGCTACGAGTGCCAGAAGAGTACCGCCCGCAGCAGAGATGGGTGCCACAGGAGCGACTGTTGCTCGAGGTGCTGTCCCGACGCTCGAAGAAGCAACCGAAACCATCGCTTCTGAAGCTTCTACGGTGGGTGATGCTCTTCGGACGCATCAGCTAACGTGTGAAGAAACGCATTTTTCAGACTGCTACGAGTGCCAGAAGAGTACCGCCCGCAGCAGAGATGGGTGCCACAGGAGCGACTGTTGCTCGAGGTGCTGTCCCGACGCTCGAAGAAGCAACCGAAACTATCGCTACTGAAGCCTCTACGGTGGGTGATGCTCTTCGGACGCATCAGCTATCGTGTGAAGAAACGCATTTTTCAGACTGCTACGAGTGCCAGAAGAGTACCGCCCGCAGCAGAGATGGGTGCCACAGGAGCGACTGTTGCTCGAGGTGCTGTCCCGACGCTCGAAGAAGCAACCGAAACCATCGCTACTGAAGCTTCTACGGTGGGTGATGCTCTTCGGACGCATCAGCTAACGTGTGAAGAAACGCATTTTTCAGACTGCTACGAGTGCCAGAAGAGTACCGCCCGCAGCAGAGATGGGTGCCACAGGAGCGACTGTTGCTCGAGGTGCTGTCCCGACGCTCGAAGAAGCAACCGAAACCATCGCTTCTGAAGCTTCTACGGTGGGTGATGCTCTTCGGACGCATCAGCTATCGTGTGAAGAAACGCATTTTTCAGACTGCTACGAGTCCCAGAAGAGTACCGCCCGCAGCAGGGATGGGTGCCACAGGAGGGGCTGTTGTTCGAGGTGCTGCCCCGACGCTCGAAGAAGCAACCGAAACCATCGCTACTGAAGCTTCTACGGTGGGTGATGCTCTTCGGACGCATCAGCTAACGTGTGAAGAAACGCATTTTTCAGACTGCTACGAGTGCCAGAAGAGTACCGCCCGCAGCAGAGATGGGTGCCACAGGAGCGACTGTTGCTCGAGGTGCTGTCCCGACGCTCGAAGAAGCAACCGAAACTATCGCTACTGAAGCTTCTACGGTGGGTGATGCTCTTCGGACGCATCAGCTATCGTGTGAAGAAACGCATTTTTCAGACTGCTACGAGTGCCAGAAGAGTACCGCCCGCAGCAGAGATGGGTGCCACAGGAGCGACTGTTGCTCGAGGTGCTGTCCCGACGCTCGAAGAAGCAACCGAAACCATCGCTACTGAAGCTTCTACGGTGGGTGATGCTCTTCGGACGCATCAGCTAACGTGTGAAGAAACGCATTTTTCAGACTGCTACGAGTGCCAGAAGAGTACCGCCCGCAGCAGAGATGGGTGCCACAGGAGCGACTGTTGCTCGAGGTGCTGTCCCGACGCTCGAAGAAGCAACCGAAACCATCGCTTCTGAAGCTTCTACGGTGGGTGATGCTCTTCGGACGCATCAGCTATCGTGTGAAGAAACGCATTTTTCAGACTGCTACGAGTGCCAGAAGAGTACCGCCCGCAGCAGGGATGGGTGCCACAGGAGGGGCTGTTGTTCGAGGTGCTGCCCCGACGCTCGAAGAAGCAACCGAAACCATCGCTACTGAAGCTTCTACGGTGGGTGATGCTCTTCGGACGCATCAGCTAACGTGTGAAGAAACGCATTTTTCAGACTGCTACGAGTGCCAGAAGAGTACCGCCCGCAGCAGGGATGGGTGCCACAGGAGGGGCTGTTGTTCGAGGTGCTGTCTCGACGCTCGAAGAAGCAACCGAAACCATCGCTACTGAAGCTTCTACGGTGGGTGATGCTCTTCGGACGCATCAGCTATCGTGTGAAGAAACGCATTTTTCAGACTGCTACGAGTGCCAGAAGAGTACCGCCCGCAGCAGGGATGGGTGCCACAGGAGCGACTGTTGCTCGAGGTGCTGTCTCGACGCTCGAAGAAGCAACCGAAACCATCGCTACTGAAGCTTCTACGGTGGGTGATGCTCTTCGGACGCATCAGCTAACGTGTGAAGAAACGCATTTTTCAGACTGCTACGAGTGCCAGAAGAGTACCGCCCGCAGCAGGGATGGGTGCCACAGGAGCGACTGTTGCTCGAGGTGCTGTCTCGACGCTCGAAGAAGCAACCGAAACCATCGCTACTGAAGCTTCTACGGTGGGTGATGCTCTTCGGACGCATCAGCTAACGTGTGAAGAAACGCATTTTTCAGACTGCTACGAGTGCCAGAAGAGTACCGCCCGCAGCAGGGATGGGTGCCACAGGAGCGACTGTTGCTCGAGGTGCTGTCCCGACGCTCGAAGAAGCAACCGAAACCATCGCTTCTGAAGCTTCTACGGTGGGTGATGCTCTTCGGACGCATCAGCTATCGTGTGAAGAAACGCATTTTTCAGACTGCTACGAGTGCCAGAAGAGTACCGCCCGCAGCAGGCATGGGTGCCACAGGAGGGGCTGTTGTTCGAGGTGCTGTCCCGACGCTCGAAGAAGCAACCGAAACCATCGCTACTGAAGCTTCTACGGTGGGTGATGCTCTTCGGACGCATCAGCTAACGTGTGAAGAAACGCATTTTTCAGACTGCTACGAGTGCCAAAAGAGTACCGCCCGCAGCAGGGATGGGTGCCACAGGAGGGGCTGTTGTTGGAGGTGCTGTCTCGACGCTCGAAGAAGCAACCGAAACCATCGCTACTGAAGCTTCTACGGTGGGTGATGCTCTTCGGACGCATCAGCTATCGTGTGAAGAAACGCATTTTTCAGACTGCTACGAGTGCCAGAAGAGTACCGCCCGCAGCAGGCATGGGTGCCACAGGAGGGGCTGTTGTTCGAGGTGCTGTCCCGACGCTCGAAGAAGCAACCGAAACCATCGCTACTGAAGCTTCTACGGTGGGTGATGCTCTTCGGACGCATCAGCTAACGTGTGAAGAAACGCATTTTTCAGACTGCTACGAGTGCCAGAAGAGTACCGCCCGCAGCAGGGATGGGTGCCACAGGAGCGACTGTTGCTCGAGGTGCTGTCCCGACGCTCGAAGAAGCAACCGAAACCATCGCTTCTGAAGCTTCTACGGTGGGTGATGCTCTTCGGACGCATCAGCTATCGTGTGAAGAAACGCATTTTTCAGACTGCTACGAGTGCCAGAAGAGTACCGCCCGCAGCAGGCATGGGTGCCACAGGAGGGGCTGTTGTTCGAGGTGGTGTCCCGACGCTCGAAGAAGCAACCGAAACCATCGCTACTGAAGCTTCTACGGTGGGTGATGCTCTTCGGACGCATCAGCTAACGTGTGAAGAAACGCATTTTTCAGACTGCTACGAGTGCCAGAAGAGTACCGCCCGCAGCAGGGATGGGTGCCACAGGAGGGGCTGTTGTTCGAGGTGCTGTCCCGACGCTCGAAGAAGCAACCGAAACCATCGCTACTGAAGCTTCTACGGTGGGTGATGCTCTTCGGACGCATCAGCTAACGTGTGAAGAAACGCATTTTTCAGACTGCTACGAGTGCCAGAAGAGTACCGCCCGCAGCAGGGATGGGTGCCACAGGAGCGACTGTTGCTCGAGGTGCTGTCCCGACGCTCGAAGAAGCAACCGAAACCATCGCTTCTGAAGCTTCTACGGTGGGTGATGCTCTTCGGACGCATCAGCTATCGTGTGAAGAAACGCATTTTTCAGACTGCTACGAGTGCCAGAAGAGTACCGCCCGCAGCAGAGATGGGTGCCACAGGAGCGACTGTTGCTCGAGGTGCTGTCCCGACGCTCGAAGAAGCAACCGAAACCATCGCTTCTGAAGCTTCTACGGTGGGTGATGCTCTTCGGACGCATCAGCTATCGTGTGAAGAAACGCATTTTTCAGACTGCTACGAGTGCCAGAAGAGTACCGCCCGCAGCAGAGATGGGTGCCACAGGAGCGACTGTTGCTCGAGGTGCTGTCTCGACGCTCGAAGAAGCAACCGAAACCATCGCTACTGAAGCTTCTACGGTGGGTGATGCTCTTCGGACGCATCAGCTAACGTGTGAAGAAACGCATTTTTCAGACTGCTACGAGTGCCAGAAGAGTACCGCCCGCAGCAGGGATGGGTGCCACAGGAGGGGCTGTTGTTCGAGGTGCTGTCCCGACGCTCGAAGAAGCAACCGAAACCATCGCTTCTGAAGCTTCTACGGTGGGTGATGCTCTTCGGACGCATCAGCTATCGTGTGAAGAAACGCATTTTTCAGACTGCTACGAGTGCCAGAAGAGTACCGCCCGCAGCAGAGATGGGTGCCACAGGAGCGACTGTTGCTCGAGGTGCTGTCTCGACGCTCGAAGAAGCAACCGAAACCATCGCTACTGAAGCTTCTACGGTGGGTGATGCTCTTCGGACGCATCAGCTATCGTGTGAAGAAACGCATTTTTCAGACTGCTACGAGTGCCAGAAGAGTACCGCCCGCAGCAGGCATGGGTGCCACAGGAGGGGCTGTTGTTCGAGGTGCTGTCCCGACGCTCGAAGAAGCAACCGAAACCATCGCTTCTGAAGCTTCTACGGTGGGTGATGCTCTTCGGACGCATCAGCTATCGTGTGAAGAAACGCATTTTTCAGACTGCTACGAGTGCCAGAAGAGTACCGCCCGCAGCAGGCATGGGTGCCACAGGAGGGGCTGTTGTTCGAGGTGCTGTCCCGACGCTCGAAGAAGCAACCGAAACCATCGCTACTGAAGCTTCTACGGTGGGTGATGCTCTTCGGACGCATCAGCTAACGTGTGAAGAAACGCATTTTTCAGACTGCTACGAGTGCCAGAAGAGTACCGCCCGCAGCAGGGATGGGTGCCACAGGAGGGGCTGTTGTTCGAGGTGCTGTCTCGACGCTCGAAGAAGCAACCGAAACTATCGCTACTGAAGCTTCTACGGTGGGTGATGCTCTTCGGACGCATCAGCTATCGTGTGAAGAAACGCATTTTTCAGACTGCTACGAGTGCCAGAAGAGTACCGCCCGCAGCAGAGATGGGTGCCACAGGAGCGACTGTTGCTCGAGGTGATGTCTCGACGCTCGAAGAAGCAACCGAAACCATCGCTACTGAAGCTTCTACAGTGGGTGATGCTCTTCGGACGCATCAGCTATCGTGTGAAGAAACGCATTTTTCAGACTGCTACGAGTGCCAGAAGAGTACCGCCCGCAGCAGAGATGGGTGCCACAGGAGCGACTGTTGCTCGAGGTGCTGTCCCGACGCTCGAAGAAGCAACCGAAACCATCGCTACTGAAGCTTCTACGGTGGGTGATGCTCTTCGGACGCATCAGCTAACGTGTGAAGAAACGCATTTTTCAGACTGCTACGAGTGCCAGAAGAGCACCGCCCGCAGCAGGGATGGGTGCCACAGGAGCGACTGTTGCTCGAGGTGCTGTCCCGACGCTCGAAGAAGCAACCGAAACCATCGCTACTGAAGCTTCTACGGTGGGTGATGCTCTTCGGACGCATCAGCTATCGTGTGAAGAAACGCATTTTTCAGACTGCTACGAGTGCCAGAAGAGTACCGCCCGCAGCAGAGATGGGTGCCACAGGAGCGACTGTTGCTCGAGGTGCTGTCTCGACGCTCGAAGAAGCAACCAAAACCATCGCTACTGAAGCTTCTACGGTGGGTGATGCTCTTCGGACGCATCAGCTAACGTGTGAAGAAACGCATTTTTCAGACTGCTACGAGTGCCAGAAGAGTACCGCCCGCAGCAGAGATGGGTGCCACAGGAGCGACTGTTGCTCGAGGTGCTGTCTCTACGCTCGAAGAAGCAACCGAAACCATCGCTACTGAAGCTTCTACGGTGGGTGATGCTCTTCGGACGCATCAGCTAACGTGTGAAGAAACGCATTTTTCAGACTGCTACGAGTGCCAGAAGAGTACCGCCCGCAGCAGAGATGGGTGCCACAGGAGCGACTGTTGCTCGAGGTGCTGTCTCGACGCTCGAAGAAGCAACCGAAACCATCGCTACTGAAGCTTCTACGGTGGGTGATGCTCTTCGGACGCATCAGCTAACGTGGGAAGAAACGCATTTTTCAGACTGCTACGAGTGCCAGAAGAGTACCGCCCGCAGCAGGCATGGGTGCCACAGGAGGGGCTGTTGTTCGAGGTGCTGTCCCGACACTCGAAGAAGCAACCGAAACCATCGCTACTGAAGCTTCTACGGTGGGTGATGCTCTTCGGACGCATCAGCTAACGTGCGAAGAAACGCATTTTTCAGACTGCTACGAGTGCCAGAAGAGTACCGCCCGCAGCAGGGATGGGTGCCACAGGAGGGGCTGTTGTTCGAGGTGCTGTCTCGACGCTCGAAGACGCAACCGAAACTATCGCTACTGAAGCTTCTACGGTGGGTGATGCTCTTCGGACGCATCAGCTAACGTGGGAAGAAACGCATTTTTCAGACTGCTACGAGTGCCAGAAGAGTACCGCCCGCAGCAGGGATGGGTGCCACAGGAGCGACTGTTGCTCGAGGTGCTGTCTCTACGCTCGAAGAAGCAACCGAAACCATCGCTACTGAAGCTTCTACGGTGGGTGATGCTCTTCGGACGCATCAGCTAACGTGTGAACAAACGCATTTTTCAGACTGCTACGAGTGCCAGAAGAGTACCGCCCGCAGCAGGGATGGGTGCCACAGGAGGGGCTGTTTTTCGAGGTGCTGTCTCGACGCTCGAAGAAGCAACCGAAACCATCGCTACTGAAGCTTCTACGGTGGGTGATGCTCTTCGGACGCATCAGCTAACGTGGGAAGAAACGCATTTTTCAGACTGCTACGAGTGCCAGAAGAGTACCGCCCGCAGCAGGGATGGGTGCCACAGGAGGGGCTGTTGTTCGAGGTGCTGTCCCGACACTCGAAGAAGCAACCGAAACCATCGCTACTGAAGCTTCTACGGTGGGTGATGCTCTTCGGACGCATCAGCTAACGTGCGAAGAAACGCATTTTTCAGACTGCTACGAGTGCCAGAAGAGTACCGCCCGCAGCAGGGATGGGTGCCACAGGAGGGGCTGTTGTTCGAGGTGCTGTCTCGACGCTCGAAGACGCAACCGAAACTATCGCTACTGAAGCTTCTACGGTGGGTGATGCTCTTCGGACGCATCAGCTATCGTGTGAAGAAACGCATTTTTCAGACTGCTACGAGTGCCAGAAGAGTACCGCCCGCAGCAGGGATGGGTGCCACAGGAGGGGCTGTTGTTCGAGGTGCTGTCTCGACGCTCGAAGAAGCAACCGAAACCATCGCTACTGAAGCTTCTACGGTGGGTGATGCTCTTCGGACGCATCAGCTATCGTGTGAAGAAACGCATTTTTCAGACTGCTACGAGTGCCAGAAGAGTACCGCCCGCAGCAGAGATGGGTGCCACAGGAGCGACTGTTGCTCGAGGTGCTGTCCCGACGCTCGAAGAAGCAACCGAAACCCTCGCTACTGAAGCTTCTACGGTGGGTGATGCTCTTCGGACGCATCAGCTAACGTGTGAAGAAACGCATTTTTCAGACTGCTACGAGTGCCAGAAGAGTACCGCCCGCAGCAGAGATGGGTGCCACAGGAGCGACTGTTGCTCGAGGTGCTGTCCCGACGCTCGAAGAAGCAACCGAAACCATCGCTTCTGAAGCTTCTACGGTGGGTGATGCTCTTCGGACGCATCAGCTATCGTGTGAAGAAACGCATTTTTCAGACTGCTACGAGTGCCAGAAGAGTACCGCCCGCAGCAGGGATGGGTGCCACAGGAGGGGCTGTTGTTCGAGGTGCTGTCTCGACGCTCGAAGACGCAACCGAAACTATCGCTACTGAAGCTTCTACGGTGGGTGATGCTCTTCGGACGCATCAGCTATCGTGTGAAGAAACGCATTTTTCAGACTGCTACGAGTGCCAGAAGAGTACCGCCCGCAGCAGGGATGGGTGCCACAGGAGGGGCTGTTGTTCGAGGTGCTGTCTCGACGCTCGAAGAAGCAACCGAAACCATCGCTTCTGAAGCTTCTACGGTGGGTGATGCTCTTCGGACGCATCAGCTATCGTGTGAAGAAACGCATTTTTCAGACTGCTACGAGTGCCAGAAGAGTACCGCCCGCAGCAGGGATGGGTGCCACAGGAGGGGCTGTTGTTCGAGGTGCTGTCTCGACGCTCGAAGAAGCAACCGAAACCATCGCTACTGAAGCTTCTACGGTGGGTGATGCTCTTCGGACGCATCAGCTATCGTGTGAAGAAACGCATTTTTCAGACTGCTACGAGTGCCAGAAGAGTACCGCCCGCAGCAGAGATGGGTGCCACAGGAGGGGCTGTTGTTCGAGGTGCTGTCTCGACGCTCGAAGAAGCAACCGAAACTATCGCTACTGAAGCTTCTACGGTGGGTGATGCTCTTCGGACGCATCAGCTATCGTGTGAAGAAACGCATTTTTCAGACTGCTACGAGTGCCAGAAGAGTACCGCCCGCAGCAAGGATGGGTGCCACAGGAGGGGCTGTTGTTCGAGGTGCTGTCCCGACGCTCGAAGAAGCAACCGAAACCATCGCTACTGAAGCTTCTACGGTGGGTGATGCTCTTCGGACGCATCAGCTAACGTGTGAAGAAACGCATTTTTCAGACTGCTACGAGTGCCAGAAGAGTACCGCCCGCAGCAGGGATGGGTGCCACAGGAGGGGCTGTTGTTCGAGGTGCTGTCTCGACGCTCGAAGAAGCAACCGAAACCATCGCTACTGAAGCTTCTACGGTGGGTGATGCTCTTCGGACGCATCAGCTATCGTGTGAAGAAACGCATTTTTCAGACTGCTACGAGTGCCAGAAGAGTACCGCCCGCAGCAGAGATGGGTGCCACAGGAGCGACTGTTGCTCGAGGTGCTGTCCCGACGCTCGAAGAAGCAACCGAAACCATCGCTACTGAAGCTTCTACGGTGGGTGATGCTCTTCGGACGCATCAGCTAACGTGTGAAGAAACGCATTTTTCAGACTGCTACGAGTGCCAGAAGAGTACCGCCCGCAGCAGAGATGGGTGCCACAGGAGCGACTGTTGCTCGAGGTGCTGTCCCGACGCTCGAAGAAGCAACCGAAACCATCGCTTCTGAAGCTTCTACGGTGGGTGATGCTCTTCGGACGCATCAGCTATCGTGTGAAGAAACGCATTTTTCAGACTGCTACGAGTGCCAGAAGAGTACCGCCCGCAGCAGAGATGGGTGCCACAGGAGGGGCTGTTGTTCGAGGTGCTGTCTCGACGCTCGAAGAAGCAACCGAAACCATCGCTACTGAAGCTTCTACGGTGGGTGATGCTCTTCGGACGCATCAGCTAACGTGTGAAGAAACGCATTTTTCAGACTGCTACGAGTGTCAGAAGAGTACCGCCCGCAGCAGAGATGGGTGCCACAGGAGCGACTGTTGCTCGAGGTGCTGTCCCGACGCTCGAAGAAGCAACCGAAACCATCGCTACTGAAGCTTCTACGGTGGGTGATGCTCTTCGGACGCATCAGCTAACGTGTGAACAAACGCATTTTTCAGACTGCTACGAGTGCCAGAAGAGTACCGCCCGCAGCAGAGATGGGTGCCACAGGAGGGGCTGTTGTTCGAGGTGCTGTCTCGACGCTCGAAGAAGCAACCGAAACCATCGCTACTGAAGCTTCTACGGTGGGTGATGCTCTTCGGACGCATCAGCTAACGTGGGAAGAAACGCATTTTTCAGACTGCTACGAGTGCCAGCAGAGTACCGCCCGCAGCAGAGATGGGTGCCACAGGAGGGGCTGTTGTTCGAGGTGCTGTCTCGACGCTCGAAGAAGCAACCGAAACCATCGCTACTGAAGCTTCTACGGTGGGTGATGCTCTTCGGACGCATCAGCTAACGTGTGAAGAAACGCATTTTTCAGACTGCTACGAGTGTCAGAAGAGTACCGCCCGCAGCAGAGATGGGTGCCACAGGAGGGGCTGTTGTTCGAGGTGCTGCGTCGACGCTCGAAGAAGCAACTGAAACCATCGCTGAAACTGCTACGGTGGGTGATGCTTACGATTATGTGGGTCCAGTGGAACCACACGCCTGTGGGAATGATCAGAGGTTCTAAAACAACAAAGAAAGAACGCGATGTTATTTAATCCAAATAACAGCAATGACTTAAGATTCATTGCGTTTTGACAAAATTCAGGCAAATGTGTGAACGAAGGGTAAGAGGTCGCACAACATACATTTGATGTAATGGGGGTTGGGGTGGAGTGAACATGACTCCTTGGGACATTCGTCCGAAGAAAAGACAGGCTGTCCTATGATCCCCACGATATTAGTGTGTAATTATTTGGCTAGAGAGAAATAACAAGTTTATGAACCACCTTCAGGATGCTGCATCGATCAAGAGACATGAATTCGAACGCATGGTGAAGGGCAAGAAAGCCTACGTTACGACGCAAACTCAGAACCTAATGGTACCGAACACTTCTGTAGAGCTGGTAGGTTGTGCCATTCACTCATGTAATAAAGTGAACGTGAAGAGTTTAAAATCAGAAATTTTTGTCTTCTCTCAACGTGGTTCATCTCGCCACCTATCTCCAGACGAACCTTTTTGTTAAAACAGTTCTCCGGTGGCTCGTCAGGGGATGAGGCGTTATACCCTTTTCGAATGGCTAGAAGTTACAAGGGTAATTTAACAAATTGGCATTGATAATATAATATAGCGTAGTATAAGTTTCATTATAATATGTATTATTAAAGATTCATTATGAGGTTGTGTAAAGTTTTATAGAACTACTAAATATCTTTAACCGCATGTCGATCAGCTCATCCTAGCCCTCATTTCCCCAAAAAGTTTAAGTGGTTTTATAGACCACTTTTAGACCACGCCAACCATCAACGGATGAAAACTTCAAGAAAACAGCGCTATAATGAACTTAAGGGAGCTACAGTAGTGTTATCCTTAGAGAGCTTAGCAATCGCAATGTTCACGTATATTACAAACCCAAAAACGTACAGAAAACGATGACAGTTGATAGATTATTAGACAATGAGAGAAGAGTGAGGTGAGTAATAGTCGTATTGAGGACTTTTCACACGCGTTGAGAATATCTTTGCAGCATCCTGTGAACTACATAGTGTCCTCGATTCAAGAATGGGTATACAAGCCGAAAAGGAAGGTGAGTCCGAATCAAACGAATGGAAGAAGGCAAACCTAACATTCAAAGCAAAAGCAACGAGAGAGCCTGAAGACAAGAGCGAAACCGTGCTAGAAACAAAAAAAAACCGTAATAACCGTCAGCACATTGCCTCTTCTCGCAGTGATCGACAGAAATCGAAAAAATGGGTTGTACAGGTTGCGTAAAAAGTATTGACGCACCAAACGTAAACGTTAGAGATAAAAACACATCAGAAAATGTAATAAGTTTATATACAGAACGTCAACAATGATCTAGCGAACAGAATAGCACCACTTGTATTTTATATGGGGTTTTTTGCTGCGAATGCAGGGGCGAAGACGACGAGGAAAGGCATCGACGGTGCGCCGCAAGTAGTCCGCGTCGATTTCGTTCTATGCTTTGACCTTCAGTGATTTGATACTTTTGTGCATTCAACCCGTAAAAGTGTTACATACTCTTCAAGGACCTCCAAAGTGCTAATTCTGGCGAAAGGCTCGCTGCAAGGGAGGCGCATCCGACCAGTATCATGGTTTGTGCATTCATCGCAAGCGTCTCTCGTTTTCGTGGATACAGGAGTGAAGATAAATCAGTAGAACTATCTGTATTGATGTCCTAAAGAAGCAACTGGTTCCTTGGCTCGAATCCCACCTCGAGAGTGCGCCGTTTGCCTTCCCGCAGGAGTAGACTCCTGCGCAGAGTCGAGGATTGTTCAAGACTGGTGCCGCGCCAATTTGAAGGACTTCATTTCGGCAGAGGAATGACCTCTGTATAGACCAGATTTGAATCCACTGAATTACTCTATATGGGAAGTTTGGAGAACAAGGCTTGCGCTACTTCCCACAAAAGTATGAAGTCAGTGAAGGATGATCTGGTCCAAGCATGGAACGAAATCGACGTGAACTACTTGCGGCGCACCGTCGATGCCTTTCCTCGTCGTCGTCGCCCCTGCATTCCCAGCAAAGAAACCCATATAAAATACAAGTGATGCTATTCTGTTCGCAAGATCATTCTTGACATTTCGTATATAAACGTGTTACATTTTATGATGTGTTGTTATTTCTAGCGTTTACGTTTAGTGCGTCAATACTTTTTAGGCACCCTGTACAAGCCTGACCTGCATATTCGCACCACCGTAACTTTGTCCGTTCTTGGGTTACATCGCTGTGCTTTAGCGAACTGCTAGAGCTTCTTACTGACTACAAAATCCACAAGCTGCAGCCGGAAGGGTTTACACTTGACAGAGTTATCGCGCTCCAAACACGCCCGCGCGTGCAATTTGCGAGCTGTCGCACCTACTCGATTGATAGGTTCGATTCTATATGCATTGTTTACGGCGCCATGGATGCAAGTTGGACAGTCCCAGAGCAATGCCTGAGTAGGGCGGCTGGGAATTTCTGATAAAACTCCTCAAACTCTCACTCTACAAGTTGTCGCACCCAATCGATTGATAGGTTCGATTCTGTATGCATTGTTCACGGCGCACTGCAAATGCAAGGTGGACAGTCTTAGAGCAATTCCTGAATAGGAAGGCTACGAATTTTCGTTAAAACTCCCCATACGCGCACTGTTCAAGCTGTCGCTCGCCCTACAGGTTGTCGCGCCCACTCGAATGATTCTGGCGGGCCTATATGCATTGTTCAGAGCGCGCGCCATGCCGGCAGTTAGTTCCAAACAGTAGGCCATGCTCGTCCGAACGCATGATAAGCTCCTTCATTCAGCCTAACGTCCAGAAGTTGAGGGTGCCGCTCCCTAACGCGAATTGCCTCAGATGCGCCGCGTGGCGAACGGAAAACGGCGCTCTCCGGCGCCCTTTCGCCCCTTCTCATCTTTGGTACCGCTTGTGCTTGTTGGACGCAGCAGCATGTCCGGTACTGCATGTAGATGCATGAACGATCGGAAGGCGGGTGCACAACATACATTAGTATTCCTTGGAAATACTTGCACGAGGGAAGTACAATGAGTTCGAAGGCTTCCACCATGATAGCATGTAACATTTTTGGCGAAAGGGAAGGCTGCGAGATTAGGGTTAATTACAGGAAACTCTGCCCATCAAGAGCTATAGAATCGAACACATGGTGAAGGGTAACAGAACACGTATTAAAACGGCCTGGAGCCAGACTCATCCTCGACTTACGGCGATCTAATGGTGAAAGTACTACCGAAATCCCTAATAGCGCGGCTTATCAAGCGATATGGCGAAACATTTCAGTTGTTGATAAGCCGCGCTGTCAGGGATTTCGGCAGTATTTTCACCGTTAGGTTGCAGTAAGTCGTTGATAAATCGGATCCCTGGACAGTAACTAAAGGGAACAGCATAATACGTAATACTTCTACTAGAATGCAAGGTAGTGTTACTTGTCCAGAGAAAAATCAGTGGCTTTATTTGTTCATGTCTGAGGATGTACGCCATACAAGCAACATTCAAAGGTGAAAAAAATCAAGTACTACGCCAAGTAGTTGAGTAGTAACTACCACCTGGAATAACACTGGCAATAGCCGGAGTAACAGATTTTCCCAGACCTAAAAATCGAAAAAGGTGTATAATCTAGGAACGTGTGTCAGAAAACGCAGTCACTCAAGACTTGGTAGGCTACGTAGGGTAACCTCAGACCAAGAGGTTGTATAGGGCCATTGTCTGGGCGCACCTTTGTATACATATATAGTTTTAAGGTTGGATTTTCAAAAGTCAGATATTCCTTACCCCTTAGAATATTTATGGACCTCTTTTAGACGACGTCGACCACAGCTCAACAATACCAGCGCTTTAAACTAAATGAGGTGAGCAACAGTAGCGTCTGCCTTACAGAACTTGTCAATGTAATGTTTAGGTGTACTACAAACCCAAGAACATAAAGAAAATGGCGATAATAGATGGACTACTATTGGCCACTAAGAACAGAGTGAGAGACGACTATTAAGCGGACCATATATCTGACGCCTTGAAAATATATTTCCAGCGTTTTGCGAACTACACAGCGCTCTCGGGTCGAGAAACGATATATAAACCGGAAAAGAAGGTGAGTGTGTATTGAGCCAAATAAAGAAGAAAACTTTAAGTTTAAAGCAAAATCATCAAACAAATCTAAAGACAAAAGGAAGTCAGTGTAAGTAACCATGTAAGGGGCTCAACTCTCTGCTTGCGGAAAACGAAAATCTCCTGTCCTTTTCCATGAATGCTTTCAAGAAATTGCTGTTAACTAAATTCTGTTCATAGCTGCTTTCAGAGCTACGAATGCCTCTTATCCAGGCTTCGTTGCTGCTTAATGACTTTCTTAGTAGAACTTGTACCTTTTCCTCAACTGTTTTACATGTGAGTATCATGTCCACGCTATGAATAAATAAAGAAATAATAAATAAATAAATCGGTGGCTACCCACATATTCACCAACTGACCCCGATTTAGATACAAATTTTTACTTATTTATTTATGCATTTTAGCGTGTGGTGTACAAAAAGGAATACCACCAGCAAACTCAACTTTGAACTTCAAGAAAAACAATAAAACATGTAGCACCTGGAATTCCCTAGATGAGGCAACCAATGGAGCAATGCCCATACGGTGATAATTACAAGTACATTTGTTTTATTGCAATCAACAAGGTGTACTCACAAGGGAAGCCCATGAGATAGAGAGAGATAGAGAACGGCGTTATTCAATCCTCTTTGGGATGTGCCACGCATTCAACTTCTACAGGATGTCGTCGAGGCCAGTTGAATGCGTATTTGGCCATACAATGACTTGCGGTGGCCGGCCGATGAACAAGTCAGCGCTTTATCCTTCCCAGACAAGACTGGTACCAATTCACCGACCACGGAGGGATGGAAGGCTTGGTGGGCGTGGGCGGGAAATCCGAACCAGAAACCTGGTATCGGGTGCAGGCGACAGCCGGCGCCTCCTCCGACTGCGCTCCACGCGCCCACTAGCCCGTGAGATTCTCAACGAGACCTATATGACGTTGTAGGGCATGAGACGAGGAGCACAGAAGTGCTTTTCGTTTTTGCTACGAACCACTGGGTGATCCGAAAATGAAAAAAAAAACTGTCGCAATGCAACCCCATGTGATTACCAGTATGTCGTCCACCAGCAGTACCGAGTTGACCGAGTGGGTAGTATTGAGGACTCTTTGTATATATACTAATGCATGGAGTGTACAATAGAGAATGCTTCACAGTAGTGCGAAAATGAAAGAACTTAAATGATTTCATGATGGTGGCAGAAGATGCAAAACCACTGCACCAATCTGCATAGGTCTGGATCCGAACGCCTGACCTCGTGCTTGCGAGTCCTCAACACTACCCACTCGGGCAATTCGGCACTACTGGTGGAGGGCAAACCGGGGATGCTTTGCAACAGTTTTTCGTCATTTTGCAACAGTTTGCTAAATGACACCTCTCTTTTAATGCATTTGTTCCTGCGGAAGAAGGCGGTCATAAGCACTACATCGTTTTCAACGCTTTCCAAACAACACTATCTGCTGGTATGAACTGCAGGTGTGGTTTGGTAACAGCATGGTAGTTTTGCGATAAAATCCTTTTGATGTATTATATTAAAGCTAGCTTTGACTTCTAGCTTCCAGGAACCGTCGACGCTATTCTATTCTTTGTCCCTGATTTCGAATGGATTTGTCATCAGCTTTCTTCCCCATGATTCTTGAGCGCATTTATTGGTGCATGAAATAAATAAATAAATTTTCGGACCACCCAGTGGCCCGTAGCAGAAACGAAAAGCACTTCTGCGCTCCTCGTCTCATGCCCTAGAACATGATATAGGTCTCGTTGAGAATCTTTGAGGGAATCTCATGGGCTTCCCTTATCAGTAACAACAAAAATATTGGATGAAGCTAGCGAAGCGTCGTGTCACTTGCGAGGAATTGGGCACACGTAAGGAGTCACAGGGCTCAGTTTTCGGATGTCATGCATTCCGCACCTTTAAGACTTCCTAATTTAAGGTTATATCGGTCTACTGGAGGTATCCTCTTGAAGGATGGATAAGAGGCTACAACACCTCAAAGACAGTAAGCTACTTGCTACTAATCTACTGCTATGCTACTTGATCGAAGCAAATACCAGCGGCTCGTGAATCATTTACAGATGACTCCGACTATGAGGAGACACATGAATGAACAAACGGTAAAAAGTCGCATAACCAACATTAAGGTTCCCTCGAAGCACTTGCCGGAAGAAAGGACAAGAATATCCGAGACCTCTACGAAGATGGTACGTTTTGCTAATTGGTGAAAAGCAAAATTATGAATTTATCACTTACAGACCAATTCAACCACCAAGAGACATAAAGTCGACTATGTGGTAAAGGGTCACAGAACCTATGTTAAAACGACCTGGAAGCAAACAAACAGTGGAACAGCAATAGGACCCAAAACTTTGCCACAGCCGGTAGGTAGCGTTGTTCGCTCAGAGAAACTTCGGTGGATTAAGTGACCAGCTTCAGATCATTCCGACTATCAAGAAACGCAAATGTGAGCGAACAGCAAGAGGCCGTAGAACCTGCGTGAAGATGGTCAGGAAACACTGGTCCGAAAGAACGCCAAGACCCAAAATCTCCAAGGTAGCATGCGGAATTCCACCGGCCGCCTTGCATCTAGAGCTCACTTTCAGGCTACTCAAATCATCACGAGAAACAAAGGTGAACGTGAGGTAAACGGCCACAGAACCAACACTAAAGCGGTCTGGAGGCACACGACCAGAGAAACGACAAAAAGGCCTCAAAAAGCTGTGGTAGGCGTTATTTAGTCGTAGAAACTGCCATGGATTTAGAAATCGGTAGAGGTTGATTTAGCCACGCGAGATGGATAAACACTTCTACCGGCCGACTTTTCGGCAAAGTCGCCTTCTTCAAGGACCTGAATAAGTCAGAACTTTCGTAAAGTTGAAAGACCAAACATCTCGACAAAGCCTTACAGGAAATCCAGGAAAATACTACTCAGTGAACACTATTCTCGTGTTTACTAGACTCTTGAGGAAAGTGTTTTTGCCCAAACGTCTGCCAATAAAAAGATTTATATTTTTATCTAATTGCGTTTTTATTTTTATATTTTTATAAAGATTTCTAGGTACATGTCGCGAAGGTGGGCAGCATTGGAAGGCGAGCTGGATCCAGCTAATGAGATCGATCAAATTGGCGTTCCCTTCTGAGAGTGCTTGAACGGTCAAGAATCTGATTAGCTGGCGTGCGCCCTGCTTGGTTATGATTGGCTAGTGCGCACGATCCCCCATTGCTGCTATTCTTCGCGAGATGAATCGATTTTTGATTCATTTTTTGCGTGGCTAAATCAACCACCGACGCCGAACTTCAACAGTAGCCGCAACTGGTGATTCAGAGATCATTTTTAGACCAATCCGTCAA
Source organism: Heligmosomoides polygyrus bakeri (assembly GCA_947359475.1). Classification (NCBI taxonomy): domain Eukaryota; kingdom Metazoa; phylum Nematoda; class Chromadorea; order Rhabditida; family Heligmosomidae; genus Heligmosomoides; species Heligmosomoides polygyrus. Next base: position 87,566,655 of record OX375867.1, read on the forward strand.
ACAGGAAGCATAAGTGTGATCGTACGGCAAGAGGTCGGAGAGCCTGCTTCAAGGTGATCAGGAGGCGCACGACAAGAACGTCCAAAGTCTTTGAGGAGGTAACGAGTGGTGCTATTGGTTCAAGGTAACTTATACATTTAGGGATCGCTTTCAGACCACTCATGTCATCAAAAAAGATGGCAAGGGAGCGGCAACAACAGAAAACAGAACCTACACTAAGGCCGACCGGAAACGCGTGTCAGAAAGAACGACAAGGAGACCTAAACCATCTACGAAGAAGGTATGTGCTTCATCCGATCAGAGAAACTGCGCGGCGGATTGTGAACGGATTGCAGCTTACCTCTAGCGCGACGGGTAGGGCGAACAAAAATTTTTGGGTCATCAAAAATTCCTAACGCAGTCGCTACACTGTCAGACAGGCCCAAGAGGTAGGCGTGGGCGTCCCAGTGTGACAAGGAGGAAGATCGCATGCCCCGCTAAGGACGTGCCCATACGTTGCGTATCCTCATCGTACTCCGAGAACAGCATAGATGTATGGGCCACTACCAGACTACGCCGACTTTAAAGACACACAAAAATGAACGAGAGAAAAGAGTGCACAGAACCTACGTCAATACGGTCTGGAAACACAAGCCCGAAGGAACGACGAGTATACCCAAAATGTCTGAGAGGGTACTGCTTGAGACTCCTTCCTCTTTCTGTAGAAATAGAGACCACCTTCAGGTCACTCTGAGCATCAGGAAACATGAACGTGAAAGAGGGGCAAGAGGTCACAGAAAATACATTAAAAGTGTTAGGAAGCACACGACAGGATTAACGACAACAAGACTCAAAATCTCTAGAAATATGAGGCAGTCTTATTCTGTCGAAGAGTCCGTCAGGAGTTGCTTTCAGGCCACTCCAACTGTCAAGAGGCAAATGTATGAACGAACGGCAAGAGGCCACAAAGACAACAAGCAGTGGAAGCACATGCCCAAAAGAACAACAAGAACACCCAAAGCCTCCAAGGTGATGGGAGGAAACCCTTGCTCAGACTGCTATTTAAGAACTGTCTTTAGGTCACCCCGGCAGTCAAGAAACATGAAGGTAAAAGAGTGGCAAGGGAGCATAGAACCTATGTCAAGAAGGCCTGGAAACACATCGAGGGAACTACAAGGATACCTAAAGCCTCCAAGGTGAGGTGTGAAGTACTGGCTCAGATTGGTGTCGATCTAGGAACTGCTTTTAGACCACGTTGACCGTCCGTAAACATGAAGGCGAACGAGCGGCAAGACGACGCAGGCTACATGCCAAGAAAGTCTGGAAACACACCGAAGAGACGACAAGAGCACCCACAACCACCAAGAAGGTGATGTGTTGAAATGCTTGTTCAGACTACTATGGATTCGGAACTGCTTTTAGACCACCCTAGCTGTCAGGAAACATAAAGGTGAACGAACGGCAAGACTACACAGAATGTACGTCAAAAAGGCCCGGCAACACACCAAACAAACGACAAAACGATCCAAATCCTCCAAGAAGGTGAGGTGTGGAAGTGCTTGCTTAATCTGTTATGGATTTAGTGATCACATTCAGACCATTCCGACTATCAAGAAGCAGAGTGGTGGACGAGCGGGAAGAGGCCATAGACCATACATCGGGACTGTTAGGAAACGCTCAAGAAGAGGTTATCTCGTGAACCACTATCGAGTAACGACAAAAAGACCAAAAACCTCTAGAAAGCTCGTAAGTAGTCTTATTCGGCAAAAAACCCTTCATAAGTGTAAGGAACACTTTCAGACCACTTCTTCTATTAAGAGGAACATGCACGAACGAACGGCAAAAAGGCACAATACCTATGCTAAGAGGATCTCCAATCATATGCCTGAAGGGACGGTGAGGAGACGCGAAAGCGTAACGAAAATGGTTTGTGGTGTTATTCAGTCAAAGAAACAGTAATTGATTTAGAGGTTATTTTCAGTAGAGAGAAACGGAAAGCTAATGAGTGCTATTAAAGCAAATAAAACCTAAGAAGACAAACAGGTAGAACCAAAGAAGTAGTTTGGTTTCCGTTTCAGAAACTTCGACAAGCAATATAAGTAAAGGTGAACGGACCCAGAGTCCGCAGAAGTTACACTGAGACGGTATCTCTCCTGTATCACCTGCCGTCCCGTTGGTCATCCAGTTGCTCAAGCGAGCGCCAGTAGCGTCTCCATTCATCCCTGTCTCGTGCCAGAGTGCTCCAATGGACGCTTCTCGCTCGACGGACACGAAGCTCGAGGGTCCCATTGCTCGTTCATGGTTTTTGCGAAAAAGTAAGACCAACACCAACGGTGGGCGTCCTGGTGTTCTCTTGATATCCCGAGGAATCCAGTCGGTGACGACTCTCGTCCAGCGGTTGTCTGCGAAGCGCATTACGTGGCCGGCCCACCTAATTTTCGACAACTTGGCCCACGCGACAGCGTCTCTGATCTTCGAACGTCGGCGAAGCTCGGAACTCCGGAGGCCTTCTCTCACCTGCGTGAGGCGTGTCACTCCGAGTGTTGTCCTCTCGATTCCACGCTGCGCTGATCGCATGTTCATCCTGCTTTCGTATGGCCCAGGTCTCTGACGCATACGTTAGGGCAGGAAGAACAGTGGAGTCGAATAGGAGGTCACGGAGTCAGATGTTCTTCACTTTCTTCGCTTCTTCGACGCTCTTGAAAGTTATCCAAGCCGCTCGTTTCCTCCTGATAACCTCCGTCGCTAGGTCGTTGGCCATATTGACTTCGCGACCCAGATAGACATAGCTGAAGCATTCGGAAGGCCTCATGTGATGCTATTTCGTGAATTGTTATGGTACAATAAGTATTATTTTAAAATCTCTAAAACCCCTTAGGCCTTTCTTTAATTTCCTTCAAATTAATTCGCATTCCTGCCCCTCACTAGTTGGTACATCCGTGACAGGACATCCCCTACCACCTGTTCTGTGCTCACTTTTGCAACAGTGGGACGTGCGTAATGCTTCAAAAATGGGCGAAGAGCAACAGATGCGGCGGAAGCTGCACAACCAACATGAAAATCTAGGCCATAACAAGCTTCTTTCAGCAGCCATCAAAGAGAAGACGTCACGAGAACAATAGGCCCCTTAATAGAAAGGTGAGACCTGCCATTTTTGACTAAATGCATCATAAATTCGATTACTTAAGGGTCGTAATCCGTACAGAGGCCGGCAGTTAGGAAAGAAAAGCAGAGCGCAAGGTAAGAAGGTGAGTAAATAGGCTAAGCGACTGCAAGAAGCATGACAGATTAGTCGCCTTTTACGAAGCTAAAAAGATAGAACATCCACATTAAGGATTCTCGAGGGAGGAGAGTCGATTCCCGATCTGATTTACGCCATCTTCAGCGGTCACCATGAAAGGCTGCGTCACAAACTTCAGCACCACACGAGAGTATAATGAATTTCACTTGAATGCGCGCATTATCTGTCAATCGTACCTTCATCTCTCTCGATCGCATCCTCGAGACCGAGATGCAACATATGGCAGATACGGGAATTCGTAACTCCGGATCCTTTATTTTTAGAAAAAAAAACAGGCTGTCTCGGACAAGGACAACCCCTCTTAATAAGCACACACCGTGGCTGAGCAATGCTTAGGTTCACTACTCACAGCAATAGTTATGACTTCGAACACCTAGGAGATCTTATTATATAACGAAAAGACTTGTCTGGAACTAAGCGGCGAAACGAGCTATTAGAAAAAGAAAAAAAGAATAGAAAAAACAGAACAGAATAGAATAGAACAAGGCGACATCTAAGATTTAATAAGTTTATATTACATTATTAAAGTCCTGCTGTAAACTTAGCTAAACAAAAATGGAGTTTAGAATAAGGAATTGAAAGAATGAAGCGTAGAGATTTCTGCACTTACTAACTGGAAAACATCATACAAGTGGTGCTTACGCTTTCAATCAAGTAAATTGAATTAAAATTAAACAACTTGCTGCTTGCGGAAATCGACAATCTCCTGTACCTTTGCGTAAATTCAAGAAATTTATATTAGCTAAACTATTGTATTAGCTGATTTCACAGGCACATAGACCTTCCAGTGTACCTTCTATTAGGGTGTCCCATAATTTTCTGGGCTATTTGAACCATAAGTGTTTGGCGCGTTATAACTTCTTTATACAAAATCCAAACGGGATGTTCTCTTGGCATAAGAAGGCGATTCGAATATGTTTCGCAATAGCATATCGATTACCTCTATTGGCCTGCTGCCCGCACTTTGGCAATTTCTCAAAAATGAAGCAGAAATCGACGTATCGCGACTTGCTTCTTCATCACTTCCGTTCTGGACAGTCTGCGTACGCTGCTCACAAAGCTATCGTTGCTTTGTTAGGTCCTGACGTCTGCAGCAAGTTTACGTGCGAAACTAGACCCAATCGTTTCCGGAAGGGAATATACAGCATTACGGACAAGAAGCATACTGGAAGAGCGATCGGACCGAATGAACGACGAGTGCCTGCAGCAGTCAGGAGGCAACCTGCCAGAAGCGTAAGGACGATATCGAGTACTCCACGTGGCACTATTCATCGTTGCCTGAAACAAAGCGGAAGAAGGGCAGTCTTGCCAGGATGGATCCCGCATGCACTGACTCCGTCTCAGAGGCGAGAGTGAATGGTCACCTGTCAGAATAATCTCTCCCGCGCAAGAATAACTGCGTGGTTGAGCACGATTGTGGCACAGGACGAGAAGTGGTGCATGTACGATAACACCACACGGGTGATCGAATGGCTTCTGAAGCATACAAGACCAGAACGAATTCCGAAGCCGTCCCCACATGGGAAGATTTTGTTTTCATTTTGGTTCACGAGTCGGGAAGTCCTGCACTACTCGCTTTTGCCGGATGGGCAGGCGATTACAGCAAACTTGTACATTGAAGATATGCTGGAGACGAAGCGTAAGCTGCTTGAGAGGTACCCGAGATTGGGTACTATTCGGTGTTAGTAGATAATGCACGACCGCATCGAGCGAAACGAACGCAGGAGACGGTAGGGAAGGAGTCTATTTGGATTGCGGCACATCCTGCGTATTCACCAGATATCAGCCCTTGTGGCTATGCTGCATTTAGAGGTCCTGCTCCTTTTTTCCATGAACAAACGATGCTCGTAACGTCAAGAGGTTCAGTGCGCAATCGACGAATGGATCGGCAGCAGGCCAGCTTCTTTCTGATAGAATGCAATCAACTCTCTGCCCAATCGTTGGAGAAAGGTTGTGGCCACAGATGGAGAATATATCGATTGACTACCCTTGATCATTATGTTGCTGTAATAACTTTTAATAAAGATGGTATGATAGCCCAGAAAATTATGGGACACCCTAATAGTAATTGTTTTGTGTTCTGTTTTTTTCTATTTGGTACCTTTTAGCTTTAACTAGTTTCTTACTGCTGTACGCGTGTGTCCCAAGTATTCACACCATGAATAAATAAATAAATAAACATAAAGTGGACAAGTGTTAGGCACAATCAGTAACAACAACAACGACGACAACAACAACAACAACCCATATCAAGATTTTCGGTTTCCTGCCCTTCAAAACGAACACCTGTAGCTACATAGAAGTCCAAGCTCATCATGGAATGATAGCTTTTTCGGGACATTCTGAATCATCCAGTTCGGCACTAAATTCCCAGTGAACGCTTCCATAACACACTATCAGTTCCTGCGAGAGAAGAGTGACGTGCAATATGGAATTTCCGAACCCTGGAGTGAGAGTACGGCCCGGACAGAGCTATAACTTCGACTACCTGGTCGTTGTGGTCCTTTGGCAGAGCGTGTTCCATCATCTCCGTGAGTGGAAGCATGATCGACGGTGATACAATGCGAGTTCCTGTCAGACCACGATCCTTAGCCCCCACTGAAAGCATACTTCCACTGTTTTTTTAAAGGAAACGCAGAAGTTAGGAGTGAATTGCTGCTTACTGAGCTTGCTACAGTGCATTTCACCGGATGAGAAGAAGTTATGGAGACTAGGAGACACACGAGGCAGATCAGAGAAGTTACCGCAGTTTTTCAACTTCTTCTCTGCCAATCTATAAAGCATTCAGATAATAAATATTACTCACTAATCACAGTGGACTCAAAAAAGCAAGAAACATAGCAACTCTCACCAATCTTAAACAAAAGGAATTCTACTACCTATAATTTGGTTAAACCGTGGGTCACGTTGTCAGCCACGAGGAGGAGACCAAACCCAGGGGATGCCTTCGACAGAGCGGCGTAGACCACGACTGTTGGCGAACTTATAAGCTACGCGGCGGATCACTCGTGCCGAAGACGTCGTGCAATGTGCGCCAGGATTCAGAAGTCGTGTCGAAGACGTCGTCCAGCGTGCGACGGGATTCGAGACAAAGGGTGACCAGTGGGATGGGTGAACAAGTAAAGAGGAACAGTATTTTCTCTCGTCCCGCCCAGCGCGTGTCGGGGTGCAAAAGACGTGCCACAGACGTCGTAGCTACGTCGTCGGAACTCAGCAAATGTGTCACAGACGTTATGCAACGTTCGTCCGGATTCAGAAGACGTGACAAAGACGTCGTAGACTTACTACAGGAATCGGAGTAGTATTATTGCCGTCGGACAGTTAACGGTACCGAACGGTCGACCAAACCGATTCATTTTATTCATATCCCGATATACGGATGAGTGCTGATGGGTCCCACGAGGTGTGGATGTTGCGTTCGATCAAACGCGCCGGAGGTGCAATGGCCTAGGACCCAGACAGCAGTAGGTGCGGGTTCGAGTCCCGCTCGAGTTTTGATCGCAACCACCATCGTTGTAACAGCTTACAACCTTGACACCAGCCACTTGAGGCTTAAAGAAACTGGCTTGAATGATTTTGTTTATGTTTATGCAGATTAAACCCTTCGGAATGAAACTCTCGAGATCTGTTTCTCGCAACGTAGAGATCGGGTACTTTGGAGAATAAATAGAGAACAGAGATAGAGATTGACAAGGGAACACTCTGAAGCGTATGTCTGAACGGGGGAGCGAGTCATATAGAGAGAATCCTCACCTCTCAATTGGTATAAAATTGTGATTATTTTTTGCCAAGTCGTTAAACCCAGGGAGTAGATGGTCCTAGAAGTCACAATGGGATACGGCACATCACGAGTTTGGGGGGTCTTGTACGCCCGCGATGCCTCTAAGCGGCAGCAGCAGCGGAGGTGTGGTTGTTTAATGCGAGGGAAGTCGAGAGTTTGGTTCTTGTGCGTTGCTGCATTTTTGCATTTCGACCGACTGGTTGAGATTTGGGGATTCTGACGTCTATACCATTTTCAGACGTTTTTTGCGCATCTTCCAGCTGTACGCTGTGGAGGGTACCTTTCTTGAGACTTGTTTATTACTGACCCAATTTTTAACCACAACGTCTTCGTCAACTTCAAGTTGACGTGCTTCCAAGTCCTTGAGTATGCTGGCCGTCTGTTCGGCCAGCTTAATTTCTTCCCTCGAAGCTTCCTTGTCTAAAGGTGAGCCACATTTCATTGTTGTTGTTAGGTTCCAGAAAATCTTCAGCAGACCTGTAATTTCCAGATGACAGGCAAAGATGAGGGAAAGAGTGCATCGATGCCGTTTAGGTTAATTAGCGGGATGCACAGACCGCATTCATCACTTGGACCACCTCTGGCGTCACATTCTTTCGAAAATCCTAGCAGTATGGCTCTTCCCGAGGTCATTGGTCCATGTATGGAAAGACTGTGAGGAGCCTGTAGCCTTTATTCTTGCCCGTATTGTGCCCGGTGCTGCTTGCACTCTGTACGTGTGTATCACTGATGTTGAACATTTCTGCATCATCATGATGAATACCACAGCATGTAGCTGGAAAATAGGCGTATAAACGTCTGAAAATGGTGTAGACGTCAGAATCCCCAAATTTCACCCAGTACAAAAATGCAGCAGCATCGAGGAACCAAACCCCCGAGCTTCCTCACATGAAACTACCCCGCTTCCCCTGCTCTCCGAGCCGCTTGCCAGTAGGGGCATCGCGAGCGTACAAGACCCCCAAACTCGTGACGCGCCGTGTTCCATTCTGACTTCAAGGACCCTCTACTCCTTGGGTTTTTTCTTTTTTTTTTCGACTTGACAAAAATAAACACATTTTTATATTAACTGAGGACTCCTATATGACTCGCTACCCCAGAGATACGCTTCAGACCCTTCCCTTGTAAGAGTAGACAGGTTCCATACGAGTTTTGAAGATTCTCCCCACCAAATCCCGCTGTACTTATTCTAGGTAGTAAAACCAGTTTTTTACTGTAATGAAAGTAAAAAGACCTAAAGATCGGAGGCATTCCATGAGCAAGTCTGACAGCTGGGACCGACGTCAACTGGCATTTCGTGGCGTAGAGTAGCCACAAACATCTCGAACTCGAAGTTCTTTGTTCGGTTACCTTTCAGCCCACTACCAAAGGCCAGAATTCAACTACCCTCCCCCCCCCCCCCTCACGATTTCCTATAGAAGATGTGTGCATTCCTAAAAAACTAAAATCCAAACAGAGGTTGATTACGACCCTCCTTTATTCTTTATTTTTTCCTAATCTCATCTCATGATGGTGCAGTCGGAGGAGGCACCGGCTGTTGTGTGCACCCGACTCAAGGCTCTTTGTTCGGATCTCCCGACCAGATCAATCAAGCCTTCCACCCCTGTGAGGTTTGCGAGTTAGAACCAAACTTGTCTGAGAAGGATAGAACACTGACTTGCGTATCACCTGGTCACCGCAAGTCATTGCACAACTCAAATTGCCTCCATGACACCACTAGAAGAAAAATTCGTGACATATCCCCCAGGAGATTGATTAACAACGTGCTTTATCCATACTTGATCCTTTAGCTTTTCTTTTTTTAATAGAAAATTGCTCTCTTGCACCATGAAGATCAAACGAACTCGATTAGAACCGCTGCCACGTAGTCGTACTGGTCGATCAGCTGATCCATATTATGCCGCTTGTTCTTGACTACCGTGAACACTTGGAAGCACCTGAATGCGCGGAATTTTCAAATGCTCCATGACTTAGTCTGACCGCCTGGTAAAATATAATTATATAAACTATTTTCACGTCGAATTGGGCACTTTTCAAACCAAGCTGGACACTCTTCTAGGCCAGCCTAGAAGTTTTGAAGAGTTTTGAAATTAAAACACTCTCTCCCAAATTGAAATGAGCTTCTTCTATATTAAACAAGAGACTCTCTTGAGAAGATTAGAGTAACTTCTTGTCCAAGGAAATTTTTTGTATGATTTCTTTAAAGTTTTAATATGAAATTTTGGAATTTTTTTATTCTTTAAGGAAAAATAGCAGTTTAAAGCTTGTTTTGAAGAGCAGGAAGGCGGCTATTTTTCAGTGCCAAAAAAAAAGAAGAAAAGAAACTGCGCCATACCCTCTTCCAAGACGTCGCAATTTTTATTCAATTGATAACAGAATCTGCTTGCATGAAGAGCTATTTAAGAAGCAACAAAAACAACTGCAAAGAACACACATACCCTCACTTTGACGGTTCATGTTAGTGGCATCTAGTGGCACATATCAATCAAATAAAAGTTGCGGAAACTTTGTGAGTCACGGTGTGATCTGTCTGACCTTTTAGTGTGCTATATGCTGGCTACTTTGCCGTGCATTAAGACAAAACTTAATTTATTGCTTTTCTCTGAAAACAAAAATTTTTACGAAATTATTAAATTATTGGGCAGGTAAACTAAAAAAAATTGAGTGAATGTTATACCCAATTCTCCTTGAAAAAAAGCAATATTCTAACCATCTTGGAGATTCTGCAGTTCAGCCTGCCTGAAGGTTATTTCGATTTGGAAGAGTTGGCTTTGGTTTCAAAAATCTCAAAACTAGCTTAGAAGAGCGTCCAATCTCAATGAAAAGTGTCCACTTCGACGTGAAAATGGTATATAACGTGTGCGAAAAGTTGATACAATTGGTAGAGGTGAATGGTAATGGAATGATGGAAGAAATCAAGTAGCGTCTAGCGAGAAAGAATCACAAGAAATGTGACTTGAAAGGATTGAAAGACTGTGACTGAGTCAAAAAGGAGATAGACACTGCCTCAAAAACGTTAGCAATAGGACGATCTGGAGCGCACCTCTCCTGTCGTATGTTCTTTTGCCATTGACCAGTTCTGTAGACCGCAATTGCTTGCCATATACACTGATGAGGATACTTACAGATAAGATCAGCTAAGATGGCCTGAAACCATAGCAGATGCAAATTCTCGCCTAATATCCGTCTACACCTAACGGTAATCTGTAGTGCAAGCCCTCTACAGGCAGGAGACATGAGCTAACTCACCTTCAGCGTTGAGAACACTGACGCGTTAGGATGAACTATTCTCGAGATCAGTTGAGGGAATGCCGTATAAAATGCGTACGAATCGAGCTGTCGGAACGCCCGAGAAATCTCTGTGTTCATCTGTAATGAAGCAATGGGAATTCAAGCAGATCAAGACCACCAGTTATGACGATCAGCAACGACCACCTGGGCAATATCGTTATTGTCACGATTGTTCATCTCCATAGATCTCGAATCTGATCCACGGTTTTGGATCGCCTCCGTCTGAAAAGATTCGAAATTTTGCGAGGTATTTCCTAGAAGGAAACATTGCCAGAGGAGGGAGACTATCCGTGTAGTAACGGATTTGCAAATCCTGATACAGTAGCCACTTTAATGTGATAGAGGGAGATGGAAGATGGAGGGGTAAGAATGTTTGAAAAGACGCGACTTTGTCAACGAAAATTAAACAGTGTATCAGAATTGTTCACCTGCTCCTTATTCGAGAACTCGGTATCTGATAAAAGGCAGTGGGACACTGAATGGCATTAAACTATCCTCGTTTGAAGTGCACCGCTCATCTTACTTTTAGGTGACATCGTGGAAACAATGTGACTGCGTATTTGGGTTTTACAATATCTGTATTTGCGATTTTATTCGTATTTGTTTTTTTTTTCACCTGCAGCGGTCAAACAATAAACAACCCAGTGCTCAATTCTTCCCAGAAAAATCTGGCACCAATTCTTCGGTCCCGGAAGGATAAGAAGGCCTGGTTGGTCTGGGCAGGACCCAAACGAAGAACCTCGATCCAGGTAGCAGCTGCACACGACAGCACACACCTCCGACTGCGCCTCCATACCCACCTGAATATGATAGGTACGATTTGAGCACAAAACGTGACCTCCCTCATATGGCAACCGTACGACCCTGTTCATAGTTCGCGGCGGGAGCGAGTGAAAAACATGCGAATCGATGAATGCTGAGCGATTGCCTCACAAAAATCAATAGGTACTCTTTGCCCGGGCGGTCAGTCGTTCCAGTCGCTTCTGTTGCGAACTGCGGAAAGATCGTATCTTACCGACTTCTTGATATACTATAGATAGTGCCAGCGCAATAGAGCACATGTACATAATGCAACCGTAGCAGGCGCTGGCTGCCGTGTGCATTCTGAGTAGACTTACGATTCGGGTGCCATAGGTATAGGTCAGTCAAGCTTTCCATCACTTCGCGGTCGGTGAATTGGTGCCATGGGAAGGATCAAACGCTGATTTGCCCATCTGATGACAATCGGAGGTCAATATAACAGTCCAAACACGCATTCAAATTGCCTCAACACATCCGTGAAATGCAAATGCGCGGCGCATCCCACAAAATGATTCATTAAAGCCGTTTCCCTTATCCCTTGAGCAGTACACAATCTCACGTACCTTTTTCTGACTCACATCCAACCATATGGTGAGCATTCGTGGCATCGCGTGGTACAGATGGGTGCATCCAAAGCGCAGCGCATTCGTGTACGACTTCAGTATATTCGCCACCAAATCGCTTCGCACCTACAAGCGAAGTGTTTTTCGAAGTGTGAAACGATGACCCCCAAGATGCTCACCTTCTCAGTGTCTATGCTGTACATTCCATCACAGAAGACAGCCACACGATAGTGAAGATCTTCCGAAGGCACGTCAAACCTCTGTAGTGACAGGTAGATCTGATAGAGATCGGTGGCAGCTACTGCTCCTGACTTCAGCATATACTCAGCACGAAGCAGTTGCACCTGCAACAGAAGCCTTAAGGAATTGGACCGATAGCTCTCAAATGGTGAATGTTAGGATGACAGCCTCTTTAGAGACTTTTTCTTGGTTTTTCAAATCAAAAAAAAAAGAAGATAAAGACCAAAAAATAGAATTTTCAACATTACGCCGACGGAAAATGCCCATGTCTACCTTTCGACGATACACGTCTGACTGCACAACAACAGATTTAAAAGAAACCGAACATTATAGAACATGTAAGTCAGGCAGCTCAGCTCTACATCTGCCCTACCTTTCAGGACCTGTGCCAGTTTACCAAAGTAGAAAGCCCCCGGACAACAGCTAACCTCTGCAAACGCTGCTCGCGACTCCTTACTGGTACGCTTCACCATCACATCTGGCGAATCCGCAGCGCTCTTTGCGCCGAGTTCATTCCAGTGAACAAAGTCAGTGAAGAGTTTGTTCATGTCGGCGAACTTCGTATTCAGCAGCTTGGTTAGAAGTCCAATTGCTTGCGACTGGTTCCCCTGGAAACATTACGTTATTTGAAACAAGACTGCTACAGAAGCTAGCTGTCAGAACGCACCTTTTGAAACTCAAATCGCGCCTCTTCCATGCCAACGTCCTTCAGGTTGACTCCGACAGCCTTCGCTTCAACCAGGAATGTCCAAGCAATTTGCACATGGCCTGATTGGCGTGCCAGCCGACAACTCTACACAGAAAGTGGCTTCAAACAATGTTTCAAGAAAGACTGCACAAGCTCACGTAGACGTAGAACTCGAACCCGTACCCACTGCCCTACGAGACGGTGGTATTTGTTTATTTATTTAAATCTTCCATCAAGACGAGCTTCATATGTTACTATGCTAATTATTATTGCACTAAGCAGGATTGAAAATGCTAACACAATCTCCGTTGAACAATACTTTCTTAAAAAAGTAAAGGTACAGGAGAAAAAGGGAGGTACACTTTCGGATCAATCAGAATGTTACGGCTTTTTGTGCAATAGTATTAAGAAACACTTCGGTCAACAGAAGACTGTACCGCTGGAACGTTGGCCAATAAAAACTTGTCGTAGGGGTCAAGCACTGCAATACCAATACTGCCGTGTTGTCCTTCCACCACAAACTTTTTTTTTTTTTGTTGAAGAACGATATGAAACTTATTTTTTTCTAGAGCACGCTCTCTTAAGAGTTTGAATAAACAAATAAATGAGCAATGCTGCGGAACTTCTTATACAGTATTAGGTTGTCCGGAAAGTTCTCAGCGTTTTGTGTTGCTACGAGTAGTTTGTTTAGCGTAGCCAAGATTGCTACAACTCTTTATTGCTGCTTACGTTTCGGCGTCGTCGCCTTCTTCAGAGCCTGGAAAAGTCGAAGTCATCTGAGAAACTACCCTCCCAAAGTTTTCGTAGTCTCACGGCCTTTTGAATGGGTTCCTGCGGAATAAAATGGCATTTGGGAGGGTAGTTTCTCAGATGACTTCGACTTTTCCAGGCTCTGAAGAAGGCAACAACGCCGAAATGTAACCCACAATAAAGAGTTGTACCAATCTAGGCTACGATGAACAAACTACTCGTCTATAGCAACAAAAAAGACACCAAATTTCATCGATAGCCGAACACGGAATGTTTTGTGTTACTATATTTCATTCGTCTATTATTAAGTAAAAATTCAACCTGAATTGCGCATTAATGCTACTTTCTGTACAGAATTTTTCGCTCCGCTCTATCCGACTAAATAACTAATGTTTTAACGTTGTTTTATATTTCTGTTCTCGAAGGGCTTATTGAAGTATGTCGAAAAAGCAATTCCGAACGATATTTCATTTCATCTTCAAATTTGGACAATCCGCAGCCAAGACTGCTCTACAAATCAATCAATAGGGGGCCCAATAGTGTTGGAGAAAGCACTGTGCGCCAATGGTTCAGCGAACTTCGGGCCGGAGATTTCAGTCTCGAAGATGACCCCCGTAGCGGTCAACCTAGAGCAATCCTGGGCGACGAGTTGAAGGAACTGGTGGAAGCTGAACCATCCCAAACAGTTGGCAGGATCGCGGAAGAGCTAGACGTCAGTAAAAATGCTTTGAAACGCCTTGGAAAGGTGAAAAAGTTCGAAAAGTGGGTGCCCACGAATTGAGTGAGCGGCAAAAATTGTCGCGTTCCGAGATTTGTTTTTCTCTACTTTTCCGCAACAAAGCTGACCCGTTTTTGGATCGACTCATCTCGCGTGATGAAAACTGGATTCTGTATGACAACACGAAACGTTCCGGACAGTGGCTGGACGCTGAGGGACCCCCAGGCATTTGCAAATGGCGAACCTCCACCAAGAAAGGTAATAGTCACTGTGTGGTGGTGGGCGGCTGGTCGGCGGCCATTACAACTTTTTGGCACCAGGCCAAACGAGCAGAGTCCTTACTGTAAGGAAATCGACGAAATGCACCGAAAATTGCGTCAGCTTCAACCAGCATTGGTCAACAGAGGAGGCCCTATTCTTTTGCACGATAACGCCCGCCCACACGCTTCACAAATCACTGTTTGGAACTTGAACAACTTCAGGGTTGAAGTTCTGCCTCACCCGCCATATTCTCAAGATCTCTCACCAACCGATTATCGCCTTTTCACACACTTTCAGAACTTTCTCGCTGATGAAACCTTCACCAATCAGGACCAAGTCGAAACACCTTTCGTGATTTTGTCGATTTTTTTCGCTAATTTTTTCGCTGATGGAATAGATCGACCGGTGGCCCGTTGGCAAAAGTGTGCGATTCAAACGGGGCTTACTTCGACTAAATCCGATAAGATCTGAGAAAGTTATAGTAGTTCAAAGTGAAGCACTCAAAACGCTGAGATCTTTCCGGACAACCTAATAGTACATGGTAGACTTACAGAGTAAAAAAAAACATAGGAAAAGTGCTTACCTGAACAAGCAGCTGGGTGATGGCATTATCCACTTCCCGACGATCGACAGATCCAACGTCAGCAGCAGCTCGTAGTAGTTCCCGACGAACCAACAATATCGGTTCCAAAATATTCGAACACTGCATAACAGTTTCTAGACGAGCCTGAATAAGAAGCCAGTGCACTACAGTCAAGTTGCTGTTGATCCCAACTCCCTTTCTTACTTACCAGGAAAGGGTCTCAGGCGTAGGTCTGAATGGGATAAATGGATAGTACTGTGAGAATCTCCACCCTTCATATAGTAGAAAAACATGTTTCGTTTTTGCTGAGTCCTTGAACCCAAAGAGCTACGGGTCCTCGAATTTGGGGGTACAGTATTGCATCGCCACCCGTAATCGACCGAAATTTGAAAAACGGATGTCAGATTCGTGATCAGCACCCCAAATAACCCCCCTGGGCGAGGTTTGGGGAAATTTTTTTTAAGCTCTCCCCGACCTCTGGAGTCGTGAAAGCAGTGTCGTGAAAGTCGTGCCTTATGGCAGTCTAAATCAGCTTACTTCCTACACATCTCCTACACATTTATTTCACTCTAAATTGTCAAATAAAGATTTCTGTGAGCTGTGCTTCACTCATTGTTCTCAGCTTCTGATTTATACAATGTTTTGTGTTTTTCAGCGAATGTTAAACAATGGCCTTACAACAGGCACGGGTTACAGCAGGTACGACGGGTGACTGGAGATGTCGAGGTCATCATCACCGACTTCGCCCAAACCTTGCCCAGGGGCTTATTTGGGGTGCTGATCACGAATCTGACTTCGTTTCTCAATTTTCGGCCGATTACGGTAGGTTACGGTAGGTACGGGTGACTAGGGCCGTCGAAGTCATAATCACCGATTTCGACCAAAGTTTTCCCAGGGGATGTGATCACGAATCTGACATTCGTTTTCCGTATTACCCTGGAGTATGTTAAATTACAGTAGGTAAAGGTGATTGATGGTGAGGTCATGGTCACCAACTGGCGGCAATCATGAAAAAATGCAAAAATGCTGGCTAACACGGGAGTCGAACGTCTGACCTAGTACCTGCATGTAGCCCCGCACCCCGCTGAGCCACCGACTCGCTTGCCGCTGTGCCTTTCGCGGGCCCATACAACAGCGCGCGCTTCGAGGGCCCGTAGCTCTTTTGGTTCAAGGACTCTTCAAGGAGCAAAAACGAAACATGTTTTTCTACTCTATGAAGGGTGGAGATTCTCGCAGTACTATCCATTTCCCCCGTTCAGACTTACGCCTGAGACCCTTCCCTGATGAGAATCGTTGGGGTAAGTTCAATAAAGCCCTTGTTCCTTGTTAGAGCCCTTTGAAGAAGAAACAGCAAGGAAGATCTCAAATATGAAGTTCAAGATCTCAAACACACAAAAGGTTTCTATTCATCTAGCGTTTTGAGTGCCACTGAGGCTGTCTAAGTGAAAAAAAGCTCAGACTATGTCGTCGTTACTCAATCTCAGATTGCGGTCAGCTTCTTTACCGAAAGAAATTTGAGGTTATCTTATTGGGCGATAATGCACATTTCTTGGGCCTCTCTGTCTGATCGTTATGCGTCGCTCTTTTTCGCAGCAAGCCATCTAGCAGTATAGCAATACAACGAACAGTCCGCCACAGCTGTTCACCCTGCCTTTTTTGCGAAATATGATTCGGCTCTTGGTTTCCTTGCGATGATTTCAAGTGATTATTCTCGGCGTCAAAAAAATTAATAGATAAATCGACAAGAAAAAAAATAAAACCCGGCAATGAACAAAAAGCTGGAACTGTACATGAACCAACCTGCCACTTATCCAGCACCGCCGTAAGGTTCACCTGCCTTTGACTAGAAAGCAGAGATAGTGTATTTGTGCACTCGTCGATTTCCTCCAGTATATGCAGACTAAAACGTACCTCTTTTGGACGACAAAACTCTTCAAATGAGACTTCAAGCAGTGACACGTTTTCTTAATAAAACACCTATACAAATGTTTTCGGATTACTCTGCCTGAGAGAGAAACGGCTATTAGAGGAATTGGAACGAATAAAGAAAAATGAAGGTTTGTTGGCAAATTTGTTTGCCACAATTATTAAGGATAGAGGACAGCTTTAATCAACCTTTGTGTGGGACGCGCCATACATTCAACTGTTGTCGGGGACACCGTGGAGGCAATTTAAATGCATATTTGCCTATACAACGACTTGCAGTAGTCAGCCGATGTCAGTGATTCTTCCTACGCGTCTGGTATCAATTCACTGACCCGGAGGGGTGGAAGCAACACGAAACAAGAACCTCAATTCGAGGTGAACGCTACAGCCAGCGCCTTCTCTGACTGCGCTAGCTCGCGCTGTTGTTTGCTTTAATATCTCGGAAAAAGGACAAAAACACCTACTTAGCGATGTATTTGTAGGCCTGCGTGTACGTGTTAGAGTCCTCAATAGTCTTCGCAGTGATTCTTTCAACCTGCCGCTGACGAGCTGCTAAGAGCCGCTCAGTTAGCTTGGGCGACTCGCGACGTCTGACCGCACAAAGGATGGACGCACACGCAGCACCCCAGGACGACTCACCCCGATCCAGCAAGGGATCGGTTCTCTGAAACTCATAAAGAACAGTATACTGGAATCTTCTCCGCTAACAAAACACCTAAACCTTTCTCTGGACAGTCTCAGACATACCCTTCAGAAAAATGGTAACCAATCAAACTTTTGCAGTGATCTTTTGAATACTGTCACATTATTTAGCATTCTGCCCATAGCAAGAAAGAGGAAAAACACAAGATAAGAAGCTAACAGAGAGAATACGATTCACCTGCACCATTTTCTCGAGCGCACCCCAGTCTTTCAAATGCCAGGTGGCTTCCAGCTGGCTGGACGCCAGCACGCTTTCAAGTTCTGCGGATTTCTCGTCACTTTCGTGGAAAGACGTCGCTGTGTTCAGAGCTAGCTGAGGCTGGTTTAGGCGCAGTAGGCATTTGATAAGTTGTAACTGAAAAAGCACGACTAATACACGGCATCAAAAAGAGTGGTCCTTACTATCAAGTAAATGCGCAAACACGGTAGCGAATACCTCTTTGTTTCGAACCGACTGCGCATAGAGCGGCAAAGCTTCGTTATAATCGCCATTTGCCTCCAACGCCAGAATTCGCTCATCTGCCGTTGGTGACGTGCACGCGGAAATACATTCGAACGATCCTAAGACCCCATCCACATTTTGTAGTTGTGTGTAGATTCGCTGAAATAAACAGCAAAATCAGCCGTTTCCAGCGCAGTTCTCATCAGCACTCACTTCAAGGGTGAAGAAGTGGTCTCTGTCGAAAATGTTGCATCCTAAACTGTCCTGCTTGATCTCATGTTGCTCACACCTAAAGCAGAATTGTGAAAAATTATGCTCAAACCCTCACTCTTATCCTCATAAAACAGAAAGCAGGGCAAGGCTATATGTTTTTCTCTACCAAATTAGTATAATCGTAACAGAATTTCTGTGGGCTGCACAATAAAAGAATAGTTAGCAGCCGTCTTCACTACTAATCGTCACCTTCGCCTGGCTAATGCACGAAGTTATGAGCACTGTGTTGTCAGCGAAGATGGTACTGTTGCCGGCCATCGTTCTTCACTCCCACGTCTTCTCATTCTAGATCGCGCATGACCTTTCGGGGATATGGCATCAATTTGGCGAAGCCCTTTCTTCACGTCGTGATGACGACGTCGTTGTAGAATGGTGAAATCTTTGTCGTGAATCCACTCTACACCACTAGAACTACTTTAATGTACTGAGTAGGAACGCCCTGAGTGAGCAGGGTTTTGAACACCGCTTCAGTTTCGACGGAGTCGAACGCCTTCTTCAGGTCGACGAACGTAAGGCACAACGGCAGCTTGTAGTTTCCTGACACTTCGATGAGCTTCGAAACGGTATGTATGGCTGATCGTGCTGAGTCCTCTCCGAAATCCTACTTGCTCGCATATCTGTCCTTCGTCCAGCGTTCTGTAATCCTATTCAAGATGACTCGAGTAAACAGCTTGTAGACTACGAACAGCAAGCAGATCGGGCGATAGTTGCCGATTTCGTGCATCGTCTCCCTTCTTGCACAGCAAGACGGTCCTGCTGCTCATCCACTGAGATGGAACCTTGCACACCAACATGTAGCGTTTGAAGAGCCGCACCGGTGTGTTGACGATCTTTGGCAAAAGGTTCTTCAGGTGATCAAGTCTAAGTAGAAGCAAATGTCACATCGGCCGATATCTGTAGCACAACACGCAACATCCCACCGCAGCAAACGTGACCAATATTACTTCAGCTTTGACATTTGGAAGGCTTTGGAAGCTGAACTCACTGGTCGTGGAAAATAACAAACTCATACCGTTATCTATACATGTATCCAAGCAAGTCATTTTCACCAATTTCTTGTCTAGTTGTTTCAGGAGGAACAAACTCCTCTCATACACTTTCTAGTAGCTGTTTTGTGATCTACTGCTAGCGGAACTTATTTCTTTTTCTTCTTTCGTTTTACGCGTGTGCGTCATGTATTCACGGTACGAATAAATGAATAGATGAATAAATAAATAAATTTCTGCATAAATAAACTTTGTGATATAAAGTCACCATCGCAATGCTCTGTGCATGCACTGACATCTCTCCGCAGCCACCACCACAAGAAGTGAGCCGCTAGCTGCCTTCTCTGAGAACACACGCGTCAGAAACGCTTGTGTCCTCTCGAGTTCCTTGAACAAAACTGTTCAGAAGGGAACCAAAACGGGCAACACCAAACGAAAACCTTGTCGTTGGGCCTCTTTTTCGCCAGTCTTTGAATCGCATACTGTTCGAGAGTGTCTAGCACCGAAAACACCACATGTGCAGCCAATCGCATCCATCCGGCAGCATTCGTCACCACACGTCGCAGAACACTTGACATTTCGTCGCAGTACTGAAACAACAATGTCGGCAAGAGAACCAACGCTTGCTGGTTCGAAGCACTCAAGATACGCTACAATGCTTAACCTTAAGGAAAAAGGGATAAAGGACTGCATTAATCAATCCCTTTCGAGATGCGCCTCGCTCTCAACTCTACTGGATGTCGTCGAGGCGATTTTAATGCGCATTTGGCCACAGTGACTTGCGGTGGTCAACCAAGACGAACAAATCGGCGCTTTATCCTACCCAGACAAGTCTGGTATCAGTTCGCCGACCTCGGAGGGATGGAAGGCTTGGTTAGCCTGGGCGGGAAATCGGAACTAGGAACCTGCTATCGGGTGCACGCCATAGCCGGCACCTCCTCTGACTGCGCCATACTCATGCTCAACATTATGCACTTCAAATAGGGTGCCTGAGTATGTTATTGGTCAAAACAAGGGGTACGTACAAGAGCGTGACGTGCAAAAGTAGACGAGGACGTCCCAGATTAGGGACAGCGCTTTCAGACCTATTGAACAGAAACAGAGTGAAAGCCCAACGGTCGCGATCCAAACCTCGCCAATCATCTCTTCGTTGTTTTCGAGAATAAGACGAATAATCAGCTGAGGCAAAACATATCGTGTGAACACCGCGTCCTTAGCAAAGACAATCCACTTCAGCGCTTTGAACAGTTCTTTTTCCGGATGTTGGCGCACCTGAAGGAGTGATCGCTTCGAAAGCTCGAATTGGCATTAGACCGAGAAGCTCAACAAGAAAAAAAAACGCCGACAATGTTCCACTAAGCTTTCAACTTACCTTTGGAACACCAATAATGAAGCACTGCAGAAGCCAGTCTTCGTACGTTTGAACGTGATCCACAACTGGTCTGAAATTACATTCAGCTTGTTCCACACAGTACCGAATTGTGCATAGTGGACTCACCGCTCCTTGATTGGGCCCCTTCGGTCATTGTTCTGGACGAGACTGCTGCTTCGAAACGGTTCAATGTCTTTCCGGCACTCTTCGCTCAATCTATAATAAACTATTCTTATTCTTACCATAGGTCTGAAGCCGATAGCCGATACACGCACCGCTACATATCACAGAATGACAAAATTC
The DNA here is from genome assembly GCA_947359475.1 of Heligmosomoides polygyrus bakeri. Classification (NCBI taxonomy): domain Eukaryota; kingdom Metazoa; phylum Nematoda; class Chromadorea; order Rhabditida; family Heligmosomidae; genus Heligmosomoides; species Heligmosomoides polygyrus. Next base: position 87,587,612 of record OX375867.1, read on the forward strand.
GACATCTCGAATCTTCGCATTTTTCTAACAAGCGGTCATCGAATTATTTTTTCAACCATTACTTTCTCAGGAGAGCAAATGTGAACTCTGGATCTTCAAAGTATATCTGAAGGAATCAGAGCAGAAAAAGGAATCTGTTCCATCCACCCTTAGACAGTTTCTTAGAGCTATGTAAATATGTGTCGCATGCTGCTTGTCCTAGGTGCCAGTTGCGGTCAACGTACCCATTGCAGGGATGGGCGGAAATTTTGAAATTTTTCCCAGAAAACAGAAAACAGAAAATCGCTTTCGTCAGAAAACAGAAATCAGAAAACAGAAAAGCCAAAAACGCCAGAAAATCAGAAAACAGAAAACAGAAATCAGAAAATTTCGAAATTATCACACGACCTAATTATTTTACCTAAAGATCCATATTTCCAGTAGCAAATGCTTTTTTATGACCAGAAGTGTAGTCGTAGACCAGCGTTTTAATTTGCAGACGTTTATAAAAATTTCCATTAAACTCCAGTGCACTGCAATCAGCATGTTGTAAATCTTGACTGATAGATCCTAAGAATTTCGACACTTGAAGTATACAACATTACTCATCAGCTCCGTTTCACCGCTAACGCCTCAAATAGATAATGGTCCCACTAGTACGAAACTGGCCTTTCAGTGTACCGAACACGATGAAGGCTCAGTGGCCACTGTTTGCATGTTTCAACACAATTGCTTGAGTTTGTAGACACACTTTCGCAACATACTCTAAAGCTGTGCAGAGATTCATTGAGTATTACAGGCTCCGCCAGAATCTGTTTTTCTAGTTCGTTTCGTTCTTTGGGAATACATTTCCTTAAATGTCATAATTTACGCGTAGCTGAAAGTTTTCAGGCCAACTTACCGATGCTCTTTAGAACACCAAGTTACTCTTCGCCGAATAAAGATGTTGTGTACTGGCTTGATATTTCACAGAACAACACGCGATTGTGACTGAAGGGCTGTCAGCATAACAGATCTTGGGTGAAGGTGCTTCCTTGAATGCGTAGACACCATATAATGAAGACCTTATTATTATTATTTCTCCTCAAATCTACATATCATATAACATCTCAGTGGAAGGCCAGCAGAACCGACTTGCTGTACAGAGGACTACACGACATTAGCAACAATCGCCCGATCTGCCTGATGTACGTAGTCTATAAGCTGTTCGCTCGAGTCATCCTGAACACGATCGCTAGGCGAAGGACAGCCATGCCAGCAAGCAGGATTTCGGAGAGGATTCAGCACGATCGACCACATACACACCATTACGAAGCTCATCGAAGTGTCGCGAGAGTTCAAGCTGCTGCTGTGCCTTACGTTCATCGACCTGAAGAAGGAATTCGACTTTGTCGAAACTGAAGCAGTCGTCTAAAGGCCGCCACAGACTTCTGCGGCGCCGCTCGGCGGCGCCGCTGCCCTATGCTTAATCATAGGGCAGAGACGCAGAGCTCGCCTCCAGCGGCGCCGCCAGCGGCACCGGCGGCGTCGCCCAGCGGCACCGGCGGCGTCGCTGGCGGAAATGACTTGAATCATTCCACCCGGCGGCGCCGCTCCAGCGTCTGTCTGTCTGCGCTCTGCGCTCTGCCCTTTCGCGGCGGGATCCAGAGCGGAGACGGTCGATGCGGGCGCGCGATCGTCATCGGGGCGCGTTATTGTTAAGCACCAGTTGGTCCCCACTAGAAACAGTACAGTACCTCGCCGTCACCGCTCCCACTGATGATGAGTCAAGCCGCTGAGCGGCGCCGCAGAAGTCTGTGGGGGCCTTAAGCCCTGCTCGCTCAGGACGTTCCTACTCTGTACATTAAAGTAGTTCTAGTGGTGTAGAGTGGATTCACGACAAAGATTTCACCATTCTACAACGACGTCGTCATCGACGTGAAGAGAGGAGTTCGGCAGTGGAATACCATATCTTCGAAGTTCTTCAGCTCGAAAACGCCATGCGCGAACTAAAATGGCAAGACATTGAGTGAAGGTCAACGGCCGGTAACTGACCATCTTCGGTTTGCCGATGAGATCGTGCTCATAACACCAAGCGCTAGCCAGGCGGAGCAGATGCTTATTGGCTTCGACCGTGTATGTGGGAACGTTGGACTGCAGCTGAATCTTACGAAGACGATGTTCATGAGGAACGGACGAGTTTCTATGCGTCATCCTCACTCAACGAACGAACATCTTCGAATGCTCCCGATACGTGTATCTGGGTCGCGAAGTCAACATGGCCAACGGCCTAGCGCCAGAGATGAACAGGAGGAAACGAGCTGCTTGCGGAGTTTTTAAGAGCGTCGAAAGAGTCGTAGAGAAGACGAAGAACGTCCGGCTCGTACGCACCTTTTCAACTTCACTGTTCTTCCTGCCCTAACATACGCATCAGAGACCTGGGCTATACGAAAGCAGGATGAACACGCGATCGGCGTCGCGCAGCGTGGAATCGAGAGGACGATGCTCAGTGACAGGACTCACGCAAGTGAGAGAAGGCTCTGGAGTTCCGAGCATCGCCGACGTTCGAAAATCAGGGACGCTGTCGCATGGGCCAAGTCGTCGAAAATTAGGTGGGCCCGTAATGCGCTTCGCAGACACCGACTGGACGTCACCGACTGGATTTCGCGGGATGTCAAGAGAACACCAGGAACTGCCCACCAACGCGTTGGTCGGGCTTCTTCGTCAAAGCCCTGAACAAACAATATGACGCTCTTCGTGTCCCTCGAGCGAAAAGGATCCATTGGAGCACCCTGGCACGCGGCACGGACGTGTGGAGACGCTGATTGTGCCCGCTTGAACATCAATGGACGACAGATGATATACGTGATAAATGAGAAATTTCCTGCATCACTACACTATCACCAGATCAGGGAAATCAAAGGTAACTAAAAAAACTTTTCTGTCTCCTACTAATTTGTGACACCAAAAGCTGAGCAATCTTCAGAGTTAGAAAAGCAGCTTCGACAAAGGCTCTGCAGGAAGCGATATTGGGGATGGCCGGCCAACACTGTTTAATTTTTAAACCGGTGGTGGAGAATAACCCTACCCACAGTAACTTTAGGACAAGTGGTTAGTTAATACATAATTTAGTACCCCTCAAAATACTAGTTTTATAGTTTTAATATAAGATTTTTAGTGATCGTAGGTGGTCCAAACTACTGTTAATATCGAAAAGAATACGAAGCCAAATCATGAAAATCGAAAAATGTCCTATGAAGGAACTCTTTGCCAGCAGCACTTACACAATCAATCAAGCAAACGTGTGGGATAGTTCATGAGTATATGGCGCAATTGCTACATGAGCACATCCAAAAACGCCACATGCTTGCCATTTAAGATATTCTAGGAACACTATTTTGGAATGAAGCTCACTATTCTATGATACTTTTTGAATTTTTTCATTGGATTTCTGTGGTAAATTTTTGTTCGCGACTCTATTTTCTGTTTTCCGGCCAATTTTTAGCCATTTTCCCAGAAAACAGAAAACAGAAAAAATTTGCCCAAAATGGCCAGAAAATCAGAAAACAGAAAACAGAAAACAGAAATTCCGCCCATCCTTGGTACCCATGTGTCGAAGTGCTGGCATCTGCCTCACAGCGTTATAGCTGGCTGACGCGTACTGGCAGAATCCGCTGCTCTATCTAGATCTGCGCAAGTTCCCTAGGTTACTACTAGCTATAACCCGTTTTGACTTAATTTACGCTTTTAACTGGAACTGATTTTGTTGTGTTGTCCATTTATTCATGTCCCCTTCTATACAATGTTTGATTGTCATTTTTACTTTTTTTTTTTCTTATCGTAGAGCACGGGGGGACGGTCAGGAGGTCCACCCGCCCCTGTTGGGGAGCGTGCGATCTTCCTCTTATCACCCTTGCTCACCCATTCCCAACCCCTTGGGCTTCACCAAGAGTCTAACGGCTACCTCACGAAACCTTTGACACGCAAAACAAAAGTTTGCGGTCCACAGAACAGCGGTGTACCTCCTGACGCTACGCCCCATAGGGGGCGGGTGTGCCTCCTGTCGCGCTGCCTAGAGCACGTCCTCTTCGATGTATAAATAAATAACTTAGACGCCTCACTGAATTATAAATAAAACATTAGGGCTGACGTGCACTTTATTTCTATTTATTTGTTTTTTTATTTATTTAAAGCATGGATTGCACGGGCGCGTGTAGCGGAGTCGGAGGAGGCGCGACTGTCGCTTGCACCCGATACCAGGTTCCTGGTTCGGATTTCCCGCCCAGGCCAACCAAGCCTTCCATCCCTCCGGGGTCGGCGAATTGGTACCAGACTTGTCTGGGAAGGATAGAGCGCTGACTCGATCATTGGCTGACCAGCGCAAATCATTGTATGGCCAAATACGCATTCATGTCGCCTCCACGACATCCCGTAGAAGTAGAATGCGCTGGCGCATCCCAGAAGGGATTGAGTAACGCCGTCCTTTATCCTTATCCTTATCCTTATGGATTGCACACGCAACGATACATGATACGATGTACATATCAGGAACGACATAAAACTTAGAATAGAGCTGACAAGATCAAGGCGGGTCGTAGGTGACATTTCTCCTCAAGAACGTTTTAAATGCACTTCTCGCCAAGCTAAGAAGATTGTCCACTTGGCTAGTAATGACGAAGGACATCCATGGGCTCTCGGAGAGGAAATTTGACTTGAGGCTATCTATTGAAGGTGTGTGTACTCCAAATCAAGGGTTCCTGCTTCGAGCCCCGCCCAGGCCAACCGAGACTACCATGCCTCCGTAGTCGCTGAATTGAATTAACAGTTATCCCTGGGAAGGACAAACACTGACTTATTCACCGGCTGGCCAACGCAATGCATTGCATAGGCCAAATAAGCATTCAAATTGCCTCCAAGATATTATGCAGAAGTAAAATGGGTGGCGCATCTCAAGAGCGATTGATTACCGTCGTCCTTTATCTATCATCTAACCTAGGAAAAAACTACAAGTAGCACCACTGCATTTACCTGGCGATCACGACCCATTCAGTAAACCTAAACCGTGACCAAGGGTTTTGGTTTTACTCGACGACTGATCACGACCTGCATGTATGGTTTACTTGGGGAGGAAAAAACAACGAAATGCTCACCGTTCCATAATTCCAAACTCGTCTGATTTACCGACAAGCTCTGACAGTAGCGACTGAAGGGCATATTCCACCTGATCGAGTACGTCAGCATCGAGTATGTTCGAATAGACTCTCCAAGCACGTTCAAGGATATCGACGTAGAACTGAAACATTAACCGATGACTTATTTATGTTTATTATTTACCTTCCGCTTCATTCTAATTATCCATGACTAAATCTGAGAGCAGAACCTACAAAGGGACGCAGGATTTAAGTTTACGTACTTAATCTATTTATTTCTTATCTAGCTCAAGATTTTCACAAAATTTACACAGGAGCGAGTTCTGAATTTGCTGTATACATGTATCCGTGAGAAACAGCTACGAAACCACAGCCATTTACTGGATCTCAAAGTTGCCCCGTGGATATCACAAGAAAAAAGATACGGCTGCGGCTATCACAGTGCATAGTCCCCCTCAAGCACTGTCTTGGTAGGGGCATGCTTCCAAATTTACCGTGCAAATGTAGGCAACGACTGACAAAAAAAGTCCTACCTCCTTGACATCATCAACAAAGACGAGTTTTTTCTCGCTTGAAGCTGAAGTGCCACTGGAAGATCCAATACGCCCAGGATCCACTGCGCCAAGTCGACCAAGGCACTGAGCGGACAGCACTCGAAGACTAGCATCGCCGCAGTTACGCATAGTATGAAGCAGAGCCGGGATCTAAAGAAAAAGCATTGCTTAAAGCAAAATGGGTTCATGTCGCAAAGATGGGGAGCAATAAGAGGTGGTGGCGCGTCAGCCAATCATAACCATGCAGAGTACTGGCCGAGCACAAGCCAGCCAATCAGAATACTGACCATACAAGTCTTCTGTGAATGACACGCCAATTTTATGTAATCTCATTGGCTGACGCGTTCCCACCAACCAATGCTGCCCATATTTGCGACATATACCCAAAACTGTAAAGTAAACCTAGTGACGAGGTGTGAGCTTACGAGCGTGGCAGCCAGAGCATCAGTCAGCGGATTGCCATCAAGTACTGACAGTAACTTTTGTAGTACCACACGTCCAACTGTATCGCATTCCTCCAGCAGCATTCGTACACACCCTATGAGAAGGTTTTGGAAGTTAGATCATTCACGATGACTGTTCTTGGATTTTTTGTTGTTGTTCAGAAAGAAGCAGCTTGAACTGGGCGGACGATGGAACCAGGGGTGCACACAAAATTCTGTGGGTTAAATTTTTAACGAAATTCTTTAATGGAAAACTTTCGTTAAATTTCCGGTAAATTGTTAAACTTCGTTAAAAATACAATTAACTGCAAACCACTACTTGAAGTGAAAAGGGCAAGGAAAACCTTATAGGTTTCAACTTCAAGAGGTCAACGGCTAAAGTTCAAGGAATGGAGTGTGGCACTGCAGTGTAAAATAAACAATTCAACATCAGCAAACACAGAAAGATAAACAAGCCTTCAGCAACAAATTATCTACAGGGTGTGGAATAAGAACAGCCATGGAATTATCATTGAAGATGTTCACCGACAAGGCATCTTGAAATGTGCGATCAGGCAGAGCTCGGATGTCGCCCCCTTTCTATTAATTCCTTGCGAAACCGTTTTGCGTGGCTGTTTACGAGCATATACAATCTCGATGGAGGTACCAGTCCATTAAGTTGAGGAAGAATTACTAAAAATACAAAATGGAAAAAAGGACAGAATCCGCAGACAAAATGGACCACGTGATAATAGGGTACCCTTATGTATACCTTTCATATCTGATAAAGTCTCTGCTGCAATTCAAAGGAGCATAGTTCAAGCCCAGTTGCAAAACGATGTCGTTTTAGTCAACATTCCAAACGACAATATTAAACACCAACTGGTCAGGAATAGGCTCTACGAAAACCAGTGCTTATCAGAAAGTTGTGTTACATGTCCATACGGCAAGGTCGGAGATTGTTCCCGGGAGGGAGTAGTCTATCAGATTGAATGCCAAGCATGTAACTCCACATATATAGGGGAAACGGGGAGAAGACTAGCCATTCGAGTTAGAGAACACCTGGCTAGTAAGCAACGTGGTAACATTAGAACACCTCTCGGAAAGCACAGAGCTGAGCAGCATAACGGTAACGACTTTGAGATAAAGTGCATGGTGTTGGCAGTAGAAACAGAAATATCGGCAAGGAAGGCATTAGAAGCGTTCTGGATTTTTGCAAGAAATCCTGGCATGAACGACCGCCAGGAACGCCCGTCAATTACGAATGATTTTCTGCCGTTTGTGCCAAAATGCGAGCTGTAGAATGGAAGGGCGCATGTGCAGGTCGTTATCTTTATCGTATACTATCTAGCACCGCACAGTAAGTCTCATTCGCCCGGTCGTACTAACAGAGAGTTGCGAAAGCACTCCTCAGGTGGATCAAACGTGAGTTTATCCCTCTTTGAATGGGTTTTCAGGGGTGATTTCTCTAAGGAAACGAAACCGCTAGAGTGGGGATAGCGTTTGGTGGGGTAAATCGCTTATCTAATAGTTGCACCACGTTCAGGCCTCTGAAGAAGACGGGAGCGTCGAAACGTTAGGCCTGGCAATAAAGATCCACCGTAACAACCTCGAGCGGCACAAACAAAATATTGACAACTATTCTCCACAATGCCGAGGTTTTATGACGAGAGAAGCTGGAGACTAAAAATACAATTAAAAGCCTATCAGTGGAATGTTAACACATTGTCGAACTTGTCGAACACACGATTTTGGCGTGCCTGAACGTGGAACCAATTAATTTTTTGCAACGTCGGGACCGTGACACGACATCATGTCACACGGTCCCACACTGCCGAAAAGATGTGACACGTCGTCAACGTGCTAACGTTCAGGAAAAGTAGCCTTCCTAGTTTTTGTTATTAGCGTTTTTCTAAAATCGTGCAAAATACATCCAGCGGCCGAAAACATTCTCTCCGTCTCGACTGCTCCAGATGGCGAGCAAAGTGTTCTGGGATAAGCAACGCCAGGTGAGGATAGGCATATCTTACGAGGGTAGACCAGTATCTTTGTGGATTCGCTGACTTGCATGGGGGCTCGGCGAAGAAATGTCTTGCTCCAGAATGCATTAAAGGATGAGGATAAAGGACGGCGTTACTCAAACTCTTTTGGAAAGCGCCACGTTCTACTTTTTCGGGATGTCGTGGAGGCGATTTGATTGGCCATACAATGGCTTGCGGTGAGCAGCAGATGAAGAAATCAGCGCCTTGTCCTTCCCAGACAAGTTCTGGCACCGATTCTCCGTGCTCGGAGAGATGGAAGACTTGATTGGCCTGCGCGGGAAATCGAACCAGGGACCTGGTATCGGGTGCACGCGACAGTCGGCACTTTCCCCGACTGCGCTACACGTGCCCCCAAAATGCATTATTTCCAAAAATTCTAAACAAATTCATGAAAACACTAAACCCTTCTTGCTGATTTATATAGTTTTTTCAGGAACAGCCTCAATCGGGAGGATGAGACCTCCAACATTAGTGAAAACTAAGGATAAATGTGATAAACTCACTAAGAAGAAAGTCCGTTAAAAATTCCGTTAAATTTCTAAAAATTCCCGTAAAGTTGCTAAGCCAGGCCTTAAGGAAAGATGCTGTTAATTCGTTAAATCGTTAACTGTTAAATGTGCACCCCTCGTTGGAACACTATACAATCAAATGCGTCACACGATTCAGAAACTGGCTATGAATTTCATCTCTGACTAGGAACGCAGCTAATCTTCTTTCCTTTGGTTTAAATTATGCTTTAATGAAATAATGGATGTAACAAATTAACTACGCTGAGTGATAGACGACGAGGTGGGCTAGGCCCGGAATCGACAGAACTTCACTCCGTAATGATTCCATCAGCCATCCCACAACCTCTTCTAAACCTTCCTCTAAACTCTTACCAGAGACTATGTTCTCGATCGAGTTATCCGTACATGTCCTACGAAGATGAAAATTGATTCTTGAAGAATCACCAGCTTCACTATTCACCAACACCATAGCCGTCCTCTCGAAAGCTTCGCTAAAACACAACATTAAAACATTTCTTCAAAAAATAGAAACAAGATCTCACAGATACGGATTACCTTTGCTCAATTTCGAGCGGCTTTCTCCTAGCAAAAATATTGTCTAGCAAATCGTTTGTGTCCGAGTACTTCAGAAGGGGCTGTATAGCAATTAGAATTTTCGGAAGCAACGTCGCCAACATTCTGAAAAATAATATTGGAATAGCAGAAATCTCCCAGGATATTGGTGCTTTGTGAAGAACGTATGATTATCTGGGAATATTTTTTAAGTTTTTATAAAATAAGTCACAAGTGGTATAGTAAATATACATGTGAATAAGGCACTCACCCATCACTCAGTCGACGAACAAACTCGTTCCAAACGGCTACAGAGCTCTCGCCAAGCGTAGTGGCAGCTCGAAGGACAACCATCACCTTGTTAGATGTCTGAAGATATGGCAATTGGATTTAGGAATCGAAAGCTGACTACAGTACAAAGCAAGCATGACACTTAAATCCCTCCTAGAAAACGAAAGGCGAACAACAAAGATCACAGAAGCCTCATGGGTTGCATGAAAAAGACACTAGCAGCGATTGCTGGTGCTATAATGGTTCAGGCAACATCCTAGGGTTCACTTTCCCGTAATAATCAGATCACTGAACCATTAACAACCTCTTCATTAAAACTTTCGACCACCACCTATGGTTAAAACCAATCGAAGGTGGCAACCAGATCCACCTAACTGTTGACCCGCTTTCAAATCATTTCGACCTCGACTGATGCCGCTGTGAAGCCGGCTGCCATTGCACTACAAGACCTCTTTGGTAGCAGCAACCACTGCAGTAGCCACCTGTTTATGACCGTTGCCGATTCAGACCTTGCGAATAGTTTAACACAGGACTCGCCCTGATAAACCCATGAATCAAAACTTCTCTCCAATCCCACTTTAAACGATAAATAATTAAGGGTAAGGGTAAAGGCACAGCGTTAATCAATCGCGTTTTGGGATGCGTCATGCATTTTACTTCTACCGTATGTCAATTTGAATGTATAGCTGGCCTATACAATGACTTTGGTGGCCAGCCGATGGATGAGCCAGTGATTTATCCTTCCCAGACAAGTTTGGTACCAATTCACTATAAATTGGATCCGAAAGGCACTGAGGTTTGGCCAAATTGCGATGCATAGCGGCATCTCTTCTTCTATGTAAATACATTGTAACTGTTTGATTTGTTTTCCAAGCTCTTGCTTAAAGTGCGCACCTTTGTGCAGTTATAAGTAAATAAATAAATAAATAATTGGATGATTCGGATAACGCTAATTTCGCGGACCCTGGAATTTTTGAATGATTCGGATAGTGACATCCGAAAATGATTCATTCGGATCCAATGTATACACTTCACCGACTCCGAGGAAAGAAAGGCTTGGTTGTCCTAGGGATGGTGGAATCCGAACCAAGAACGCTGAATCAGGTTCACGCGACAGCCAACGCTTCCCCAGACTGCATTACCAGGTGCACAATTCCACCATATTCGCGTAAAAGAATGCTTGCCCTGGAAACTTCAGTAGAACGGGGCCAAAAAGCAGTCCCATCCCAGAAAATGAACTGAAGGTTGACCCCAATCGTAGTACAACTCGGTCACTTCAGAGCGCAAAAGCGACACCTTCTGAAGCTCTGTCATTCAATTCCTTTCTTCACAGGAGATATAAAACCGTCTAAGATAATAGGATAAAGGGGTCTCTCCTAGTGGGGGAGGCACTTCAAAGTGAACGATTTTACAAACCATAAGACGATACACAGACCTAGCTTATGAAGGGAATCTAGGACAGGTCAGGATCAAAACTCACATCCTCCAAGAACTTCTCATCGATCAAACGAATTATTGTGGCCAGGCTCGGCAGTAGCACTGATCGCTGTTCGTAGTGATCGTCATCAAGCAGACTTCGCCGAAATGATAGAAGAAAGCCCAGATATTCACAGCTAAAACATACTTTTGCGCCTGTTCCGTCAACGAGATCAGAACTAGCTTTGTTAGTCAAACTTTACTCATGAATTCTGAAAAAAGAATGGAGTGCGCACGTAAACTCAAACGCGCTGCGCATTCTGAGCGTGTTAAGAGGACACTCACTTGAACTTCATGACAGCTGTCAGTGAGAACGGTTCTCGGGAGCTATTGCTTCGCATACTTTGAAGTATCTCGAGATAGCCCTGCTCATCCAGTGCAATACTCCTCAGCACATACACAATACAGAGAAAGCGCTTCGTATGGAACAAATACCTCTGAAAACTTGGGCTTGAGTTTCAAAACATCGCCAACAATCGGCAAGAAAGAGGAGAATCCCTACCAGATCAAGGTCACAGTATTCCTTTATGAAGGTTTTGAGCGACTTCCTTTTGGCTGGCTCGAGAGGTCTCTCAAGTAACGAAGGGAAGTACTGGAAACATACAGGGTAAATGTGCGGCTCGATGAGAATTCACGGCGTTTTTATTCCGTAAACGATGGGCAACAAAAACAGGATTACTCAACTCAACGGAGACGCGCCACGCATTCTAGTTCTTCACTAAATTCGTAGTATACGTAATATAAGGAAAACTCTCGCCGTTTTTGGCTTTTAGCTTCAAAGGATCATAACTTCGTTCATAGCCAATCATTTCAATTAAAGTACAAGCTGTTCATCTGAAGTACCGCTGTTAGTAAAACCTCCTAGTAGCAGTCTTTAAGTTGTTAACAATTGGACACTTGAAGCTCATGAATTGTAGGAAGGCATTTTGCGCCACTCTTATACATGATGAGAATTATGATCGAAAACAACCCAAGAAATAAGAGAAAATTATGCTGTCAAAGCCACACATGTACAAATCACGAAGAATCGAAAACAGCCCTCAACTCCAATTCCCACAACTTTTTCGTGGTTATATTTAACGATCTGTTAGTTGAAATTGGCGCTGGGAAGATGGGGGGGGGGGGGGCGGGTAACCTTTAGTTATTAAACCAGTGTATATTCCTGCAGATTTCGCTGTTTTGTTCTCAGATTTTCACTGCTCAACTCTAACTTACTGGCATGATTTATTTATTTATTTACTTCAATACGTCTAATTATGGCCGCAGTAGATCATAAAATATCAAAACGGATCATCTGAATGTTACTAGAAACTTCGCAATGGTTGCAGAAAAGTAGTTCCCCCACAAATGCTTCGCAAATATTCTCTACAATAATTTCCAAATGTCTATATCAGTGCTTACTGCAAGGTTTTTAGAACCCTTGCTTCCCAACATAGCATCTAAATTTTGTTTCAATTCCGATTTCGCCCTTCAGAGATTTAAGCAATAAATCCCATGAAAAGAAAATCAGGCTTTTCTGACGCCAAGGAAAGTGGCTAAACTTTACTTTTTTTTGCATTCGTCTTATATACTATTTCATGTCGAAATGGACACTTTTCAAATCAAACCGGAAACTTATCAAATCAAATTGGGCACCTTTCACGCCAAATTGGACACTATTCTAAGGTAGCCTAAAAGTTTTGAAATCAAAGCGAGCTGTTCCAAATCGAAATGAGCTTCTTCTAGGCTAGACTATAGTTTCTCCAAAAGGGTTAGAACAATTTTTTGCTCGAGAAGAGTTTCGGTATGATTCCCTAGCAGTTTTAGTTTTACCGTGCTAGGGCCTCGGACTTGGCCACTCGACACAGCCGGCCATAACCACGTTGCGCCCACGGCGTGCAGGAGTCTACGCAGAAGTATACAAAAAAGGCCTAAAAACTGAAAGAATAGTTGGAATATTCGAAGCACTGAAATGGCGGAAACTTTCGGTACGACCTAATCACACTTCATGGATACCTAATACACCCGTCTATTGACGTACGGGAATTGCCATTAGATAGCTTAAGCTCTAAACTCGTAAATTTTCCCAAGCTCTAAACCAACACTGAAACATAAGTGCAAGTAAAACTTTCACCAACACTTTGTCGTGGCTAAACACGCCCGCTTAAGTGACTACCTTCAGTATTTGAAGACATAAGGCTTCTTGTATTTGGGCTTCTGAATGGCTGCACAACACATAAACATATGAGGTGCATAGCGATATTGTTTTACATTGTTGATCGTGAGTTAGTGCAAAGTTGCTTTCTTTGTTACTATTCTGCTTTGTGAGCGACTTAATGAGCAGTTATAAATAAATAAATTAATAAATAAGTCAGATGGAGGCTTAGGAAAATACAAGGACAGGAAAGTGCTACTCGTTGAAAGCTTACCTCAGAGATCAAGTCCTGTCTGTGCTTGGACATGTGAAATCGAAGCCTCTCCAAAACCTTCACTGCAATCGGTCTTTGCTCAACGTCGGATAGGAGAATGTACGGTACAATGTAGACCGACGCTCGAATGAAACTGCAACCACATCGCGTAAAGCTTCAAATCTCAGCGGGAAACATCGAACAGCCATATTCAGAACTACCTTGGAACGTTATCGAAGCCGAAAACTTTACGAGCCACTTGAAGCAAGTCGTCAATACCGTCATTGATAACCTCATCTCCTCCATCCTCCTCACGCCATGAATATAGCATTTCATTCACTAAGTCGGTACAGAACGCCTGAAGTATTCAGTTCTCGACAGGAAACCAGCAGAAGTTTACAGACTGAGTTCTTTCAAAAAGGTAGGTGGATATATTGAAGCGATCCATACCCTCTTCCTTCTCGCGAAGAAACGTCGAGTGTCCCTTGAATCGGAAAACTCCTTTGCTGTCAGTTCTTGAATAGTTCGCTTGCAATCGTTAAAAACCGACTGGAAATAAACCCTAGAGCCAACATGCATGAGGATCTTGTATACCCTGTAAGCTCTAACTAATACAAGGGATGTGCAGGGAGTTCCATTTTTCTTCAGAAAGCGGAAAGTAAAAAACGGATGGAGTCAAAGACGACTGGAAACCGGAATGCAAAACGTGAATGGGAAAATAATACATAATTAGAAATTTATTCAACACTGCATCTAATCGTAAGGCTTGTTTAGTGCGCGACGCGTGACGCGATACTGTGGCCAAATTGATCGAGCGACGCGATTGATCAATTCGGCCACTATACATGGCATCTCGTCGCGCGTCGCGCGCACACTAAACAAGGCCTAAAAGGCGTCAAAATACTTTCATACGCATTTTTCCCAGAAAACCTTCAGGAGAACAAAATCCTTCATAGATTGATGCTCATCCTCAACAGGACATAGTATAGAGAAACATGCCTTTATAATATTAGGGTGTCCAGAAAGTATCTGCAGAAAACTTCGCAATGTTCCAGATTTTTTCTAGAATATTCTGAAGATTTCAACATAATTGCTATATAAAGACACTGTCCTGCTGGATCTGCATAGCATGTCCAGATCCGTCTCCCTTGCCTGTTTTACTGCGTGATGGCCGAACTGTCTACCCATATTAGACACGTACTCCTTTACGAGTATGAATCTGGGCACTCCGCTGCAGAAGCCTATCGAGACTTGTGTCGTGTATTCGGCTATGAAGCTCCTTCTGTACGGTCCGTGTATAGCTGGTTCGAACGCTTCAGAAGCGGGAACAGGAGTCTCGAAGATAAGCCTCGCTTTGGTCGACAAACAACGCCATCTTTGGATGAACTGAGGGAACTGGCGGAGCAGCAGCCATATGGAGGTGTGCGTTATTTTGCTGTTGCTCTTGGCTGTTTCCGATCCACCGTGGACGATGGACTGCGATCTCTTGGAATGGTTAAAAAGCTCGGTCAGTTGCTCCCACACGAACTGACCGACGACAACCGGCGAAGACGTCAGGACATATGCACTCAGCTGCTCTCCCGAAGTCGCACCTTCAACTGGCTGAACACCATCGTCACAGGAGACGAAAAATGGGTCCTCTTCGCTAACCACGCTCGTAAGCGTGCGTGGTGCCAACGCGATGAAGTGCCGAAATCTTTCGTAAAAGGTGAATGAGCGTCTGGTGGGAAGTTTATGGGATCTACCATTTCGAGCTGCTGCCTGACAGCACGACTGTCACTGCCGAGGTCTACGCTACCCAAGCGCAGAGACTGGCCGACAAGATGCGCAAGAAACAGCCTAGGCTCGACAAGGTTCGCTTGCTGCTGGATAACGCGCGCCCACACATCGCGAAGACGACTTTCTCAGAAAATTCTGGAACCCGGATGGGAAGTTCTGCCGCATCCACCGTACAGCCCAGATCTGGCCCCAAGTGACTACCACCTTTTTCGATCACTTCAGCATCATCTAGAAGGGAAGCGATTTGAAGATCGTGACCATCTCGAGAATGACCTCCGAGCTTTTTTCGCCTCCAAGTCGCCGGATTTCTACGCCAGAGGAATTCTAGGTCTTGTGGAACGTTGGCGGAGAGTAGCCGATGCTGATGGAGATTATTTGGTTGATTAATAAAATGTTGATAAAAAATTGTGTTATTTTTGAAAAAATTGTCGTATTTCTGCAAATACTTTCTGGACACCCTAATAATATTTTTTCTCATATAATTACAGACTAATACCGGACGGGTCCTGGTTTGGACGCTCTATGGATGACGGGTCAATCATGATTCGTAATAATATTCAGACTGCAGGAATCTAGAAACTGCAAAATTTCTAGACATTTCTTGAAGTACACGTTCTTTCTCAGAGTTTAATAAACAGTAACAAGAAAATTAAGATTCTGAAGAAAAAAATAACCGTTCAAATAAGGAAATCGATGAAATCTCTTCTAAAAAATCTTCCATTGCATAACTTAAATGACCGAGTAACATGATTAGAAACGCAAAACAGATGAGCATCGATGTAATCTTGAGGCGGACGAGTGCGTGGCGCAATCCCAACCTTGCTCCCAGTGCTCCAATATATGCCTGCGGTTTTGCAGCTGTTTATAGCCACAAAAGCAGAATTTTTTATCATCCAAACGGAAGGGCTTTTTATCACGGAAACGGACCAGCAAATGGAATTCAGAATACGGTAACGGAAAATTTCGCACAACCCTGCCTAACCCACAAAAATTGACCTGACGTCTTATCCCTCGATTTTCAAGCTCAAGTTGCCCGAGTCAACTACAAAAGAATTCACGGAATGTTTAAAACAGAATGACAAAAAAAAGTCAAACAACAACTTAATAAGCATAAATGACAGCACTTTCGATAGATCAGCTCATCGATATTTGACCTTTCCAGGCGTCCTAAACCTTCCTGCACATTTATGACGTAAAATGAGTATAGTCACCAAGTTAAGATCTTTGCATTGTTGCGATTTGTAAGATAGCATTACTAACCGTAGAGTCCAGCAAACGCAAGGCTCTGATGAACAACTGGTGAAGACATCGATTCGAGAGATCAGGACAACTTGAATTTCTGAAAATAGTCACATGTAATCATTGAAAAGTCATATAACACTTGTAGCTGAATATAGTTAGAACCGAATAATAAGCGCAAGTACGCATAGGTACACTCGTTGATCGGCGAAACACAAAATGCCCCGGCCACTTCTTCGTCAGGACTTAAACCTCAGTGAGACTCAATGATTGGAATCAAACCATTTGACAAGGATAAGACGAAGGGTGCCAGTTATCCCCTCCGTTTGAGCAGAGGTTCCTAGCCGTGATTCAGAGCCGTGAAAGAAAATAATTGCCGATGGGTGACCATATGGTGTTATTCTATGGCCGAACTTCTTCGTTAAATCACTGAATGAAAAGTAGGACGCTTAGTCATTGTGCAGAAAGCATCTATTGGTTCAGTCTTGTACGCGTCGTGGACGAATGGGGACAGTGCGTCGTCCCCTGGAGCAGTTCCATGATCAACAACAACGACATGACAGGCTGTAGACCAACACTGCAGGCTAATTCGCGTATCACCTTTCATCGGTTAGCGCGAACTCTATCATTTACACTTTTTACACACTACCATGTTTTTCTGAGAAGCAAAAGACCCCGCTAATTTGCTAAATGCGCTAGCACAGATCAAGCCTTCCAGCCTTTCTCTTGTGAGATTTCACTACCCCATAAGAAACATATATGCAGTACTAATACCCTTAATTTTCAGTACATAGATCACAGAGGCATTTGTGTCCACAGAAAAAACCTAATCAATAGATGTTGGACGCAAATATGGACACATTCAGACCATCAAGAAGCGTCTGCTCTCGTGTACCTATTCATTGATCTTGTGGCTGGTAATAAAGTTGTCTGGAGGGGAGAAAACGCTTTGTTGCCCATCAGCTGGCCACTGCAAGTCATTAAGTAAGGCAAACACTCTAACTGTTTACACAACACCCCGTAGAAGTAGAACGTGTGGCACACTCTCTAAAGTATTGATTTAGGCCTGCTTCTATACTTTTTTATACAAATACACTACCACTGGGTAAGGCAGATGTCATGTCTAAACCACTGCATCAGAGACTAGACTGACACATGTAATTAACACTGCTTCGCCACTGATATAGAATCTAGATCTAACACAGTGACCAACTGAAAGCAAGGTACTTTTACAAGAAGAAATGGGATATTCAATCTAACATTTCTACTTACAGACGTGCAGATTCATCGCTCGCAGATGCACAAGTTTGGCTCAATATACAGGGTGGCTGAAAAGTTCGGGCAATTTTTCAAAGTATTTCAGCAGTACGAAAAAACTACATAAACGCCAAAGATTTACAAACAAAAATAACAGAAACTTCATTAGATCAACAACAACATAATACAACAGGAAAATTCACAACAAGTGCTCAAAATTTCCTCCTTTGGCTTCAATACATTTTCGCAGTCGTTTTGGGAAGTCGCTGATGATGGTCGCACACTGCTCCGCTGTAATCTCGTCCCAGGATCTCAACAACGCCGATATCAGCTGCTCAACGGTGGCGTATCTTGTAGTGGAGATCTTCTGCTCCATGATCGACCACACAGAATAATCCATCGGGTTGAGATCAGGCGAGTTGGATGGCCAGATGTCCCTGCTCCAAAACCCTGGGAAGAGCTCCTCGCAAACGGCACCATCACCGAGGCTGGAAAATGGCGGCGGCTGATGGTCCTTGCGGCCGACGTCTTCTGCTGACCCTTCTTAAGCAGCTGCCGGCGATTCTGATGGTTGTGAACCGGCTGGACCGTGAAGATCTTCTCGTCGGTGAACAGCACCTTCGACAAGCGACCATCGCCGACCAGCTGACGCATTCGCCTGCATTTCCTCAACCTCTCAGCTTTCATCGCGTCGTTGAGGAAGTGAATACGAGCTACTTTGTAGCTGCGTAATCCCAGCTTCCTCCTGGCAATATGCTGGACTCGTTCCCTACTGATCCCGAGATCCGTAGCCATCTTGTTCATCGACACCTCAGGATTACGGCGAATGCGACAACGAACCTTGTTGATGTTCTCCGGTGTTGTCGCAGTGGTGGGACGGCCGCTGCGGGGACGGTCCGAGGTCCCGCCAGTCTCCTTGTAGCGTCTTACAATCTTGTAGACGGTCCTTTGTTTGAAGCCGGTTGTTCGAACTATGTCCGCGGTCCTCATTCCCGTCTTGTGCAGCTCGACGACGGTGATACGCTCACTTTCACGAGACATAACGCAAGCACAACTGAAAACGAGAAAACTGGAGCAACAGATTCTAGATCAAAATTGCGCGAGGAATACAACGGAAACAACAGAAATAACAAAAAACCTCAATTTCAAGGCCAAAAGTAGCGCCGCAAAAAATTGCCCGAACTTTTCAGCCACCCTGTAGTCATAAGAGTAGCGAAGGCACTATAGTCCTTCAGCAGTAGACTAACTAAAGATAAAGACAAAGGACGGCGTTAATCAATCCCTCTTGGCGCCACGAACTATACTTCGATGGAATTTTCTTCTTCCTAGACGATCTGGTACCAGTTCGCTGACCCTGGAGAGATGGGAGGCTTGATTTGCCGGCGCGGGAAAACCGAACCAAGAACCTGGGGAATGGCGTGCAGCCGGCGTCCCTCAGACTGCACTACCACACGTTCCTACCTCTACACTACTCTACTCCACCAACTAACAGAAGAATATGAACAAGATCAAAGAAACGAAAACAGACCTGGTTGCCACGACGAGAAAGGGATTCGACGCTTCCACCATTGTCTGCTCAAATTCTGCCGGGTATCCGGCACTGAACTCTGCGAAGATTGCCTCCGCTAATTCCGATGGCAGTGTGCCAGAAACGATCACTTTGAACGCGGATCTGGAAGCTCGAAACATTAAGGCGATGTTTGAAAACGGTAAGAACTGTGGAAGACCAACTGGAATACGTTTCTGACATCCTCATCCTGGTCGTTTATGAAACTAAGGCTGGCTTTTACCACTCTGAGGTAAACGTCTGGAGGGCACTGCATGTGGCAGAGAGCTGTCAGCACCAACGCGGCCGCATCTAAGTCAATACTTTTCCTGCTCTTCCTTTTAATAGGTCTTTTTGGCGAATAGCGAACCTAATCGTATGTGTTTCTCCGTCTGATATCTGGAGTCGGTCAGGACTTGGATGAGCAGTTCAAATAGTCCAGGCAGTTGTTGAACCTTTTCCTGGTCAGGCACTGCTGTGCCGGAGACCAGCTGCTCGCAGGCCTTACATGTCACACCACTCGCTCCGTGAACTTCGCTTGCTGGATGACTTGCGCAGAGTGAATGCGACAGCGCATTCAATACACACGAAACGTCCACGTTCGAGTACTAAAAGGCTTCAGTTTGGTCAACGAATGGTTCGAGAGGCAAAATTTGAAGCACCAGTGGGCTTTAAGGGCAGATTTCCTGGAAAGCTCTTCGGTACCACCAACAATTAGAAAATTTTTTATAACTTTCCTGATATGGATTCAAATTGAGATATTCAATACTCCAAAAGCACGTAGGAAATCTACCAATGCAAAAGATTTACAAAGAAGAATAATGAACAATTACCGCAAACCCTGAATGCGATGCAAGCTCAATGGCTGGATTCAGTAAGCGATGCAGCGACCCAGCATCTAACGATGACACGAACATTGAGAGATGAGAAAGAGCAGCCTAAACACTGAATTCTTTGCTTCCGCTGGACTCCTCAACGTTCACATTTAGAGAGGGTGACGAATTCCCCTGCTGCTGTGAAGGAGAAAGAGGATGAATCCTCGTTGTTCTAGACGTTCATGTCGCGTTTTTTTTTTAATAAAGCATAGATCAGGTAACATCAGTTGAATTAGCGAATCTTGAAGCAACAACTCAGGCAGCAGTGCAAAATGTTGTGAAGCTGTTGAGCCAAGATTGTTTTGAGAGCTTTATTCGGCTTAAGTTTCGGTGTAACCGCCTCCTTCAGAGGCTGGAAAAGACAAAAAGCGTTTGAGAAATCACTCGTCCAAGGATCACTTCAAGCTACAGGAGCCCTGAAACAAAACGAAACAAAACGGCAGAAAGGCAAGCCGGCAACCTTATGGAAAGAGCGGAAAGGCTGGTTGGCCACCTTCGGACGGAGAACGACTGGGTGAATGAGGTCGTCCCTTCTGGTCAGCCCCTCAGCTACTCTCTGGCTGGCGCAGTAACAATCTTGGTTCAACAGCTTCGCAACATTCTGCACCATTGTTAAGCGTCATGCCAAGATGCAGTCGGACATGGAAATCAGGCAGCTCCTTCAGACGCACGCTTATCCAATTTTCAATAACACCAACCAATTTCATTATTTATTTCTTGGTAGATAGCTATCGTTCGTGTTGTTCTGTTTTTGCGTTGTTCTCAATGCTTTGTTTTTTTTTTGGTTCTACTGTCACATGTGATCTTTGGGTGCATGTAATAAACAAATACAAATAAAAGGCTAGAAGGAATCCATGTCGCGAAGTTGCGCAGCACTGTTAGTATGAAATGCGCCAGCCAATAATAACCAAGGATTCCAACCGAACAGACGCGAGCGAATCAGGGTACCGACCGAACACACCCTTTCTGAGTGGCACGCCCATTCGATGCGGCCTGATTGGCTGGCGCGTTTCCAGCTTCCAATGCTGTCCAACGTCGCAACATGGACAAGCATCTCATTTCATTTCTGAGCACTACATAACCTTTTAAAGTCTTCTTTATGAAATTATCCTTAGCCTACCTGAACCAGCACCGGTCGCTGCGAAGACATAGCCGCAAGCAATATGGTACGGCGCCAGTCGCAAAACCCATGCACTGATGACAATGCAGACAGCGTGTACTCGAGCACGTCATCACCTTGAGAAGCAGATGCACCTGATACAAACGTCTGGAATAACTTTGGCTTAAGACTCACTCGCGCTGACAGCACTTGTCTTCGCTAGCCTATTCATTTCTTTCAGCAGAGGCAATGAAGTCATGTGACGTTTAGACTGAAGCTGTAGCTCTGGATCCTTAAGGAGACAGAATATGGTAAGGCACTCTGAGCAAAGACTGGTAAGGACACGTACCATAAGCCACGGTAGAGACAGAAACGCCACTGAAGCAGTGGAAGGAAACTTCGTGTGATGCGAAACCAAGTCGCCCACTATTTCAAGCACCGTTAGGAACACTCCTGAGGCGTCTGGTCCCAGCGATGAAGCTGCTTCCAGAACCTGAATGAGAAAAAGTAAAGTCATAGGAAAACACCCATAAGAAAGGACAAGCACGGCAAAACTAAAAAAAAAACATCACCAGGTTTGACTCCACTACAGGCAAACCTTATCTCAAAAGTTCGTCAAGTTCTTTTTTTCTAAATCCTTAACTAATTCTAGATTCTTCATGTGCACTTGTTCCCAAGTAAGTTTTGCATTTTTCTTTTTCTGATTTCCTCGTTACTAAAAAAAGGAAGAAAATTGATAAAAAATTAAGAGAGAAAAGAATAGAAAAAACATCTGCTGATACTTAATCGCTGAATAATCAATCTAATTTCTGAGGGCCTCTCGTGAACGGCCGCCACCTCCCGTCTTCGTGCGATTGAGATAAGTTTTCGTTTCTTTGTTTCTATTCGCGGTTTTTTTTTTCGCATATTTCTGCTGAATTGCATTTTGTTAGTTCGTATTCGCTGATAGGGTAAGTGGCTTAGCGATATTAAGTACTCAGTGTTAGTCAGGGTGTTTCTTCATTGACGCGATCGATCGTCTTGCATTGATTGGTGATCTCGGCCCTTCTTCCACCTAAATCAAATCGAGTTTTTGTTGTTTGAGAGGAACCTTGAGTGTTTTTTGAGCTTCCCCATTATGTCACAATCTAAACGTCAGGCCCAAAAAAAATAGGAATCTCCGTAATGGTGCCCAGTCAACAAGCGTGCAAGTTGACTATTCCAATATGCCCATTGCGGAGATTCTAGGCTTAATGGCCGAGCGCAATACCGACCCGGAGATCAGCAAGATGATTGATGCTGTTGTGAAGAAACTTCCGGATGAGTTATCGAAGCTATCTATCAATGCGGTGGAAAGTGAAAAAAGGGGTCGTAGCCTGGTTATAAGTGGCTTACCTGAAGCTGAGCCTAATACTTCCTTGACTGCAAAGCGTAAGGATTTGGAGGAAAAAGTGTCCGGGGTCCTAGAAGTTTTGCAGGTAGACTGCTATCCGCTGGAGGTGTATCGCATGGGCAAACCAGGCGGTGCGCGTCCAAGGCTTGTTAAGATCGTTATGCCTAGCAAATCTTACTGGGCCGCGGCACTCTCCAATGCTTATAAGCTTCGAGGCTCTGATCTCAGGGATGTTTATATTCGCAAAAGTATGACAGAATCGGAGAGGAAGGAGGACTTTGAGCTGCGGAAAGAATGTCGTGACCGTAATGCAAAATTAAATTATCGTAAATGGGTTGTCTATCGTGGTGCAATAACGGATGTAGACGACCTCCCAAATAGCCGCGTCACGGGAAACTCTCAAACCAGCACGGCTTCCTTCCGGGTATAAGGTGTTATTTGATGAATGCTCGTAGCCTTTCGAACAAAATCTCGCACTTGCATTTATTTCTCAATACCTTTAACCCCGACTTAGTCCTTGTCACAGAAACGTGGCTTTCTTCCAAAATGAACAACTCTGAAATCACGTTCAATCTTCCGTATACAGTATTCAGAACTGATAGGAAGCTTAGTGGAATTAAAAAATGCCGAGGTGGGGGTGTATGCTGCATTGCAAAAGACACTATTAACCTCTACCCTATCGCAGTTTCCGCAGTTTCTTCCTGCATTAAATCAGATCTTCTCTGTCTCGAGGGATTTGACTTTGTCAGGTCGTTTAAATTTAGGATGATTCTAATCTATCGACCGCCTAAGTCTTCTGTTGAGGATGATGACTCTCTTATTGATACCCTTTTGGATTTATTTCTTTGCGACTCGCATCTAATTATACTAGGCGATTTCAATTTGGACATAAACTGGGATTTAAATCAAGGACGAAATTCCACGTCAGTCAAATTTTTAAACTTCTTCCATAGCTTTGGTTTGAAACAGCACGTTATGAATCCAACTAGATGTTCATCAGTCCTCGACATTATCCTGACGTCGGCCCCATTATAAAAAACATGTCACTACATCCGCCACTTGGAACAGCTGATCACAACGTCATTGGTTTCGAAATATGCGGAAGCTTTCCCAAGCCGAGGGCGTTACCTCTTCCAAATTACTACGGTACTTCCTTTGAGGATCTTTCAAATCATCTTTCTATTATTGATTGGTGGCAGGTCTTTCAAGGATATAAATCTCTCAACGACCTTTATGAAAGATTTTGTAGAACGATTTATTCTGCTCTTTCTCTATATGTTCCTTTCAAACATTTTGAGTACAGACCTCCACGGTATCCAAAGCATATTTCCAACCTAATATCCCAGAAAGTGCGCTTATTTCACTCCATGCGCGATCCAATATCCAGCCCGCATTTTAAGCGCGTGTGCAATGAATTGGATTTTCATCTAAGGCGTTTTCTATGTAATCGTGAGAAACATCTTGCCAAAAAGCATTTTGGTAGACATATGTTTTCTCTAGTAAAGCTCAAGATGAAGGGCCAAGGCAAAATCCCAGTCCTAAAGGATGCTTCTGGGAATACATTCATAAATGATACTGAAAAAGCAGAGGCTTTAGCAAACTACTTCGCTTCCGTGTTCACAGCAAACGATGGCTCAAGATATGAATTCAGTTTCAGCGATTCCTCCGATGCCCTGAATGAGATTTTAATCTATCCAAAAGACGTGTTAAGAGTTCTTGCATCGTTGAAGGATTCCAAATCGTCCACATATGATGGTATCCCTCAGATTATTTTTAAAAGATGTGCTTTATCACTTTCTAAACCACTGTCGATAATATTCAATAGCTCTCTATTATTTTGTGAAGTTCCTGACATTTGGAAAAATGTGCTGGTCACTGCCATTCCAAAAGTGCAGAGTCCTTCTCTCCTCTCGGATTTTCGTCCTATAAGCATCTCGCCAACGCCAATCAAAGTACTGGAAAAGCTTATAAGAGATAAATTAGTATCTTGGCTCGTTAAAAATAAAGTTATTCCTACTGAGCAGCATGGATTCACAAAGGGTGCCTCTACTACAACTCAATTAACTGATTGCCTTTTCGATTGGAGTACTGCAGTCAATAAGGGTGATTGTGTCGACGTAATCTATTTCGACTTATCCAAAGCTTTCGATAAAGTCTGTCACAAAAAGCTTATCACCAAGCTATCAGAACTGGGTATTGGAAGACGTTTACTTTTGTGGATAATGTCGTACTTAGAGAACAGGTGCATGTTTGTTAAGGTTGGTAATTCCTTTTCGGGGCGGCGCCAATGTACCAGCGGTGTCCCGCAAGGGGGAGTTCTATCACCTATCCTTTTCATGGTTTACACATGTGATCTCCCGGACAGACTCAAGACGCACGCTGCTATTAGCGTTCAGATGTTTGCAGACGATATCAAAGTTTATGGCACGTATAATGCTTCAAATCAATCGTTAGTCCTGAAGGCTTTAAATCAATCAATTCTTAATATGATTACGTGGGCTAGTAATTGGGAGATACCAGTAAATCTTGCCAAAACTTCCGTGATGCATTTTGGTCCTGGAAGGGAACCTGATTACAGGTTCGGTAATATTACTTTAAGGCAAATTGACGCGATCAAAGATCTTGGTATTCATATGAATAAACACCTAAAGTTTGATGCCCATGTTGATATAACTGTACGTAAAGCCTTTTCAGTACTTTATGGCATGTTGAGAAGCATCGTTGATAATGATTCTGCTACACTGCTGAAGCTGTACAAAGCATATGTGCTACCTATACTTGAGTATGGATCACAAATCTGGAGTCCTCAAACAAAAAAGCTTCAAAACAAAGTTGAAAAAGTACAACAGACGTTTACTCGAATACTGGTTCGCAGATGCATACCAGATCTACAATCTTTAAATTACGAAAGTAGATTGAAATTTTTGAAACTAAAATCTCTTAGATACAGACGTATCTATAATGATTTGGTCTTCTGTTTCAAGTTACTAAAAGGTGATTTAACCTTGAGAGCTAGTAAATATTGGACATTTAGGCCATGTAGAAATCGGACTAGTATATTATCACTGCAGTTTAAAAACCCTGGTAACAAATTTCTTCGTTGCAATGCCAATTTTGTGCTCTCTCGCGGAGCAGTTTGGTTGCAGAAACTACCTGATCATGTTTTAGAAGCACCTACCGTTGCCATTTTCAAGAGTAGGTTAAAAAAGATTGATCTTCTGAGTATTCTTGAATTGCAGAGCTGACTGTTGTATCGTGGCGTTACCAGGACATCTGAGTGTAGCTTTATAAATGGAGTGTATGTCATCTTGTGGAAACTCTTCTGCGCCATGGAAGACACTATGGTTGCCGAGCGATTCGTACCCAAAAATGGATGTCTTGTTTCCTATTCTTCCTCACATTGTTCAATGAGTCATTAGGCCTGCGTTGGACATTTTTTACTGAGTATTAGTGGCTGTTCAGAATTAGGGTCGTTCAAGAGTTGAGTTGTTTTTCTTATGTTTTTCTTATGTTTTTCTTGCGTTTTCCTTCTTCTCACATGTCTTACAGTGTCATTATGCCTGCTTAAACTTCTTTTTTATCTCCTTCCTTTTCTGATTCTGTTGCGGCTGCCAGAGCTTAGGTACAGAGGAGCCTATTAAGACCCAGATGCTTCTACTCTTAGTCACATATTTTTTATACTGTTCATATACAGATATAATCTATAGGTTGCTACATTTAGATATGCTTTATTGCAAGTTGGTTAGGCTAACTCAGTTCCTATGGAAGCAGCTTCGAATGGAAGCGTAATGAAGGCCTGGGTATGACCGGAATTAAGACCGGACTCCCAGGTGCTTCCTTCTTATAAGCTGCTCGATAGTGATTTCCCTATTCAATCGGAATCATGCCATAGCTATACTGGTTGCCTAACCAACCTCTGCACCGTTATACCAGAACAAAAATAATTATAAAACAATTACGTAACTTTGAGTGATTAAATTACTTATTACTATATTCTCACGCTACGACTACCCATTGGTTCAGGCTCCTTGTACTTGAGCTTTTGAATGGTCGGACAACACTGAAAAATTACAGATTGCAGCGCATAGTGATACTACGTTTCTCATTGTTGTTCTGCGTTAGATTGTTGCAGTTGTAAAAGATTACTTGTTCGTTATCTCCTAGTTTGAGCGCACTTAAGGTGCAGTTATAAATAAATAAATAAATAAATTTCTCTAAAAATTTAGAAATTTAGAAAAATGTTCGTGTGCTTGTCTTGGTTATGCTACAGTTTTTGCATAGCGCTGTTATGTTGGGTTAATAGTGTGTTCTGTGTATGGCACGTTATTTTGTCAAATAAATAGATAAATAAGTAAATATGTAATAGTAAAATAAATAATAAATAAATAGTAAAATTGAATAAATTAATAAGTGATAAGTGAGACAATGAAAAAGAAAACTTCGAAAGCTGAAGAACTCCATCAATAAGTGCAGCGCAGCAAACCCCCCATTCAAGCGAAGAATTTCAGTGATACATAAATCAACTCGATTTTAGAAAATTTTGGAAGCTGTAGGTTTTTCCCTCTACCGGATTGTGTTTTAGGGGCTAACTTAATACAAGATACACACCGGTAGGCAAAATAAATAGATAGGTAGTGCATCAATGCAATGACTGACGAGCGTCTGCCTAGGTAGCAGACGTGTCCTCAATAAGCCAGGCAACCAACCTGGATCAGCTGCTGCTCTGTAGGCAAGATGTTCATGAATACCGCAGAAGCATTTCTGCCGTTGCATAGCGCTAACGCGGCTGTTGTAATTCGTCTAATCTTCATCGCATCTCCATGTTTTCCAGCTCGCAAAAGGCTTTGCCAACGTGATTCGCAGTATGAGATGATCCAGTTTGCACGAGCGCTAAATCGGTACTAATCATTCTCTACTGCTGGAAGCCTCTACAGCGACCACTTTGAAGAGAACTCGTAGAAGAAAGCAAACTCTCTTACTTTTGGGAAGAAACCAAGTCGACATTAAGCAAAAATGAACAGTATGCCTGAAGATGATCCACAATTCCATTGCTGTTAACTGGTTCAGGTGACAAAAGACGCTCGACTAATTTCTGGAATAAACACATTACCGTACTCTAGAATGGAAATGGAGATCTTTGCCCTATGGCGGATATAGCAGCACACCTGAACGAGGTCAGCCAGTTTGTTTATCAGTGCCAGCTGCATTTCGCTAAAGTCTCCATTCAGGCGGCTCAAAAGGCGAGCGATCGAAGTTGTGACGATCTCAAAACGAACAGCTAAAAAACTTTTGCTAGGAAAGGACTAATTCGAAATCGAATTCGAAGAAACCTACGCGTGGAGGTATAGGAAAATCCTAATTCGGCCGCTCGTATTGCCCAAGACAACACAACGGAGACATCTATACCGTTAAAAGACTTCTTGTGCTCCAAGTCCTCGAGAAGCTCCATAAGGACCTGAAATGGTAGAGCTTGAATGCACTATTTACAGAGCAGTGCTCCAGACTGTTTGGAAAATACGTGTAACCAGTAGAAAAACCGTCAGAATTACATAGCTGCAACCCAAATTTAAACCGGGACGAAAACTGATGTTACTGATCGACACGAATCAATATGTATTGTTTTACACGTTATTAAGCCATTTGCCACCACATCCGCGTGATTTTAACATCTAACGATCTGACTAAAAACACATAATGAAGGATAAAGAACATCGTTACTCAATCCCTTTTGAAATGTGCCACGCATTCTACTTTTACGAATGTCGTGGAGACGATTTGAATGCGAGGCTGGCCATACGATGAGTTGTGGTGGCCAGCTGATAAACAAGCCAGCGACTTATTCTGCTCAGACAAGTCTGGTACCAATTCACTGACCCCGGAGAGATAAAAGGCTTGGTTCGCCTGGGCGGGAAATCCGAACCAGGAACCTGATATTGGGTGCACGCGACAGCCGGCACCTCCTTCGACTACGCTATACGCGCCCCAATAATCAATAATATCGATCGATATTAGTGGGCTAATCGAGACTGTTCTGTGTTGTGAAGCCTGAGCATCGATCACCACATTCGCGTAATTCTCACTTCAACTGGTCATCTTCGAGAAAAAATATTATGCCCGTCGCGCAGCCATAAAATTCGCGCTGAAGCACGTACGGACGGACGTATCACCTGCTTTATTACATGTAACAGTCGACCGATACGAAATGAAGAATGCACTCAAGAAGAGAAATTCAAAGGTGTCAGACTTCGTCATTGTATACTTCAGCTGAAAGCACATCAGCCATTGAGAATGCACCATTATGACACTATACAGCTAATTTTGTGGAAAATTTTTCAGATTCTGAGAATTCAAACATCAAAAAACATCCGCTCAAATAAATGTGGACCATTTTGTATGTATGTATGTTTATTACATGGGTGACCATGTAGAAAAAAAAATGCCTGAGTAGCGAACACATAACACAACACATCAACTCAAAAGGTATTCGAAGTAATACCAAAATCGAAAATAACAACAAAAAAACGACAAAAAATGGGCAAATAGGTGGCTGTAAGACTGGAACTGATATCAATTATTTGTTATTTAATCTTTCAGATAGTTATCTACCTGCTTCTTGAATGTGCGAAAGCATAATGCAACCTGCTGCTTCCTGCTGAATTTACCAAATTCTGTGCCTGCTCTGTTTACGAAAAAAAATTTTCTTACGTTTCTCTTGGCCTTTGGTAGAAATACTTTCCAAGCTCCCCCTCGCGTGCGTGATGGTTTTAAGTTAAATAACTCGTTGACTTTACATTCTGTCGGGCAGTATATGATTTTATATAACATTAAAAGGTCATTCCTCACTCTTCTCTTGGCTAAGGATTGGAGTCCAAAATTGATATTTCTCGTCGCACCATCTGGGATAAGGTCATATGAAAACCCTAGAGATCTAATCATCAGTTTCCTCGTAAAACTGTTTTGAACGCTTTCTAACTTCGAAATCGATTTTTTCTTGAAGGGACAGAATACCACCGTACCATATTCCAGGACTGGGCGGACGTAAGTTTTATACGCTTGCAAAAGTACTTCATGTTTGCGAGTCGATAGAGCTCTGAAGATGTTATATATCAATCGGGTTGCTTTGGTGGCAATATATTCACAGTGGCTATCAAAACTCAGATCCTCGCTCACTATAAACCCAAGATCTCTGACGCTGGTTGCTGAACTAACTGTTACGCCTCCGATATTGTAAGAAAAACGAGCATTTCGTGGTCCTAAATGCAGAACATGGGATTTCTCTTCAGACAGAGGCAATCCCCATCTTCCAGACCACGAAGCTACCGCGTCTATCCCATTTTGGAGTGCCTCCCGAGAAGTCGAGTCAGATACGACATGGTACAGCTTTAAGTCATCAGCAAATGCACAGCATTTCGCTCCCGTCTCGCATGCTAATTTAGGGAGATCGTAAGTGAAAATGTTAAACAATACCGGTGACAGCACGCATCCTTGGGGCACCCCAGAAAGTACTGATCTTGGACGCGAATAGCAAGAATTAACCCTTACCTGAAAGGTTCGATCATCAATGAAGTCTGCAATCCAGGCTATGATCCTTGGGTGAATCCCAACCTCATACATTCTGCTTAGAAGTAGTTTATGACTGACACGGTCGAATGCTTTTGCGAAGTCAAAATACACTACATCTACAGCGTTACCTTTATCTACAGAGGAAGTCCAGTCATTGAGACATTGCAGCATGGCAGTGATAGTTGACCTTCCTTTCTGGAAACCGTGTTGGTTTGTTGAGATTATGCAGTTATCGCTTAGATGGTTGACGATCTTTTTCTTCAAAAGCTTCTCAAACAGTCTGGCCAGGATAGAAGTTATGCTCACTGGCCGAAAGTTTTTTGGACAGTCGTATGGCGGTTTCTTTGGCAACGGGGTAACATATGACATTTTCCATCTTCGCGGCACTTTGGCATGCATAAAACTAAGGTTAAAGATGAATTCGAGGGGTGTTGCTATCACTTCCGCAACGGCTTGAAAGAATGACAACGGGATATGATCAGGTGTAAGAGATGATGACTTTGGCCATTTGGAAAGTAATTCAAGGATGTCTTCTCTTCTACACCAGAAGGAATCATTCATAACCGGAAAGCTCTGTTGTCTTTGGAGACAACATTCATCCTTTGGGATAGAAAAAACTTGCTCAAATGTGTCGGCTAATAGCTCGGCTTTTTCCTGGTCACCTCTTGCTATGTAACTTCCAGGTCCACTATGGACTCCTAGTCTCGATTTGAATTGTATCCTACCGCTTAGATATTTAAAAAATTCTCTTTTATTCCCGCTTTCTACCACCTTCTTTTCGATGGAGGCGTTATACTTTCTTAGCTTATCTTCGAATTTTTTATTAATCTCTCTAAACTTGGCCCAGTGCTCGGACCGTTCGCTGTCATCATTTGCATTTGCAGCAGCCCATGCGAGTGACTTCCTCTTGTGCAAGGATACTAGGTAGCCGGGTAGCCTTGTTTTTCCGAGTGGAACTCCAACATAGGGTACAAAAAGTTCAATACTATGCTGTAAGATGGCCAGAAAAAGTTCATATTTGTCGCTGATACTATCTGCCATTGATAGAGACCCAAACCAGTCGACATTGCTCAGATATGCTCGAATCCCATCGTAGTCGGCAAGTTTAAAATTCCTTTTGTAAATAACCGTTTGTTCTGTCGGCAGGTTAAGAACTGTTTCGAATTTCACTGACCCGTGGTCGCTATTGCCAATAGGACATTCACTTGCGACATTGAAAATTAATTGATCAGCATTAGTAAGAACTAAGTCTAAGATGTTATCACCTAATGTTGGCCCTTTAACCAATTGTTTTAGGCCGTAGTGGCAACATAACTCAAGAAACTTCTTTGGTGCTGAAGAAGAGTGATCATCACACCTAGTAAGTGTGGTCTCGTTCCATTTAATGTCGGGCAAATTGAAATCACCACATATTATACATGGGTGGTTGCAAGACAGTAGGTCCCCCAACGCCTTCCACAACTGATCAGAAGAGGTGGCAAGACAAGCAGGCGTGCGATAAACTACTACCCAGCGAACTGTAACACCTTCCATTGCTGTGTCGATACATAAAAGTTCATAGCCCATAGTTACCGATTCCATAAAAATTTCACGTGGGCAAAGAGTCCTTCTAGCCAAAATGGCAACTCCACCGCCTTTCTTCAAATTACGATCACACCTAAACACGTCGTACTCTTTGCACCAGTCACCCAGAAGAGAGCTTGTATCAACAGCGGGTTGGAGCCAAGTTTCGGTTAGAGCAAGCACAGAGACATTGGAATTGTTCAGCAAAAATAGTAGGCCATTTATGTTTTTTGACATAGACCGTATGTTAGCCAGATAACATATTGATCTAACGTTTGGTTTGCGAAATCGCCGGTTACAACCACCTAGTTTCCCGAGGGCAACAGCGGACTTTGGCTTTGAACACGGCCTTCATCAACAACAGTACGAGTGACGGCGGTCTGAGTAGACATAGCACTGTTATTCATCAATGGCTTTTCATGATTGAAGTTCCTCTCACCAGGAGGCAAGGAAGGACGAACATAGACCCCTTTCTGGGGGAAAAACCTCAACTGAGATTTACGTTTGAGTATCAGCCTTTGGAATTGGCTTGATGGTAAAACTACTTTAAGCAACCTAGGGGCATTCGCCTTCGGGCGGCCCATGCGGTAGAGGGTTTTGGGAAAACAAGCTATATCGAGAAAGTCAAGCAATGACATCACGCAGTCCCAATCATGGTTGATATTATCATAAGCACTACGAGAACGAGATTCAGGAACTCCTTTTACAACGATGCTGCGTTTAAAGTCGGGATCACTGATGAGAGAGTCATTGTCGAGAGCATTATGTGAAGTAACAGGAGGAGAGATGTTGGAAGGTGGCGAGACAGGATTTTTACTAATAGACAGCAACTCCTCAATTCTCAATTTGAGTAATGAGTTCTCTTCCCTGAGTTTCTTGTTCTCCTCCAGTATCGCATCATTTCGTCGACTCATTTCGGCGAGCTCCTTCCTGGTTTCCAATAGTTCCTTCCTCGTTTCGGCTAGTGCGTCGATCATGATCTGGACATACGACGGCACGTCCTTAGCAGAGACCATGCAGAGGCGATCCATCGCCGAATTAGCGCCCTGGGCTGATGACGGAGAGTGGCAGACACGAGCGCGTTTTGCTGGAACTGAAGAGGACCGAGGAGACGAAAGCATGACGAGTGAATGCTGGGTGAACGACCGGCCGATACGGACTCTGTGACCTATCGATTCACGGCAGCACAACGAATAAACAGCACCGTACCGGGAGGGGTGGCACCAAGTTTCACGACTGAATCCAGACGAATTTCACTCCCGGCCACAAGGAGTGGACGCACGGCACGCAGGATGGACCGGAGATGAGCAGAAATACAGAAAATGGACGAAGACGACTAGGCGTCGGTAGTAGTCGAAAGGCGGTCGGAGCAAGGGTAGAGGCGACCGGTCGCTGGCAGCGCAGACGGATGTATTTTCTTAGCACAAATGCTAGTACATAGAGCAGTACACTTATGACCTTATGTGGCCCATCTTACATACAAGATTGCTTTACCAATTAGCCTTTTTTTGTAATTAACTTCTTTCGTTTGATTTCAAAAATGAATAACTTGACAAATAGTTCATCAACGAGCACGTCGACTCATCCGATTTACCCCTACTTGAACGGTGTCCACCGATTTATGCGTGAATCATAACAGTGCTTTGAATAAGCAAATAAATAAAAAAAAATAGACTTGGCTTACTTTTAAACAGCTTTCGTGAGCCTGTAGCAAAATATCCAGGCCCTCTGCTGAGCCTTTCTCCTGCTGCACGAACTGCTCGGTAGCCATTATCACATCGAAGACCAACCGACAGACAATGTCGTTACACAAATCCAAAGACAGCAGCCGTTGGAATAAAAGAACGCATGTCTAAATACTTAGATATGAATATAGGAAGATCAAGCATGCGAGGATTAATGAATTTTAGATCGTCATAGGAAATATCACAGAAGGAGCTACAAGTGACGTTCGAACGCCGCTTGGAAGAAAAACACGAACATGACATAGAGATTATCTAATAATACGTCAACATAATACGTCTATCTAATACGTCAATAATCAATTTCTCATAAAGTAATAAGAGAAGACGGAAGGCCAATGAGTATTATTAAGACAAATAAAACCTAAGAAGAAATCCAGTCCGCAAGTGGCCTTAGATGGAAACCAAACCATACAGATAACCGCTCCCTGTGTTCATCAGTAGGGGAGGAACGGTCTGCAGGTTTTTTTTAAACTAACCCGTGTTATCGAAAATTTAATAGTGTACGTTACACAATAACATGATTTGAAACCGTTTTATGTTGGATTTGAAGCTGGATTTTCATTCCCCCGTCATTTTTGCTGGATAATTTTTCCTTTAATGAAGTGCATTTTCCGCTAGCAAACATGGTTTGTCTCAAGAATGCACATTCACTTAATTCTTTCGAAGGACTGATCTGGGAACTCTTTTGCTTTAATCATAATTCGGTACGTTTTTTCCCAGCTACATTTGCTTGCTAGATTTGGATCTTTCCTTTTATGTGAGACACAACTCCACGTGAATTTAAACAAATAACACTCGAAGAGAAAGGTAACATCGTGCGTCTGCTGCGATTATGACAGGATTCAAAATCTACTTCTTCACATTTGCCTGCAACAAGAATGATTACACCTGCAGAATCCTAACGCGAAACAAAAAAGCTCTGAGAAGAATGGAGCGAAGGAATGCACAGCCTTTATATTTACACTACTCACCGACTTCAGCCTTGGTGGTCCGACGGCACAAATTTTAATAAGAGAGACCCATAATATTTGCAGTGATCTGCACGATAACGACTCGAAAGAGAACTTCACGTGACTTATGATGTCACTGAAAGCAAATTGATAAGAAATGAACGGGAAGATAGTAAAAAAAACTACAAAAAACAACAAAACCAACAGCAACGAGAGGTAGACGGTATTGAGACAATCGTTAATGTCGTTAAGCACAATTTGGGTGTCATATTTACCAGTAGTTTTACCCAAGCAAAACGTGGTTTGGTTGCTGACCAAAGCTGAAAATAAAGTTAATACGGTTTTCAATTGGATAATTAGGCGCTGTGAGAAATCTCTGCATTAAGATAGTCCAAGTGATAAACATACAATTTTTTTAACAAAACTCTGTTCCTCATAAGCTGCAGATATCCTGGAAAACCTCGTACAGATAATATCGCAATTAGTAAACCCACCTCCCAGCTGGTTGACCACATGATGTAGGAAGCCGTCTTTGTCAGCTATTAGTCCAGCCAGATGGAGAATCTTCTCTTGAAGAAAACCGCCAATTTTGGCGTTGACGACGATACTCATCCTCGACCGAATGAAACGTGATATCATCCATTTGATGAAATCTGAAGGGCGAACACGTTCAACGAGCAGAAATAAGGATACGACGAACAGCCCAACAAAATTCACCATCGGAGAGCTCCTCCAATTGATGACAATGATCAAGGCAGGTGATAATGAACGTCAATTGCTCTCGATGGTCATCAAAGGTGGACGAAATAATCAGAGCGTCGGCGCGAATCATTTTGTCGTACTTCGGATCAATGACCTCATAAACTGTGTCCAAAATGTCGCGTATCAGCCTGTCAACAGACACAAGATGAACAAAATTGTACCACATATTAAAGTGCCAATCCGTCTGTCTATTCGTCCATCTGCGCAAATTTAATGGCCGGTGAGCAGACTTCAGAGCGTGCTAGCAGAATGAACAAGCCGATCACTCGACAGGCGCAAATATCAAATACCCCGTCCGTGGGAATAGGATGCGCGTTTCCTTTAAATCTTAAATTTCGTTAAAAAGTATAGATAACTGCGTAACACTGTTTCAATCGAAAAATATGAATGGGACCGTTTTGAAGACTGTACATAAAACGGTCCCACTGATATTTTTCGATTGAAATAGTATTAGGCCTTTGTCATACCATCGTTCACCCGGAGCGACGCCTAATGATATGTACCCATATCGATCCCATCGCGCCGCCCGATCGATATGGGAGCATATCATTAGGCGTCGCTCGGGGTGAGCGATGGCATGACAAAGGCCTTACACAGCTATTAGGTTGGTTGTTTTTACGAATTAAATGGCACTAGCTCGCGCCACCTTTTGGCGCGTCTTTACGCGTTTGATCAAGAGCAAACCGTAACATGTGGCATATCATTTAGAAGCGCAAACTTTGCTCTACCGGTGAGTACCAAATTTTTTATGTAAAAGTGGAAAAACTTTGGAGTTTTATTGACTTTTTTGCAGATGGACAAAAGGGTAATCCGAGGCATTTACTTGTATGAATTCAAGCTGGGCACTACAGCTAAGGAGGCGGACGAGAAGATCAACGCCGCATTCGGTCAAGGATGTTCCACAATTCGGACGGCGTATCGTTGGTATCAGAAGTTCCGGAATGGAGACGAGAGCTTGGAAGAACATGAAGGTCGTGGGAGGCATAGTAATGTTGATGAGGACAAGCTGAGAGATGTGGTAGAGGAGGATCCACACAAAGGTACCAGGGAGTTTCCCCATTTTCCTCCCGAATTTCCCCCTATTTTATGACTAATTTCTGCGGCGACGCCGATCGATAGTATGACTCAGCGCTTAACGCGTTATTATAGAGTATGGTTACTTCAGCCGTCTTTCAGACTCACTATCACATTATTTAATAATGCAATAATGTTGAAAAAATTTCAAAGAATAGAAAAGGCTGTTAAAAATAGTTTTTAATAATTTAGTGATTTTATTTTGAAGGTGTTCGTTTTTATTTGGAAGGTGCTCGGTTTGATTTGGAAGTTGTCAAAATTCAAGACGTTTCGTAGGATTCATTTGGAAGTGTCCACCTGTCGTGAAGATGGTACATAAAACGGTCCCAATTACATTTTTCGATTGAAAAATAAAAGCTATCTGCTTTTTTAAACAAAATTCAACGATTTAACGGAAACTCACACCCCTGCATGAAAAGCAATCCTTCCACACTGTTGGGTTTGGTGAATTGGTTCACGTCTACATTGGGTCTGGCGTCGATTCGAATAATTCAGATCCCTCAGATTTCTTCTAGATTCAGAATTCTTAAAATCCGGGATAAATCAATCAAATATATTTCTGAAAAGCCTGACTCATAGAATGATTCAGGCAACGGTGATTTTTACCAGACCGGATTATCCGATGACTCCGATAACTGATGTTGATGAGATGCCCGATATCATATAGCCCGATATCGGAACGTAATACACGATATTTAATACGAAGAAAAATCAGTTTCCTGATTCATCCGGAAATTTCTACTGGTGAAAATCACCCTTATCTGAATTATCAAATCCTAAAATCCGGGCTTTTCAAAAATGCCATTATCTGCGTGATCCATTTGTCCGGGGCTTGAAAAAATTACAAATCCCATTTATCTGAATCGGCGCCGGATCCAATGGCACGTACAATGTACTATCAGGCCAGCCTGTAAAATGAAACGCTGACTTGTCTATCGACTGGCCACCCCAAGTCATTGTACAGGCATAAATTGCCTGCACGGCACCTCGTAGAAGTAGAATACATGGCGCAATCCAGAATAGAGTGGATTACCCTTTTATCCTTGTCACCCGATATATTCTCAAACAAGCAACCATTCAACAGCTCACCTATGTCGCAGTTCAGTATCAGATGTGTGGTAGAACTGTTCGAAAAGTTTCAGCAGTCTTTCTGTGCACGTAAAATCGTGATGCAGTTCCTCCTTCACGGAGGAACACGACAGATCTCTGGACTCCCGCATCTGAACAGCAAGATTGCATCACCACTGGCAAAGTAGCCAAAACGCCTCTGCGATAGTGTATGTACCTTCAGAACTGAATCACCGAGTTGCACGACAATGATGACGACCTATCATAGACCCTGTCCAAGATCTGTGCGAGTTACTAGACGAGTATCTAATTCGACAGTGCAGGTTGAGATCTAAAAACGATCTGTTCAACATATATGCCACCTAAAACCTTCCTCAACAACATGACGTCACACGAGCCATATCTAAGTCATTTGAACACATTTAGGATCAACCTTTAGATCGAAAATTATAATAGCATCCTCCACGGATTTCAGGTTGGCACTTGTAATACAATATTGCACGGTGCAGAACCCGATCGGACTGCGATACCACGACGAGTTGCTCTATAACGGCTTAGCGGCCGGTCTGTGCTACTATGAGGTTGGTGAAAAGTCTTGCACCAAAAATTTTGAAAATTTTGAAGATTTAATAGGAACTTTCAAGGACTGTTTCGTGCCACGTAGCTGCAGCACAAACATTCTAGAATATTTCGCATACTTGCTTCTGGCCATTTGCTTCTGAGGGCATAAAAATACTACGATTGCAGTGAAGACTGACTGACTCCGTGACTCGTACAAGGCTTCGCGACAGACTATCGTTCAGTCTCTCCCTGTTCGTTTTCGTAATAAGGACTATCTCGAGAATGTCGTACCGGAGATGACTCCTGGGTCTTCTTCGTTAACCATACTCTGAAGGCCCAGTGGCTCCCACAAGGAAAAAAAGAAAAAAGAACCACAACATCAAGGCGGACATCCACCAGAGGAAGGTAATGCTGTGCTGTTGGGGGATTCTCGAAGAATACTCTATCACGAGCTGCTTGACGACAGCACCGCTGTAACAGCGAACATCTACGCTGCTGCAGAAGCTGAGCGAAACCATGTCTTTCAAACGGCGAAGGCGGAGGAATGCTGACCTTACACGACAATACTCGCCAGAAGTTGCAGTAGCTTAGGTGGAAGCTGTCGCCTCACCCACCGTATTCGCCAGATCTTGCGCCATCGGACTACCTCTTTCGAGCTCTCAAGCAACACCTAAGGGATAGTTGCTCCAACGACGGAACCGAATTGGAATTTGAGGTGGCCCACTTCTTCGAGTCACAGCCGAGTTCATTCTGGGAGGAAGGATTTCGTGATCTCTCCATCAGATGGCAGAAGGTTGTAGACGTAAATGGTAGTTATTTTGTGGATTGAAGTCACTCACAAAACAAGCAATAAAATTTCGAAAAAAAAATTACGCTGTGGTGCAAGACTTTTTCACCAACCTAATATTATCCTAGCAAATCGAACACAGTTTGCTCAGTGAAACAAGCACCACCCACGTACGTATTCTCACAGTGACATCTGACTTAATAATGATGTACAGATACGATGAAAGTAGACTTCCAATCTCAAAGAGCTCTTCAGAAATCCTCCTTTATCGAAGAGATCAACGGAACGGCAGGTGGTGAGGTGACACAAGTGAAGAAGAAATATGCTGATCAGTTTGAACTGCAGCCAACTTCTGTGAGGACTACGTGGTTGACA
The DNA here is from genome assembly GCA_947359475.1 of Heligmosomoides polygyrus bakeri. Taxonomy (NCBI): domain Eukaryota; kingdom Metazoa; phylum Nematoda; class Chromadorea; order Rhabditida; family Heligmosomidae; genus Heligmosomoides; species Heligmosomoides polygyrus. Next base: position 87,626,568 of record OX375867.1, read on the forward strand.
TCATGAGCTTGTCGGCGATGCGGATTAACTTGGTCAGTGCTTCATAGTCCTTATCGCGGAGTACGCGATTTTTTCTAGCAAAAATACGACAAATACAAATTGCCTTACAGCAGAGAAATTCATACTTCTGGAAACATAGAGCTTCTCATGATATTTTGATCGCCGCGGAGATAAGGAAACGGAGAAGAAGTTACTGTGGGATGCCCCTGTGCGAGCGCATAAAAGGGGGTTCGCGATGAGTAAGCGAGTCAGTGTACTCTCCAGCGAACCCTGAAGTGCAATGCGACAACTGTCCCTCGATGCGATTTCTCTTCCTTATTTCATTCACTTCGCTATAGACTCATTACATGTTCGTATTTTTGTTGTAGTTTATTTAAAAATAAAGGTTTAATTACCCAAGTTTGAGTTATTCGCCCAAGTAAAGTCCGCGTAGCACGAGCTGGAGCAGGGACGCTCCGTCTATTTTAATCCTTCCCTTGTGATTGTATCCATACTTGAGTCAGAATTTAGACAGTCGAACGATCTCCGGTGCTACATGGGTCGAGTACGAAATTTGCTACCAACGGGCGTGGTGGGTGGCGAGCCGGCTGTCGCATGCACCCCACTTCAATGTTTTTGATTCATATTTTTCGCCCACGCTAATCAAGCCCTTCTTCCCTCCGGGGTCGGTGAATTGATGCCAGCCTTTTTCGGAGGGATAAAACACTGACTTGTACATCGGCTAGCCACAGCAAGTCAGCTAAATACGCAAACCGCTCCCACGATTTCGCATAAAAGTAGAATGCGTGGCGCATCCCGCGAAGGAATAACGAGTCACACCGACCTTTATCCCTTATTCTTCTGCCGTACTGCGTGAATGTGCGAAATCAGAACACAACACAGAATGGCGCAAACAGGGTCGGGGGTTACCATAAGGGACAGCTTACACAAGGTTTTGTGCTGTACGAAACCTAAAAGTTTTATGCGTCATTGGTGTGTTCTTCACACATGGTGAACTCAGCTAGGCAATTTCTGATGTCAGTGGATTTCCGTGTGCCTTCTAATCAAAGCGAATATCCACTGTCTAAATGGTGACCCCTCTGAGCCAACTAGCGCCTACAGAACTAGACAGTTTTCTTATGGAAATATAAATCCAGAATGGAATTTCAGTTATGAAGGGGCAAAGACAAAACTCATAAAATCGTTGGTTCCTAAGCTTCATGGGTGGAAATTCGACTTTGTAGTATTAGATTGTTCCATAAGTCCCCGCCATTTTTTCAACGATTCATTGCGGATTTCGCCGGCGGTCTCTTGCATAAAGCTATACAGCTTTCGAAAGAAAATGATTTGCTCTATTAGAGCATGCATTTCAGTTCTTTTTTCATCATGAATTTTGACAATTTTTAGGTCGTTAAAGTAAAGGTGACAAAGAGAAAAAGTGGCCATCGCCGACAGCTGCTTCTCTCCGTTTAGGTTTGGAATTTTTTGCGCAATTTTTCATAGCATTTGGAAGACAATGTTCCGTACCACAAGAGTGCGTGTTGGTCCTGTTTGCTCATTTGTCCTTTATTGATTTTTAGGTCATCAAATTGGGACGTCCCACTTTTCCGTCCGAAATTTCACCGACAGCTCCTGCTCTGGGGTCGGACTTTTTTGCTTGATGTTATATGTCGTTCGGAAGAGGATGTCTTGCTCAAGAAGAATCTGTGTCGCGTTTATTGGCTCATGCTGATTTCTGTCGAATATCAAAAAATGCCAAAAGAGAAAAATCATCTTCACCAACAACTCCTCCTTGTTCATTTGTTGTAGAAATGCAATAGATGTTCTGATAGAGCAAATCATTCTCTTTCGAAAGCTGTATAGCGCTATGCAAGAGATCGCCGGCGAAATCCGCAATGAATCGTTGAAAAAACCGGCGGGACTTGTCGGGCAACCTAATAGTTAAGCTCGACTTGGTCAATTCCTTAAAGAATTGACCAAGTCGAACTTCACTATGAAAACAGTGTCTACTGCCATGCAGTTCAGAACGTTATAATTTCGTATCCTGGGGCTGGATTCATTAACGACTTACGTAATTTTAATGGAGAATTGTAAGCTTATTAAGCGATGTGGTGAGCGATAAGCCGCGTTATCTGAGCTTTTAAGCGGCTTATCGCTCACCATATCGCTTGATAAGCATACAATTCGCCGTTAAAGTTATGTAAGTCGTTGATGAATCCGGTCCCTGGTTGTAAAGTCCGTTGTGAAAAACCAGACCGCATATGTTGCGTTGTAAGATGAGGCTGTTTGTTCTCTTTTATAAGCCTTCTTAAACTATTGAAAAAGCACCAAAACATCGTTATGGGACCTTGCAACCTCGATACCAGCCACTTGAGCCTTGAAGAAAATGAATTGAATTATTTTAAAATAATGTCCTCATTATCATTTACAGGTCACAGAAGAGAACATTCAGGGAACATAGAACTTCTGACTAAAGCGTTATTATAGGGTAAAACTGCTCCGAAACTGAAAACAAGCACAGAAACGCTTTGCCAGGCTAACGCTGGAAAACTGCAAATACTAGACGCCAGCGGGGAGCCGAACCCTCCACTATTCGTGCGTAAACCGACGACCTCTACCAGTAGGCCATTTGTGCCTGCAGCTGAACCATCGAGAGAACGGCCTGAACTAGTCAGACCTCCTACAATTCTATCTCCCCGCTACAAATTGCAGACATTTAATGGTACTCAAGGACCTATCGAATGGCTGAGGCCTCGTTTTTTAAACACGTCCGTCTCAGCTGCTCCAGACGACTGCAAAAGCCATCTGAGAAGGAAAAGCCTGCTCCCCGAGACATTCTCGGACAATGGTGTTCGACACTTGCTGAGTGAAAAATGCACACGGTCTGTTGCGACGGGCAGCCACTGTCGCGATGAAGATCGGCAAGATTTAATAGATTGCAGGGTGGTTACAATTCTCTCCTTAAAATTTGAAAAATACGTCGAATATCATACCACGGACCCAAGACCTACTTCGGACCAGGACTCTGAACCAAACTCACCAGTCCAGAACATTCAGAAACCCTTGTAAAACAACAAAGCAAGAGAGAAACAGCGAAAGCGAGCAGCGGTTTCGCGGAGAGTTCGCGCCAAGGCGATTCGCTATCGTCCAACGGAAATCGATCGGAGCGTGGAAACCGGCGACAGCCTCACGCAGAGTGGCTGTCAGGTCGCGTCTTTTAAAGATTTGGCCGTCATTTGACGTTGTGGTGGCTTTGCCGCCATCTACTCATCAAAAGCGCTTGGCATATCGGATTATACATAATGTACATCATAGTCTTATGTCGTATAATCCGAGACAACGGAACGAATGGGAACGATGCCTTGACGTGCACGATCTCTGAAGACATTCGTGTAACCAACAAGGGACGTCTGTGAACTTACCTCAGCGATTCTCAGCAGGAGATATGTGGTCTTGTAGGGCATCTAACAAGCAGCGCACGGGAGAAGTTGGCCTCTGCTGTGGGCCACTGGGCAGTCCAAGAATTGCGAAAAATTGTCGCATAGCAAACACATTTCGACTTGCAGCCGGCGGGAAAGGAATGGAACCCTCCAAGTTTATTTGTTTAGTGAAAACATATCAACGCAGGTGTGAACATGTGCAAAAACAAACACAAACAAACAGAACATCCAGCTGGAGGTAGACTTCCAGGCTAACTAATACAAAAGCGACGCTAATGAAGTTAATGAAGGAAGACTTAAAAGGACCTAGCTAATCGAGTAGGAACAAGACAGCAACTGAACGATGAGGAGGAACAATGGAAGCGGAGTTCATAGAGGACAAGGGTATCCAGAATTCCTCTGCAACGTCCAGAAAACCAGTTTCTCGAAGGATTGAAGAGAAAAAAGCTATGAAAATTAAACCGTGTGCTGGTCTAGCCCACAATTGGGGTAAAATTGAAAACGCACGACTTCGATTTAAAGTTAGCGCAGCAAGATGACTAGCACTAGTTGCTTGGGGAGAATACGTACCCCTGACCTTCCTTCCATAAGATACTGGGCGACAAATGCTTGCCATTTGTGGACCACCTAACGGTAGCAGCACAAACGAACTTCAACCCTGTGCTCCCTGCTAGATACCCTACTAGATCACTGTTGAGATTTGTTATGGTAATTTCACAGAGGGCGCGTGTAGCGCAGTCGGAGGAGGCGCGACTGTCGCGTGCACCCGATGCCAGGTTCCTGGTTCGGATTTTCCGCCCAGGCCAACCAAGCCTTCCATCCCTCCCGGGTTGGTGAATTGGTACCAGACGTGTCTGGGAAGGATAAAGCGCTGACTTGTTCATCAGCTGGCCACCGCAAATCATTGTATGGCCAAATACGCATTCATATCGCCTCCACGACATCCCGTGGAAGTAGAATGCGCTGGCGCATCCCAAAATGGATTGAGTAACGCCGTCCTTTATCCTTTATCCTTATCCTTAATTTCACAGACGTTCCTTGTAAGTAAGCAAGTACGTCAGAGAAACAGTCCCACTATGGTAAATGCACGTGTTGTATCCGCGTGTGCTGCAGTGCATCTTTATTCAGTCAAAACGCTTCACAAAACGAAATTCTACTAGAAAACAACAGCAGAATAACACTGAGAGTACTTTAGCCAAATATTGAGGCACAGCGACATTTCAAACCAAGTTTTCTCATAACGTAATTGGCTATACGGCTGGATGTGCTGCTGCACAGTTGAGAAGAATATAAGGTTGCGTATGGTGCTGGTTACGAGAGATTCGTTGCCGTACAGTGAATGTGACCGTATGTGGCTAAGTGAACGAATAAGGTAGAGACCCGAGACATTAGCTGTGGCTCTAAAATGAAATCGTGAAAGCGAAGGGCGGCATTAGCCCATCTTTTTTGGGATGAGCCACGCACTTCGAACGTCTTTCACTACGTAGAGTCATCCAGAGAGCACCTGGAGAAAGTTGCAGGTCCAGCCAGTAAATAGTCTTTCCTCGTTTCCCTGGGGAACCTGCTAGCATCCTTCAAATATACCATCCTCATTTCAATCTTGTAATTTTCAATTTTAAACCGAACATTTTTAAGCAAAAATTAACATATGCAAAGTCGGGCCACCTCGGGTCGATCTTGCATCGACATTAATGGAGCGACAAAATTGGACGTCCACAAAGATTATCCAAACTCGGTAGGTTTTTTGAATTTTTCTGAATGAATTGGATGAAAAGCCTTAAAACTTATTGAAGATTACAAAAATCGCATGGAATTTTGAAAAATTCAACCCCGTTAGCCTCCAGAGGACACATGCCCAAGGGCGAGAACTCGAAAACTAGAGGGTGCCGCCGGCTGTCGCTGGGTCGGTTGACCTTATAACAAACACAAAATAATCTTTTATTTGGAGAAAATTTGTGTAAAAGTATACAGAGTGTCGTAAGAAGAAATATGTGTTTTTTAATGAACACATAATTTTTACGGAGTTTTTAGTTCATTGGCGAACGACAGTGTCTTAGTTACTTTCTAAAGTAGTTCGACAAAGAATTGGTCATGTGAAGAGACGTGTCGTGCACTCCACAGAACATTGCAATGTTCATTCGATTGATAGTGCAAATGTTTTTTTACCAGATCGTAAATTATGCAGTGGTAAATGGTATTGAATTTCTGGTATATGTCGCGAAGACGAGCAGCACTGGTGGATGGGGATCCCCATCCAATAGACCGCATTGAATGGGCGTGCCATTCAGAGAGAGGTCCATGAACCATCAAAGTGAGGGTATATGTGTTCTTTACAGTTGTCTTTGTTGTATCGTTAACAGGCGTGAAACTACATGCAAATGGGAATTCTGCTATCAATCGAATCGCGACGTCTTGGACGAGGGCATGACGGTCGGAATCTTTTTTAGCACTAAAAAATGACCGCCTTCCTGCTCTTTAAAAGAAGCTTTGAATAATATTTTGTTCGCAAAAAATACAAATTTCACTAAATCTCTAACAACGTGTTCACTGTATTCTAACTTTTTTGAAACTCTCTAGTCTACAGTGGAAGAAGCTCATTTCAAATTGGAAGAGTTCGTTTTGATTTCAAAAGTCCTAGGCTTCGAAGAGCGTCCCATTTAATTTTGGAAAGTGTCCGATTGTACGTGAGGTTGTACGTGAAAACGGTATACATAAACATATATGACTGTTTTGACTTTAGATGGGTTTATTTTGCCTAAAGAGGGTCCAGCTTAAAGTGAGAATGGTATAAATGGAGATGTAAGGCATAGTTGGATTGATCGAAAATCGATTTGCGGTTCACTTAACGTCGTCAATGCCAACCAACTGCCCCATAGCCTTAGCCGTATTGGTGTCCTTTTTTGAGCGAAAATAATTCACTTGTGATGGATTCCTAATGGAACGATGGGGTCGTTCGTGCACGTAAACAGAAGGAAGAAGGGTTTTCTTGTTAATAAGACGTCGTCAACAGAAATCGAGCGACATTCTTACATTCTACTGAACAATAACAAGGAACTAATGCGTTACGTGGCCGTCTGGTAGCGCAGAGGGAGGAAGCGCAGGCTGTCGCAGGCGCCGGATTGCAGGCCCTTGGTTCGGGTGTCTCGCCCGGGCGACGGTCAAGCCTTACCATTCCTCCGAGTTCCGTGATTTCGTATCAGACTTGTCTGGGAAGGATAAAACACTGGCTTTTTTATCGGCTGGCCACCGCAAGCCAAATGCATACGTATTAAAATTGTGGATACAATGAGTGGCGCATCCCAAAAGAAATTGATTAATGCCATTGCTTCTCCTTTATCCTTCAATGCGGCAATATTGTAAGAATCCACGCCTTCTATGATGCATTTCCTATGGTTTTGGTCTCGTACAGATAGCATGCTTTCCACTCTCCTATGAAAGCCTAATAATAAGGCTAATTTCCCTATAATTTATGCGAAGGAAGACGGGGATCAACGCCCCGTGTAAACTTGTCACCGTAGTACGAAGAACAATGTTGTACAGAGGACAAGCGCAAAAACGCTTAATGAAGGCGTTTTGCTCGAGACTGATAGCGTGGTGGTCTCCAGCGGTGGGTTGCAGACTCGCTGCACAGCTGCGCTCTCGTTCCACATCCGATCGTAGTTCCGTCCCACAGTGTCACCACACGACCGAGGAGGCTGAAGTGGACAAGTCTTCCACGGATTCCTGCCGGCAGAGCAGATCCCACATAACAGGTGGACTCACAGTGTATTCCTGGCAAGACTCGTCGCAAAAATGGCAGAGGGTGATGTCGCAGGACACGAGGAGCTCCTTCACGCCAGCTTGACGGATCGACAGCCATCCGACCGAAACTGCTCTCGTGAACGAGACGTACGACGGCGAATGTAGCAGTGCCGATTCGGCTGTACATCTAAAACCCGGAAATCGTCAGAGAGAGCGACAAGGGCTTCTTCTTCTTTCAACAACCACATTATATTGAGTTGTTCGATAATTAACGTGATTTTTTCATTTTTTTCAAAGTATTTATTGTATTAGGTTGTAAGGAAAGTTTTGGCAGTTTTTCCACGTTTTCTTTGAAAAGTCATAACTCAGCTCAAATTGCACCATTTTATTCAGTATAAGCAACATTAGAATCAACACGGCACTACCAACGTGACACCAGCTTAAATATGCCATTTTGTTAAACATTTGATGATCTAGACTGAATAAATTCTGAGAACATAGATTCTACATCACGTTGGTTTTTAAACACTCTGTCTTTTAAAAGGCTATCTAGACGCTTGAAAATATAAAAGTCAGTTGGCGCTAGGCCTGGCAAATATAACGGGTGAAAGGGAGTTTTGACCAGTTCGTTCAATTTCTGGAGGATCATCCGTGAAACATGCGGTCGTGCGTTGTCATATAGAAGTAGCACGCCGTGTCAACTCACCAGTGAAGGCTGCTTTTTCTCCAATTTTGCATACATTTCTACCAGTTGTTCGCAGTACAGCTCTGCTGCTACCGTCTGGCCAGGAGGAAGAAAGGAAAAGTGGACTATTCCAGCTGCAGTCCACCGCGCCGTAATCATTGTCTTCTTGCAGTGCAAATCCGGCTTCGGAAAGGTTTTCGGGGGCTCATTGACACACCCACTGAGCAGATCGCTTTTTATTATCATATAGGATCCATTTCTCGTCGCAGGTGAGAAGTCGATGGAGGAACGGCTCCGTAGCATTTTTTTCTGATCAGGGGCTCGCGCCTCCATTCGCCTTAGCTGCTTCGCTTCGGTAAGGTTGTGGGACACCCTGTCGAGTTTTCCACCATGTCCAGCTGCTTGACGTGATCAGCAGCAACTGTATGAAAGACCACTAGGTTTTTTGCTATCTCCCGGAATGATTGCGAGGGTCCTTTTCGACTACTTCCTTCAAGGCATCGTGATTGACGAGCGATGGTCTTCCAGCTCGTGCCTTCTCTTCAATCGATTCTCTTCATTCCGAAACTTACTGAACCCCCGAATAAATTCGCCCCGAGGCGATACCTTCTCCCTATGCAGTGTTTACATTCACAACTCTTTCCATCACCGTCCAACCATGTTTGGATTCGTGAAGTAGAACAGTTCGGAAAGCCGAAGTGTCCAGCGATGATTAAGGTTTCCTCAGAAATCAGAGATGCTGAAGAAATACATGAAAAGCACTTCAGCAAGAAGAAGAACTATTTCCTCACCTGAGAGGCAGAACTTGTCTTTGACAAGTTGACCAGTCGTTCAAATTTAGTGCAATCTGATACCAAAGAGGCGCGAAAACTGCCAGAACTTTCCTTACAACCTAATATATTATTTATTTAATTTATTTATATTAACAATGCAATAAAATATGCAGATAATACTTTCTTTGATTGTCCATTTTCAACTTAATTTTATTTTTACTAACTTATTTTCACTAATGACCTCAGTTTTTGATCAAGCATAGTCTAAAATTTAGCCTTTAAAACACATACGTTACATGCGGACTTGAAGATTACTTGTGTTTACCCTGATCTAGCGCTACTACATAAAAATATACAGCTCACGCTATCTACGAGAAAACGGCATTAATTATCGAACAGCTCAATAGATCAACCTATGGTTCTTCCATATATTAGGAATCAAAGATATGTTTTCATTACAATCAAAGACATCTCTTCACAATGTAATACCCATGCCAGATATAAATAGTTTGTCCAGATTTTATATAGGGTGTCCAAAATAAACACTGTTCTATTGATCACAAAAGTCTTAGTTTCTTACCCAAAGCGAAGATAAAAAGGATAACGGAAGATGCAAGTCATGAAATGTTCTGCATCGTTTTCTAGTTAAGACGAGGGTTACATAAACGATTTGTTTTTCAAAACGCTAATGATCTGGATTTTCTTATAAGACGTGGAATTTCTGAAGGCCTTCGATCTCTGCTGTGGAAGCAAAAATAGTAGAAAAAATAGTAAAACTAAGGTTTGAAGATGTCACTTACCCATTCGGTCTGACCAAGTACACCGGGCTCTTCCTTGTGCCCACCCAGCAGTTCTCAACTCGCATGGCGTGAAACGCTGAAATGCCTTCATTAGTACCCTCGACGATGTTTTTTGTTGCTGTAGCAAACGGCTATGGGTGTAGAACTTCACTGCACACATCACGGACCCATGAATAATATGGGCTATTGGTTTTGGTCTCGTTCTACAAGCAACAGCTCCCTGGGGATCAATCAGGTGAGCCTGAGAGCAGGCGTCGGCGAGTATAAAAAGGCGGCCGCTGAATTTGGAATAGGAACAGCAAGGAGTGAGGCAAGGCAATAGTGAGCGTTGCAGACTGCGTCTGGAGGAGAATGATACAGCAGGAAGAAGAAGATGCACAAACGAGGGAGTCTCCACAGGATCTATCCTAATGGGGGAATTTCACTCCGATTGACGACGGCGGCAGAATTGAAAGTAAACAATGAAGAAAAAAACAATTTCCACTTTATGCAAACCAGGGAAGAAGCGGTGCTTCCCCTTCCCGACTAGGAGACAATATCCCTCTCCACATGTTAGAGAAAAGTACAGAGCGAATTGGACCATAAGCAGCAACACAGGGTTACGACCTGTGGTTAGCGAGACTATAGAAATAAGAGAGGTAATGAACGGCTGCATTAAAGCTCAAATCTACATAACGTGCTGGCAGTATCTTTTGATCTTTGGGCGGAAAAAGCGCAACGGAACACCTTTTCCGCTCCTTTACAATAACACAAAAACCTCCAAACTGAGCACCTTGAAAAATGAATCAGATATTCGATATCAGCATCGAGTTAAACCCGCAAGAAGTGTTCTTCGGCTGCTAAACCTTCAAATTTGATTCAATAAGGAAATCAGCATGTGATCGCTTGAATAGTAAAAAATTCCTCGAGTTCTGCAAAAGCGTCAAGTGTGCAAATTTAAGGGAGTAAAGTTCAGGTAGGTAAAGTGTTCGTTTCGCAGAACAGTTCACCGAGTATGCTTAACCAAGCGAACAAGTATGAGCATCCACGAACTTGATACTCCAAAACTAGAAAAAATACTTATTTTTCTTTTCTTTTCAAAATTCGGAATTCTTTTCTTTTAAGATAAGTCCCTCAGATTGAAGCCTTGAAAGTACCGAATCCCTTAAAAAAGTATTCCACTGCGATCGTCCGGAACTAGAGGATTCAAAAATCTATGTGGCACTAGAACTTCAAAGCTGAAATTTTTGAATTATTTATTTTTATTTTCATTTTAAATTTGGAAAATCCAAAAATTGAAAATACTTCAGAATCAAGAAATTTTCTAAAATTGAAAAAATGAGAGTAGCAAACTCTTTAAAAATTATCACATTATGATCGTCAAAACTAGGGAATACAAAAATGGATGTTGTGTAAAATGTAAAATTTGGTAGCATGTAAGTTTTGATTTATTCCGCCATAAAAACATTCCCTTCACAGAGCAGAAAGCCGAGAATTGGAGCTAAACATCTTCCCTGGCGAATTAGGAGCATATTTATATTCTGTAGAAGCTACATATAATTGGCATTACATAAAGCATGCGTATTAAATATTACGTAGAAAGTGGCGTGGGGTAGCGCAGTTGGATGAGGCGACGGCAGTGGCGTGCTGCCGATTTCAGGTTCCTGGTTCGGGTTCCCTGCCCAGGCCAATCAAGCATTCTTTGCGGGCATGCCTGCCGCTGACTTGTTCATCGGATGGCCACCACAAGCCATTCTACGGCCAAATACGCATTCAGATTACCTCCGCGATATCCAGTAGAAGTAAATGCGTGGCGTATCCCAAAAGGGACTGAGTAACGCCGTTCTTTTTCTTCATTATCCTTCGTAAGTCTGTGGCGCCAAGCAGAGTACGAGTCACTGACCTAATTCTTAACATTCTCTATCCTCCCACCTCGCCGGAAGTTAACTTTATGCTGCTCAAAGATATCCGATATTAAAAAATTAGGTTGTTGCAGAAGTTCTCGCCATTTTCAAGACATCACATTTTTTTAGTTTTACAAAAAATGCGAAACACGACAAGAAACGGAGTAACCTCCATCATGTTCTATCACTGTTCTCCGCCTTTCAGGCAGACTCCCGAGCCCGTCAGCGGCTTTGATTCGAAAAAGCCAGCCAGCCAGCGTTCCATGGCGCCCTCGTCATCGAACGTTTTTCCTTGCATGGCACTGGAGAGAGACAGGAAAGGTGGTAGTCTGTCGGTGCAATACCTGGGCTGTACGCTGGATGAGGCAGCACATCCCATCCAAGGAAGCTTTTGGTGGCTTCTGACTCACCAAATTTGAAGTCACACGGTAAGAGACCTCGGGTATACTCCTTTTAAAGCTCCATTTTTCTAGAAGGAGTTGCGCGAGAGTGAGCAGCTAGCAATAATAGTAAACTTATACATACCTGATCTCTTTATGTGAACAAAAGATAAGTTGCTATAATGTAGCGTTAGTGAGAAAAAAGCACATTCAAAAAATGACTGGAACTTTCGCAACTACCTAATATTACTACAAAGCGGTAGAAAAGGCTCTTTTTCTTTTCCTCTCAAATACCAAAAAATGCAGCTGATATTATATGTAGCTGCTGGATGAAGATACTTGACCTTCCTTGTTTATATGACTTTTGTTCCTCATAAACATGAATTAGCATATTAAAGGGTAGACAAAGAACATATGGTTCTTTTGTGATCTAAAAGAAAGGGCAGTAAATACACAAAGGCAATAATCAAGTTGAAAAAAATATTGGTGTGATCATATAGCCTACAAATGAAGATCGCTTAGTCACAGATCACCGATAGACACATTGAGACAGAGTTTCAGAACAAAAACGGGTTTAAATGGTGAAAAACGGCTTGACCAAAAACAGACGTTCTTGCACGAATGGTGAGAAGAACCACACTTGTACCATGCACTGCCACAACTACGGGTATGGTTCTCCTTACTACAGGAAAAAGGAAAAGCGAAGAGAACCACGTTACCTTAACATACACTGTTAGAGTTAATAATAGTATGATTACCCTCACTACAGCAGCGCGCGATAACATTCTGGAAGGATTCATCCACAATTAATTCCGGGGATATGCGTAGTGAAAGGAAAAAGCATACCCAAGATATGGCGCTCATCAAATCCCTTACCCACCCATTTGCGAGATATGCTTTGCCTTTACTCAGAGAGTGATGAATCCGCTCTCTAAGCATATTTTTAAAAGACTTTCGTCAAATGAGCGCTTACCGGCGTTGCATCTCCATTCGAAGCAGATCCTCGTATCCCATGAGATTCTGTCCTTCACTGTCAGGGGAGCATTCTTGCAAGATGTTCTGAAGTTGAATAGCATTTTCGTTTTCAATAAGCCGTTGTGCTCAAGACTAAAGTGGCTGCTACAATAGGTTGAGCTGCGATCAAAACTCTAGCCCTTTTCACATAGCAATAACGCTCCCCCGATTAGAACGTGACGCGGCTCTTAAATCAAACCGGGAGCTTCGAAGCTATATTTGGCGCAAACGATAGAAACAAATGATTCACCACGGCTTAAAGCTCAGCTCTTCAGTATGAGCAGAGGCACAATGCAAAGCAGAACTTCATCAACGGGGACTTATAACTGGACAGGGCATTGCCCGCAAACACCATATAACTTATCCTGTCGTTAATTTAACTCGACGTTAACTTACCCATCTTATACATATAAGCAACTCTGGCAGGAAACCTTTAATATCGACACCAGTTTTTAATGCAATTTAATGCGAGATTACTTTTTGTTCTGTCCCCTCCAAGAAAGCACGCGTCTCTACCTCAAGCCGATAATCCAGGGCCAAAAATTGGTAGGTGTCGAATGTTCCTTAAATTGTGGACTCCCAGGCAAAAATCGGTAGAATCGATCGACAGCTGCCAGAATTCTACGATATCATTTATTTATTGTGAAGCGTGGTCATCGGCAATTATATTCGCGTGGTTCCCACATCGAAATTTTGATCCTGAGCAGCGATTAATAACTCCGATTAAGATGTAAAGTTTTTTCATCGGGCGCGTTGTGCTGACAGAGGGAAAGCGTCCTTTATGTATACAGTAGCATACAGCAGCATTTTAAAAACTATTTTTGTAGCAAAAAAAAACCTTTTATATAACATTTTTATTTTTATTATTTTTATTATATATATATATATATATATATATATATATATATATATATATATATATATACATCGCACGTCTCAATCTCATCGTACGGAGATTCGCAGCATCTCGTACAGAATTTTATTTCTTATTCGTTCCAAAGAAGATATTGAACAATAGTTGTTCCAGGCTTCATAGAGCAGGATATTTTCCTTAAGATGGTTAATAAACAAAGATTGAAAATCTAAAGATTCAGAAATTTCACAGCTGCAGGTGCAATATTTTGCAGATTGACTGAGAACCGCTACCACGTCCTTTCATTTGCTGCTAGAAGAATCGCTTTGCCAGAATGTACATTTTGGATTTAAACAGCGCGGTTGAGTCTCCAATATGTGGTGTTATGTTTTGTTCCCATCAAACGAATATTTTTATTGATTTTCACTCTTTCTACACAAAAACCAAGGGTGTGAGCGGAGACATTTTGGAGAATCGTGTATGACAAAAACCCGACATGCGTGGCCGTTGTGTTTATATCATCAGGTTTTCGCAAAGGTAGTATTAAACGCACTATTATTTTGGCCTTTCTGGGATCGCTCAACTTTGAGAAATTTTTCATCAAATGAGGCAGAGGCTGAGTGCCCATTTCGAACGACGCGCTCCAACTGCACTTACAAATTTTTCTCTCCACTTTCTTCTCCTCATAGCTGAGTCTTCGCCTCACTTGTGGGCTTGTAGAGCTTTCCTTGTAGTTTTCTAGAGACTACATATTGCTTAGTAATAGATTACGCACACGAATGAATATTGCGTTTGTTCCAGCTGGTTGCTGCATCGTGTAAGATCAGAAAATTAATAGCGTTCTTCTATTGTAGTTCAGATCCGTTCATCCAATGTCCACTTTTGAGAAGCCTCTGAACTGCCGTACATGATACCATCATACAGTATGTTCAACAACCAATCTTCTGAAATGTAGTCACATTGGAATAGGAGCGCTCCACCACGGGCCAGAGAAGACTTTTTGGTAGTTTTACGTGAGAGCGCATTACTTTGTAATAAGAGCAGCTACAACCACGATACTTTTCAGAATTATAGCACTAAGTGTATGTTACATAACAGTTGGTTTGCGATTCTTTGCAATTGGAAAAAGACAACCAATAAAGTCGCCTTATTTTGTTGCAGGACTTATGGGCCCACCCTGCATATATATATATATATATATATATATATATATATATATATATATAGGGTGCGCCAAAATTATGGCGACAAGGTTTTCAATTCGCCGAGAGAGAAAATGCGGTACTTTCGAGAAACCAACGATGCGATAATGTTTATCAGTCTACTGTAAACTATACGCAACATTGAGATTCGAAGATATCTCCATCGGCGTCGATACAGACTCTGAGGCGCTTCGGGAAGGCATCGACGGCGGCACGCAAGTAAGGCGCGTTGAGCTCATCCCACGCCTTTCTTCAAAGGATCAACGGGGCGGTGAGGTTTCCCGCAGGCTTTGGCTTCCAGAGCTGGCCAGACCGTGTAATCCATCGGATTCAAATCCGGTGAGCTGGCTGGCCACTCGTGGAAGCTGGTGAATGGCGGAAAGTTGCCTTGGCACCAGTCTTGCAGCATTCTTGCTCTGTGAGCTGGAACTCCTTCCTGTTTGAAGGTCCAGGAGGGAGCACGTGGATCTTCTTGTAGGCCTTAAGTCCCAGTTTACGGAAGATTCTTCTCAACGACGCCTCCATGATGTCCATTTTCCGACAACCGGCGGACCGAGCGCGCCGGCTTCCTGCGAATTCGTTCACGTACCCTCCTAATGTTGTCCGTAGTTGTAACAGATAAGTGTCTTTCCCGTCCTTATCTATCATCCCCGATTCCCAGGTCTTCTTAGCGTCTGATGGACCTATTCATAATACTCTGATGGACTCCAAGACGGTGGTGAATGTAGCGTGCCGAGAAGCCTTTACGGCAAAGCTTAATGATTTAAGAACGGTGGCACAAACCCTTCACTATCTTGAAAAACGACTTATTGTTATGTTTGACTGAGGTAAGCATAAACTAATTGACTCAATAAAAACAATAAGAGCACGAAAAAAAGCAGACGCTCTGAATAAAAGGTCAAATTGTTTACGCATGTGCTGTCGCCATAATTTTGGCGCACCCTGTATATATATATATATATATATATATATGCGATGCGTAATTTAATCCATCTTGGTATTTGCCACACATTCTATTTCTATGAGATGTCGTGGAAGTAAGTTGAATGCGTGTTTGCCCTATGCAAATATATGCGGTGGCGAGCTCATGAAAAAGTCAGCATTTTATCCTTCAAGACAAGTCCGGTATGTACCAATTCACCATCCCGGAGGGATGTAAGACTCGGTTGGCCTAGGCGAGAAATCCAAACCAAGAACCTGGAATGGAGTGCACGCAACGGCCGATACCTCCTCCGACTGCGCTACCACGCACCCAGCAATGTGTCCGTTTCCGATATAGTGCGATGCTTCAAGAGAAATCAAGTGAAGACAAAAGACGTCCATGCTGATCAAACATTTGGTCCCATGAGAAGATCAGGTCACAACAGCTTTGCCCTGGCACCTTCAAAACTGAAAAGCATACATAATAGACTGTGCTGCACAGGAAAGAAAAGTGGGTGCTCCGATTTCCTCGGTTGCGCTATGTCCTCAAATTTTACGATCTTTGAGGTAAGACGATAGTTTCCAACATCAGGCCACCAGTACTACAAGCACTTCTACTTCAACGTTGACTTGGGAAAATAGCACTACTAACTGTATACTTCAATGCTTTAGACCTGTAGGCGATTTAGATTGGCTTAAAAACCTACTTAGCGAGCTGCTGTTCGTCGAATAGAACGATACACAAAATAACAAAAACGCTAGATTAAGCCGCTTAAACTGAAGAAAAGAGACGTAAAGGAAGGAAAATTGCAAGTTGCTTCCGCCAGAATTTTAGGATAATATTAAGCTAAATATACTAGCAAAAAAGAAGTAAAGAGCGAAAACCTACCGATGAAGAGTGAGCGAGCAGGTGGCGTTCACCGGCTCGGAGGAATTGACGACGATGTTCAGAGGAAGCACCCGTGCCGTGACATGACTTCTCATCAGATCGGCATACTCGTCTGCTTGAGAGGTGGACAGCATCTAAAGTCGCTCCTTACGTCATGGGTTACTTTATCAAGCACCACATTGTCTTTAAAAATGCATCGCTAGAAATGTCCGCCACTATCTTTTATTATTAGCGAGAGTTCACAGATCACATCCAGAAGTTCCAGCTGGCAGTAAAACAATGCTAGAGATCCAGCGGCATCGGAAGCGAATAGGTGACTGATGCAGTCAATGTTTTGAATGGGTAGGCCATATGCCATATGCCGAGTTTATTGCTATACATGGGGTAAAAAACCGATAAGTACCGAAATTTCTAAGCAGTAAGTGAAGCAGCAGCTTCTGCCTAGAATTTTCAACGCTCATTACAAACTTAAGAGTGCGCTCAAGAGGTGAGGGTATTCTAATCTTTCTTGAGCTTACATTCCATAGACAGAGTATAAATAAGAAGTGGATTTACAAACGCTAGCACATTGGATCGCGCTGTTTTAAATAGTAAACACTGAGGTAAAGGCAGCCATCCGCTCACCAGAGATAGGAAGGCGAGAAGCATTGCTGGCTCAGGTCATTGCATATGAAAGACTTGACGATGCGCAGTTTGTTGAGAGCGTTTCTAGAGGACGAATGACGTGCAAAGCATACGTTGCGACACTTGACGTTTCTGAAATTGAGCGATGAAAGTCAGATACACCATCGAGCTTTCAGAGCAGTGTGAGGAGGAGTAATGTGAACTCCATTGTAAGCGAAACTTAGGAAGCAATAGGCTTGACGTGGAGAAACTACGGCTGAAGAACACCTGGGGCCAGATTCACCAACGACACCGCCGGTATCATCTCACGGCGGATTCACCACATCGGCCTACGTAGTAAGTGATACAGAGAGATACAGAGATATAGATACGGTAACCGATATAGCGTTACCGGCCGGTAAGCGGTTGATGAATCTGGTGTCTCGTGATCTGGGCCAGATTCATCAACGACTTACATCAATTTAACGGACAAAGTACTGCCGAAATCCCTGATAGCATGGCTTATCAAGCGATACGGTGAAACATTTGACCATGGGCCGGATTCATCAAGGACTAACTCGCGGGGACAGGGAAGAAATACCCACGATGAAGCCTGCGCTTCTGACTCATGCCTTATCTCTACCTCACTCTTGTCTCTACTGGGTGCTCTTCTACGCTAGCCTACTGGGTGCTCTTCTACGCTAGCCTAAGACTTTTGAAATCGAACTGAACTCTTCCAAATCAAAACGAGCTTCTTCTACATCAAACTAGACACTCTCTAAAAATGTTAGAATAACTTATGTTGTTTGTGGAAAGGAAATGTGTGTCCAAGGAAAATTTTAGTGTAACTTTCCCTGAAGTTTCAGTTCCATTCCGAATAAGTGAACGCATTGTTTGAAAGTTGGTAAAATTTTATTATAATTTTTCCAAAAAAATAATGACTTGAAGTTTGTTTCAAAGATCAGGAAGGCGGCCGTTTTTGCACCATGCCCTCGTCCAAAATGTTGTGATTTTTACTCGAGTGATAGCGAATTTTCTGCTTGCACGGAGTTTCACATTTGTAAGCAATACAGCAAAAACAATTGTAATGAGCACACATATCCTCAGTTTGATGCTTCATGCAAGCAGCATTTACACTATCAATCAAATAATAATAGCGACGAGCTTTTCGAATGCATGGGGCGATCTGATCTTCTGCGTTTTATAATGACTTCTTTGTAGTGCTTCAAGACAGGGTTTAATTTATTATTTTTCTCAAAAAAGTACAAAATTATTACGCTTACATATTGGGGTAGATGAACTAAACAATTTCACAAAAAGCTGCGCCAAATTTTCTTGAACAAAAGCTATCCTAACCATCTTGAAAAGTCTGATCTTTAGCCTATAGGAAGCGCACTTCGATTTGGAAGAGTTCGCCTTGATTTGAAAAGTTTTGGGCTTAGACTTAGAAGAGTATCCTATTTGATTGAAGGAGTGTTTAATTTGACCTGAAAAGTGTCAAATTCGACGTGAAATGATGTATGTACACGGCCGCCCGGCGACCTTTTTGTTATCTTTTGATCTCAGATTACACTGACTGCAGGCAGATCTATTCCTAAAGGAGTGTGTAGCACAGTTCGAGGGGGCACCTACTCTTGCTCTCAACCCAACAAAGGTTACAGATCCACTGCCGGTCTTCCATCTATTCGGGATAGATAAATTGATACCAGATACCCGTCTGGAAAGGATAAAACACTGGATCACGCATCGGCTCGTCACTACAAATCATTGTGTGGCCGAATAAAGTTCATATCGCCTCCACGACATCCCGTAGAAGTAGAATGCGTGGCGATTCCCAAAGGAGATTGAGTAACGTCGTCCTTTATCTTTATCCTTGTTGCCGCATATCTATGTAGATATGCTAACTCTCAAGGATCAAAAAGAAAACACAAATCCTAAGTTTAGGTAAGATTTTCTGGTTGAAAATGTAAGCTAAGGTCGAGCTGGTGGTGGAGAATGAACCTCTTCTTCAAGATAATTGTGAGAAAATGGCCAGATAACTTCAATAAAAGAGGAAAGTGCGTTTCGAAGGAAAGAATCAAGAAGGATAAAGCGCGACGGCTAGAAAATATCTTCGCGAAGTGCGCCACGCATTCGACTTGTACGGTATATTGTGGAGGAAATTTGAATGCGTTTTTTCCTATACAACATTGCTTTATCCCTACCAGGCAAGTCTCGCACCACTTTGCCGACGCCTAAGGCCCCGTTTATACTTCGACGCCTAGCGACGCGACGCCACGTATAGCGGCCATATTGATTGACCAGCTCAAAAAAGAGCTAGAATCTAAATTAGCATCCAAACTGCCTCCGCAATGTTGCATGCAGAAGTGGAATGTGTGGAATAATAAATAGATACTTTAGCGCGACTGTTATTCAACGCAGGTGTGTTACGCGACGGAAACCTGGCCCGACAACAAGATAATCGCCAGAGCAATGCAAACTACGCATCATGCACTGGAGAGATGTCTTCTAAGGACAAGCCTTCGTCAGCAATGGCAAGAAGGCCTACGAAGCTCGGAGCTACGGGAGAAGTCGCAATTAGCAGACCCGCTGCAGTACATGAAGAAGTCCAAATATCGCTGGGCCGGACACCTGCTTCGACGAAAGGACGACAGATGGAGTCTCCGTGTCACAGAATGGCTCCCGAGAGACTATAAGAGACCACTGGGACGACCGCCAACGCGATGGGCAGACCGATTCTCAAGATCTTTCAGAGAGCGGAGTCTGCCTCACTGGATGCAAACAGCCAGAGGTCGAGCGGTCTGGACGAGTTGTGGTCCCCGCTGAGAAGACCTCCAGCCGACAAAAGGACCATCAAAGTATCAAAGTAAGTAAGTTATTCATCGATTTTAACATAAGAAGGTGAAGAACCAAAACTTTAGTCTCAATAAGAGATCTTGCATCTTAAAATGTCGTTATAATTCCGATTTTTTTAAAAGAAAATGCACACAAAGGTAGTCACTCAAGTCAGCTAATTCACTACAACTAAATAGTTATCTGGGCCCTGCTTTAACAAACAAGTGAAGGAACGTAGACCACTAACCATAGGAAGGACAAGAAGACGTAGAACAAACGCAGCGATGCAGGAAAGCAAATAAACAAGCGACTATATGAGGATGCCTAGAGGGACCCAATGGAAGCGCAAGTGGACGAGTTCTCGTCTACCGCATGTCTCCATTGTTGCCCCAGACGGTGGGGTGGAGACGAGCTGTTGGCGGAATCAATGCCACGCCTCGCCTCCGCGCGGTGGATCGTTCCATGGACATACATCAGACGGACAGCCACGGGCCTCCTGGGACTCCAGACCGGGTTAGTCGCTTCTCGTCGCACGTCTCCGAGGCAGATCCGAGGCGACAGCCATGTCCCCGTCGACAGAGCGTCACGATCCTGAAGGCACTCGTCAGCAGGATGACCGAGGTGCCGCTGCCGTTCAAGAAGATCTCTTCGAGAAGGAGCCATGAGTAGTGTGGCCGCCAGGTGATGAATGGGCGCCTGGCAACAAAAGGGATTAGGATTAGTCGAGTGCCGTAGAGTTATGCACGTCTTCCTCATTAGGCATCGTTTGGAGGCCATTAAAGTAAAGAGACGCGCAGCACTGATCCAAGGAAGAAGAGCGCGGTTGGATTTGACGCTACCTACCTTCCCTTGGAGTCAATTTTCCCGAATTTCCCAGTTAAACGGCTAGGCTAGTTAAACACATGGTTAGATGTGCGACATGTAGCACTACATAAGATTCACCTCAGTAGCCAGATAATATCTATTGTCCTGTCTGATAAGCATTTCCTGTAATCTTTTGTGAGCAACTGATTTTGTATCACATTTGGCACAATAGTTGTTCTTCGCTTTTGTTAATCTTTAAGAAGCTAACTTTTGTTGTTCTTTTGTGCTCAACTGATTTTATCACTTTTGGCTCAATAAACGTTTTATGTTCTATGTTCTGATGTCCCCCCATTATGTACATGGATGACTTTATTTACTTTATTGGGACGTGAACAGACAACGTAAAACATCACGATGAAATAACATAAGAGACTACCTACTAATTAGGAGCAAGCGCACAGGCAAAGTCGCTGATTTGGCAATAGAGGCATAATTTAGAATAAAAACAAGAAATATAGGATCTATCCTAGTCGGAGGGGGCACTGCAAGAAAAAAAACACTACCGGGATGGCGTATATAAGGTAAGAAATTGCGAAGGAAAGTCCTCTTGTAGACAAGCTCAATGAATAGTCTATTTAAATTAGTGCACTTTCAATTTTACCATGGTTTTCCAAGACAGTCAGTGGAGTGCCCCTCGCCAACTAGGCTAGATCAGAATTATAAATAAAAAGCAAAATAGAGCAGTACTGATCCGACAACCAGTGAACAGAAATCAGAATGAGGCAAAGGAAAGTTATAAACTGAGATTGAAAATTAAGATTTATGAGGGTTTAATCGATGATCAAGATGCATTCTAATTATAGAAATAGACTGGTCGACGAGTAACGTCGACAGATGGACATCATTCCCTGCTACACAAGGTGATTCATTTTGGAAGACCCCATAAAGAATAATGGCAAGCGACGCAATAGCACAGGATTGGAAGCAGGGTCGTAAATTTATGAGCACCTCGAATTTATGAGCTTACTTGTGTGAGTTGGGAAGCCTTGTTCTGGAGGGATGATACTCATATGTATTTATTATACATGGGAAACCACATAAACAAAGCAACCCGAAACAAACACAAGTCTGAGTAATTACGAGCAGAAAGATAATTTAACAAGCAACGTAAAAAGCGTAAAAAGGTAGTAAGCTTCTAGCTGGCATTCTGATGATATTGATCACCTAGTCTTTTTTATTGCTAGCAGGTAGTTTCTATAGATTTACTTCTTAAATAACTTCTGAAATTTGGAGCTATAATGTACAGATAAAATTGCTAAGGGGAAGTACAATACCGCCCGCGTCGCGCGGTCAAAAAGACGGTTTGCGACGGATTTTTCCGTCGACGTCGCATACTCATAACTCCAATTTTATGTTGTTTGAGAAACCACCGTTCGATTTGTCTCCTCGAAATCTACACAAACATGTATAACACTTTACCAGACCACCGTGTTTTCGCCATGGGTGGCCTAAAAAATGACTGCAGCAGGCTTTTGCGATTAGAGCACCCTATTTTCCAGGAAGTGCATGTGACGTGCAAAGTTTTCGGAGTATCTCAAGCATGGCGTGCGTTGTCAGTGCTCTGTCATGTCCAGAATGCTCCAAGAGTGAGCCGTGCACAACGCATATAGGGTCGAACCTATCAATCGAATGGGCGGAAGCATGTCCATTTGGTTCCTACCCTCGCTTAATGGAAAGTGTAAGTAAAGCCTTCAAGACTATCTTGCACCGTTTGGAGAACTTTATAAGAAATTTCTGGCCGTCCTACTTAGAATTTGCTCTAGCCAGTCCGACGGGCCTTTGGAGTGCGCCGTACACAATGCATATAGGATCGATCCTATCAATCGAGTGAGCGAAAGCGGTTCAAATGTCAACCAACCAATGTACAACCAAACAATTAACATTCCTATGTAAAGGATCTTATATACTTTTATATAAAGGGTAGAAGTGTAGTAGCGCAGTCGGAAGAGGTGCCGTCTGTCGCATGCACCCGAGTCTAGGTTCCTGGTTGGGATTTCTCGCCTAGGTCAGCCAAACGTTATTCTGATAGGAAATCGCAATATGCTGCCCCACCCCCTCCCCCACTCAAAGACTAATTCAGTGCGCTGTCTTCATATAATAAGCTAATTGAAATTCTACCACCGTTCTCGGGCAGGCAAGGTGAACTGCCCCTCCCCTACTAGGATAAATCGGATAATCTTGCATAAAGGTACAATGACCTGCAATGGATAGCCGATAGACAAGTAAGTACACACTCCTTCCGAGGCAAGTCTTGTAGAAATGCACCGATCCCGACGGGACGGTAGGCCCTGTCCAGTTTCGGCAGACGCCTTCGCATCTTGCAAAACTTAGCTAGCTTAAGCTCATAAAACAGGTCTTTATTAAGAAAGCAATCACAATAGGTCGTTCACTCCTCTCCCTTTGACTGAAAGCAGAGCAGCCAAATTGATTCGTGCTCGCTCTACGACAAACTCATCGATTTTTTAAAATATTTCCTGGTGATTTATTCTCGAAATGTAGCGATCCATGGATATATTCGTGGTTAGGATTGTTGGAGCGATTATACCAAGAATCTGGCTACCTCTTCTTCCCAAACTAATCACAACGTTATTGTTCTGCGCCTGAACTTTCACCAACACCGCTCCATTCTCCGTAACTCTAGCCCTATTTCGGCTAAACACCCATGAAACTAGGCCTATGTTCTCCGAAGTGTCTGCCGTTTTTAAAGGACTTCGTGACGAGCGAAGATTATATAGGCCCCTACTTCAGGTAGACACATTGAGCCAGACTTGTGACATTAAGAATTCCCTGCAGAATCAAACTGAGCAGGTCTACTCCCTTGTCCGTCATTTCAGTAATTTTGAAGAGCTTGGCCATCCTTCGCCAGTTCAAAAGGCCCCGAATAATTGGAAAAGCTCGATTGTCGACCAGGACGACTTTTCGCGGTGATCTAAAAGTGTCATCTGGAGTAGCAATGTAAATCAAGGTGGCCTGAAGGAAAATGTTTATTTTTATGTTTATGTTTATTTAGGCCAACGACAAACAACAAAGTTGACAAGCGAAACACGTAGCAAAACAATAGTTTGCTATACAACAAGAAATAAAGGGAATGATATGAAGGCATGTGTTATACCAGAAACAAATCTATTAGCTGAGAAAAGCCCAAGATTTGAATTCATTCCTCATCAATCTTTGAAATAATAACCCTTGAAACGTAATTTGCTCAAAGATTTTAGCAGAAGCCTCTGGGCTTTGCAACAGCAAGATATCAGTTTCATCTTCAAAAGCGTCTTGCATAGGCTAGCACTTGAATGCATCCTTAATTCAGCGATTCATTCTCGTAACACCCACATCATTCAGAATTTATTGATTCCTGACTATTTCTATTTTACAATTTTAAAAAACCGTCTTCAGCTTCCATTGCTTCTGTAAGCTCCAAATGGTAGTGTGAGGTAGTGTAAACGGAAGAGGTGTCACGTGCACTCGAATCAAGGTTCTTAGAGAGTGTCGGCCAGGTCGAGCTAGCCTTCTTTCACCACGGAATCTGCGAATTTCTACCAGAATTGTCTCTGGAGAATAAAACACTGACTTGTTCATCAGCTGGCCACCGCAAGTATAGACGAAACAACGGATAAAGAATAGAGGAGGGCGTTAATCAGTCCCATTGGAATGCGTCACGCACTCCACTTCTATGTCGTGAAGGCCATTTCATTTATAGCGTATTTGGCCTGTACAGTGACTTGCGATGGCCAGCCGATGAACAAGTCAGCGTTTTATACTTCCCAGACAAGTCTGGTACCAATTCACCGACCCTAAAGGGATGGAAGGCTTGGTGGGGCTATGCGGGAAAACCGAACCAGGAACCTGAAATCGGGTGCACGTGATACAGGGCTCATTCTCCAACTACGCTACTGCGCGTCTTATAAACAAAACATGCATTCAAATTGCCTGCCGCTAGAGTTTTGATCGCAACAAGACGTCGTTATAACAGCTTACCATGTCGATGCCAGCCACTTGAGGCTTAAAGAATATGACTTGAATCGTGCCTCAGGTATATTCCGTAAAAGTAGAATGCATGGCGTATACCACTTTTGTCCTTTAACCATGCGTAATTGGGAAGAACAGGATTAGGCTGCCAACCGAAGAGGCTTCCTCCATCGCTGGTAACCTACTCTCCTACCTATGTGTTACCAAGGACTACAGTACTCCGGCTTGACAAAGCCTAGGTGACAAAGCTTTCGAAGGCATCTTGTCGATGTTTCGACGCATCACTGTCGTTTCACATCCGCCACAGCGATGCGCGACGAGAGGCGACTAACCCTGTTGGAGGTCCTTGGGGAGCTCGTGCTGTCGGTCTGATGTATGGCCGAGGAACGATCCTCCGCGGATGCGAGGCGCGACATTGATTCACCAACAGCTCACTTGGACGTAGACGTTGTTGCAGGCAACGTCGCGCTATTAACAACGAAGCATCACGGTAAAGGAATGCTCTCGTGCTGAAAGAATAAGGCTCGCCTTCGAATAATACAGAACACGCCACACATTCCACTCTTAGCTTCTACTCCATGGAGTCCAGTTGATTGCATATTTGGCCCGTCTTCTAGGGCCGTATTCATGAACGATTAAACCAGTAGTATGCTGGGTATAAGGGATAGAGATACACACGATGAAGCCCGCAATCATTTCTACCCCTTGTAGCTGCGGGTTTCATCGTTGATGAATCAGGCCCCTGATGGCCAGCCAATTGGCATGTCTTTGTTCTATCCTTTTCATTCATTCACGTCTAATAGAAATCCACCGACCCCGGAGGGTATGAATGTTTGAATGGCCTAGTTAGTATAGATTAAGCTTACATTAAAAAAAAAAACAATTGCTGACCTTTAAAAAATTAAGGCATAGGGAAGGCGTATGCAAATAGAGTCTAAGTAAGCTCACATATAACGAGCATTTCTTTAAAAAATAGCATATCCTACTATATATAACTATATAATAGGACAAAAAACTTCGTCTACAATCCAGAATACATACAGGATGTTCCAAAATAACGTGATGAAGGTTTTTAATTATAACTATGAAACAACTCACGATTTTACAAAGCAATATATAGATAACAACGACATAGGCAGGTTGTGGTGGCGCTTGTCATAGGCCCTGGCCGCACTGTAGTTCGTCGAATTCAGATCCGGGAGTGCGATGGCCATTCTTCAGAAATGACAAAGTCCTGCAACTTGGCCTTGCACCATGTTTGCGTGCTTTTCGTCCTGTGTGCGGGAATTGAGTCTTGTTGAAACGTCCACTGCGCATCGCTGAATTGCTGCTGGGACCAGAAAAGAGCCACAGCCTCGAAGATGTTCCGCTGGTACACATCTTCATTTATTTTTGCTCCTTCGTCCGCAAAAATCACAAGGTCTTGTTGGTGTAGATTCCACCCCAAACCATGAACGCCTGCGGATTTCGGATTTTTACGAAGTTTGGAGATGGCAAAGGTGGCTGGAGCCTCTCCAGAGCAGATCCTGCCGTTGTGGCGGTTGTGAGCCTACTCCACAGTGAACAGCTGACAGTCTTCGCTCCCACCCGCGACTTGCAGCCCGCACTTTGAGCTTGCGTTATCGATGGAGCCGTTCACGCATATTCTTGTCCATCATAAGCTGGACTTTATGGAACTTGTAGGGCTTCAGTCCGCGTTTCTTTCTGGCTGTTAGGGGGGGGGGGGCTCATGCCGAAACCCCAGTTTGACGAGTCGACCTGTGTCGCGCAAATCTCGCCTAATTCCCAACCCCGAGCAGCCTGGGCTCAATAGTCACGCAAGATGAGAAGTACGTCTTCTACCTTAACCCTGCCAAGCAGCGAGTCTGGGTGAGGCCTGGTGACCCGTTACCGACCTTCGTTCGGCGAGATGTTTACGGCGAGAAACACCTTCAGAGCTTTTGGGTCGGCGCCCATGGACCGGTATAGTGGAAGCTGTTTACCAAACGCACGACGATGGACTCCAAGGCCATGGTGAACGAAACAGAAGAAATGGATCTGCTACTCGCTCGCATTCATTCGCAGCGCTTCAAGAAGGTTCTCTTCTTCGACGACGCCGCACCCCATCGGGAACGAGTAACCACGGATAAGTTGGCCAGCTGGGCTACGTTCACATGCCTCACACCCACCGTATTCGCCAGACATCTCTCCATGCGACTACCACTACTTCTTGAGCCTACAGGACTTCCTGGTCGGAAGGAACATAAGAACCCAAGCAGTCCTTGACAACCATATCGAGCACTTGATCAATACCAGGCCCAAGCAGTTCTAGAAGGATGGGATCAGGAAGTTGGCTGAGCGATGGCAGCAAGGTCATTGCCCTTAATGTCAAATACATTCCTCAGCATCGTTGAGTTGTAATTGAGTTATAAAGAGATAAAGATTTTTTTCAATTTGTCTCATTACTTTTGCCCCCCCCCCCCCAATATTCAATGCACCGATGTGGAATCGACACCGACATCACGGGCGATTTTTCTCAGGAGACCCTCAAATTTGGGATTTTCGCTTTTCGATGATTTTCCGGATCTAAAGCGTATTGACAATGCGATTTCTTCCTTGTCCTGGACGGCCACCTTCATGGCCAAGCTTCCCACATCGACGAGTTTCTGTGGAAACAATCGGCCGAGCAAGTTAACGATGTCGCATTGGCACTTTCCTTGACGATGAAGCTCCAATGTGATGTTTATGGTGGTTTGACATCTTGAGAAAAACTGTAACTGGGACAAAATAGAACATAAAATTACCAGCCGTCCGTGCGGCCTCTCGGCCGATCGGTATCGATTGGTCGACTTCAGATTCGTGTTCAGCGACCTCGATTACCCCTAGGGCTAAAGTTTCGTGCCGCCTGAACGACATCCACAAAAAATCGATAATATCGATCGATATCGATTGGTCGACTTCAGATTCGTGATCATCGACCTCGATTACCCCTAGGGCTAAAGTTTCGTGCCGCCTGAACGACATCCACAAAAAATCGATAATATCGATCGATATCGATTGGTCGGGCGCGTATAGCGCAGTCGGAGGAGGCGCGACTGTCGCGTGCACCCGATACCAGGTTCCTGGTTCGGATTTCCCGCCCAGGCCAACCAAGCCTTCCATCCCTCCGGGGTCGGTGAATTGGTACCAAACTTGTCTGGGAAGGATAAAGCGCTGACTTGTTCATCGGCTGGCCACCGCAAGTCATTGTATGGCTAAATACGCATTCATGTCGCCTCCACGACATCCCGTAGAAGTAGAATGCGCTGGCGCATCCCAAAAGGGATTGAGTAACGCCGTCCTTTATCCTTTATCTTTATCCTTTTATCGATTGGTCGACTTCAGATTCGTGTTCAGCGACCTCAATTACCCCCAGGGTTGAAGGCGATGCCGCCGACGTGTTCGGCACGTCTCCGGCTCGCCATGCACGGTCGCTGACGTGTTCGGCACGTGTACGGCTCGCCCGGCACGGTGGACCACGCGTTCGGCACGTCTACGACTCGCCATGCACGGTTGCCGACGTGTTCGGCACGTCTACGGCTCGCCATGCACGGTTGCCGACGTGTTCGGCAGGTCTACGGCATCGCCAGGCACATCGATGTTCAACAATCGCTTCCAATACGCAGTGCCCCCACTTCAGTTGTGACGGACGGAAACACGCACACACACACTGCTCCTTTATATATAGTAGGAATATGGTAATGATATATATATATATATATATATATAGCACGAATAGAAAGATGCGCGCAAAAAATGGTACTACCTCCACCATCCTGCAGATCGATGTGCTCGCACGGGAGAACGTCAAATCTTCATCACGTTATTTTGGAACCCCTGTATTACCCTTCTTGAAGTTGCTGTTCGTCTTCGCAGGTGGAGTTTACATGCACTGGAACCCAACATACGGCGAATACGTGCGATGGTAAGACCGAACAAGAGGCGGATAGCTGGGCGAGACAGATCAAGAAGCCGCGCATCTGGAAAGGCACCGCGGAAACGCATCCTTCATATCTTATACATACATTCAATGACACGTATACAGCAAACTGGTGCACATAACAATGGGTACATTTGTAGGACAATGTTTCAGTACCTAGTAACATGTAAAAAACTACGTACACGTACCGCGAAGATACCAAATTTTAACGAACCGGCATACAAAAGTATAAATCACAGAGCTATCAGCCGCAGTAATATAAACGAGTGGGTACTCTATTTGGATAGCTTGGTGACAAAACGAATGGATCTGTCGAGTCACAAAACTACGACTTCACCATACTCACAGCCGACACGAACGAGAGTGCTCCATTAGGCTCGGATTCCCTTTCGAACACAAACTGCTCGCATTCCTTCGTTAACTTCTTGATTTCGCTAATCTGAAACAAGAAATCTTCGGCCTCCATTCATATTTTTGCGTCTTGCAGCATTTCTTGAAACAAATCACGCATCGCCAATGGAACTTAGGCAGATGGAATGCTATGCACATCAGTTCAGGAAGAGGTCTTGCCTCCTGCAGGCATCACCGCACTGCACACATTTTCAAGTCAAATTGGACACCTTTAAAATTAAAAGCACGCTGGTCACTTTTGAAACCAAACTGAACATTTTCCAAATCAGACCGATCGTCTTCTAGATTAAAGCAGACACCATAAGAAGATCACAATAAATTCTTGTCTTGGAAAAATTTGCTGATACCTTCCTAGGAAGTCGATTACTCACCTAGCCAAAAAAAGGTGAGCACAGTGTTTGAAACTCCATGAAATTCTTATTTTTTACAACAATTAATGAACTGACGCCTATTTTGAACGGCAGGAAACCGGAAAATTTTGAGTGTATTACAAAAGAGATTACACCATATATTCGTATGGGGCAACGCGACTTTCATGACTGATTGAAGAAATTCTGCCCGCATGGAGTTATACAGTAGTTTGCTGTGCAACAGACATATCTCCACTTCGCAGATACGAAGTGAAGATATGTCTGTTGCACCGCATACTAGTGTGGTGGTGAGCACTATGATAGTGTAAGGTACGAAGCATTTACACTGTCACTCAAGCAAAAATCGCGATGTTCTGGGCGGTGCATGGCGCCATCTCCTATTTTAATAAACTCGAGGAACGCTGCTTTGCTGCACATTGAAATAGGTTTTGATCCATCATTTTTCAGGAAGAATAAGAATCCTAAAGTTTCAAAGATTGTGTCCACATTTTAGGACAGTTGAATTAGAAATGTTCTAAGAAAGAATAGTAAATTTTCTTAAGACATGTAAAAACGATCAAACAGCGCCGGTGGTGTAATGGAGTAGAACATTCCCGCCCGGTCAGAGGGAGCTGCGGGTTCGAGTCCCGCCTGGCGCTAAAAGTTTTGATCGCAACAAAACATCGTGGTAACAGCTTAAGACATATATTTATTTTGACCTTCTTAGAGAATATTAATTTGCATCTGAAAAACTATCGTTCTGATTTTGAAGCTGTCCAGTCTGATGTGTCCAATTTGGCTTGAAGACGGCACACATGAGCCAGAAAGTCAAGCGACAAAGGGAAGAAATTTGCCACGATACTCGTCGCTAGCCAATCGATATCGATTGCCCACATATTACCGCACCTAGTTGCAGATCATGTAGAAATAAATCCAGGCTCATTCCTATATCACAGATGATTGCGTGCCATGGAACAACACCAACGATGGTGTAAGACGAAGCATCCTGCCCAAAAAGTAGGATACGTCTAGTGCAAGAACTCCTATCGAAAGAAAGCACCCCGTAAGGGTTTTTTATACTCCCCTCGCTCCGCTGACCATCGCACCGCCCACGTTTTTGATGCGCGATTCGCATACAGTACAGCACAGTACCCGAAAATTCCGTCAAACGTGATTTATTACAACGGCGAAGCAAAAACGCGGTGCGGCGTAAAAAAATCGATATCTATGCCGATCACAATGGAGCAAGAATAAACTACGTCCAACAGATTATGAAGAAATTCTCATGGAACTTCCATAGCTCGCCTCCAGAGCAGCTTCAAGAAGTACGCGATCGCAGCAGCGTCGCCGTGCCTATAGAAAAAAGACGAACTCCTCCATGTTAAGCACCATTTCCTCACGTTGTACCATTGAGTGCGATAAATATCACCCTTCCCCACCCTCAGCTTACCTTCAAACAACATACAGTATACCTTTACTAGAGAATCCATAACTGACCTTCGCTACCGTCTTGTGCTGATAAGTCGTTATAGACTTTGTGTTCCTATAGATCGACCACTCTATTGATGAAGCTGCTTCAGTGCTCTCACACGGTCGCTCAAACAGCAGCCAGTTTGCGTCCAATGCTTGACTAATGAGGCGGACCATTTCTTCTCGGCGCTGAATCAATTGACCATAAGTTCTACCAGAACTTTCATATTTCAACTCAACACCTTCTACAGCGATATCGCAGCTATTTTGAGATCGAAAATTTAAGAGCAAAGAAAGAAGACGACAAGGCTCTTTTACCTGCGGCGTGAGTTTCGGAATAGCCTTGCTCTTCGGCTCTTTGATGGGATATTCTCTGCTCGGAACGTATACATCTCGCTCAGCTGGCTCTCTGGATTCAACCTGAAACCAACCAGCTGACTGCAGCTTAGGTGGCTCCGACAACATAAATGCCTCCATCTACGCACTTAAACTTCCTCACTATTCAGTGAGAAGGAACATGTACACTGGTTCACTTCTCAGAAAAAATTGATCAGATTTCGTAACACTGAAGCAGCTTCATCAATAGAGTGGTCGATCTACAGGAATACAAAGCCTCCTGACTATGATTTTCCGCCCAGGCCAACTACGCCTTCCGTCCCGCCGGGGTCGGTGATCGGTACCTGACTTGTCTGGGAAGGACAAAGCGCCCACTTGGTCATCGACTGGCCACCGCAAGTCATTGTATGGTCAAATACGCATTCAAGTCACCTCCACATCATCTCGTAGAAGTAGAATGCGTGGTGCATCCAGCAAAGGAATTGAGTTATGCCGTTCTTTATCCTCTTACCCTTTATTTGTATATATAGATCTAATCTGTGAGCTTACCCTTCGACGTTTGGCGAGTTCACTCTGCACGACTTCGCGCATCCTTGCCGCTTCTGCTCGCTCCATGCGCTCTCGTGCGTCTGCGCTACTGCTACACTCCAATTCCTCCTCTTCACGGGCTCTAAATCAGGCCATTTTCAGAAAACTGACAAAGTAATCACCTCGAAATTCTAGGAACCAACAGATGTGTTATGAAAACCCACCGCTTCCCTCCACCATAGAACTCCGTATCTCCAACGCTTCCGCTTCCTTTTGACGCCTTCATCATCTTCGTAGAGGAAGCAGCACACTAAATACGAGAGTAGATCAGCTAAAAGAAATGCTGAACGCTTCGTCAAAAAGCCTACCTGAAACTGAGACGCTCTTGCGATGGTCGTCTTGGGATCTTTACAAAAGTCACAGTGAAGTCGACAAGGAGGCAAGTCATTCTCGCCAAAATATTTCGCGAAGCAAACATGACGACATCTGAAGCAAAAAAAAAAAAATCCTTTCGCAGAACACGATATACGAAAGGAACTAATCTGAACAACCTAGGGAAGTTCATCGAATGGCACTACTTGGAGAAAACTCAATTGAGAAACTTAGTAAATTTTTAAAGCAGTTTACAAGCAGCTGATAATGGATCTGGAGTCAGTGGGTTCCCTCACTACAGCCCTTTCCGCGCCAATTACAGCTCCCTTCAATTGAGATATGTTAAACATAAGAAACTTTCCACACTGTGGGAGTTCGGAAGTATCAACTACCCGGTTTCCGTGAAGCGGTCCCTAACACGATACAATACGATCGCTAGGAACGTCGCAAACGTGGACCCTTCCTACCACCACGTTTTGTGCGACCCCAATGAGAAACACTCAAAAATAGGTCCACGCATATAATTCAGTTTCACGTCTAATCGGACACTATTAATGGTAAGTAAGCTTGTCGATTTTGAAACTAAACTGAACATTTTCCCAATCAAAACGAGTGTTTTCCAGATTAAACCATTAGGTTGTAACGAATTAAATGGCACTGGCTCGCGCCATTTTTTGGCGCGTCTTTACGCGTTTGATCAAGAACAAACCGTAACATGTGGCATATCATTTAGAAGGGCAAACTTTGCTCTACCGGTGAATACCAAGTTTTCTATGTAAAAGTGGGAAAACTTTAGAGTTTTATTGACTTTTTTGCAGATGGACAAAAGGCTAATCCGAGGCATTTACTTGTATGAATTCAAGCTGGGCACTACAGCTAAGGAGGCGGACGAGAAGATCAACGCCGCATTCGGTCAAGGATGTTCCACAATTCGGACGGCGTATCGTTGGCATCAGAAGTTCCGGAATGGAGATGAGAGCTTGGAAGAACATGAGGGTCGTGGGAGGCATAGTGATGTTGATGAGGACAAGCTGAGAAATGTGGTAGAGGAGGATCCACACAAAGGTACCAGGGAGAAGGTTCTTGGCGTCAGTCACAACACAGCTGCCCGGCATCTGAAGGAAATTGGAAAGACCAAAAAGCTGGAAAGATGGGTGCCTCACGAGCTGTCTGAGGAGCAAAGAAACCGACGATATGAGATCTCGTCCGCACAGCTTCTACGGAACGAAACGGGCCCATTCCTTGATCGCATCGTAACCTGTGACGAGAAATGGATAATGTACGACAACCGGCGAGTAGCACGAATGACGTTGCAGAAATTGAATGAGCTGAGCATTGAAACTCTACCACATCCTCCGTTTTCTCCCGACCTCTCCCCAACAGACTACCATTTCTTCAAGCATCTTGGCGACTTCTTGGTAGGGAAAATATTCAAATACCAACAGGATGCCGAAAGTGCCTTCGAAGATTTCGTCAATTCCAGAACTTCTGATTTTTATGCTACTGGGATAAAAAAGCTTGTGTCACGTTGGCAAAGATGTGTAGAATCAGAAGGTTTTTATTTCGATTAATAAGCTTGCCTACAAGCCGAGATATTAACTGTTTAAATTTACAGTGGTTCAGTGCCATTTATTTCGTTACAACCTAACAGAACCTCTCCGATGTGGCGAGAATAATTCTTTGTCAAGAAGAAATTTAACTACCGTAACTTTCATCGAAATTTTACAATTCACCTGCCCCAATAAGTGAACGGTTAGTTTGAAATTTCATACAACTTTTTCAAACTGCCGATTTTTAACCGTACTTGAATTTTTATCTGCTTATTATCTACAAAATAAATAAATACCTTTTATTTTAAATGAAATATAATAATTAGAAGTTTTTTTATTTCAAAGGAGATAGAAGCAGTAGTTTTTTAATGCTAAAAGACAGAATGCGCCATGCACTTGTACAAGACGCCGCGATTTCCTTCTGATTAATAATATTTACGGCAGGAGAATCAAAACTTCTCAAAGAAAGTCACAACAAATTTTCCCTGGACAAAAAAAAAATAAATTTGTAAAATTCTGCACAGATTAACTGCTTTAATCTAGAAAACGCTTGTTTTGATTCAGGATACGTCAGTTTGATCTCAAAAGTGTCAGCTGGATTTATAAAGGATTCTATTTACTTTGAAAAATGTCCAATTTGATTTGAAAAGTGTCTACTTTGACAAGGACATGGTAAAATTCCAAAGATCTTTTCATACAACACGTTTAAAAGAAAGATAAAGGACGGCGTTACTCAATCCATTTTTGGGATGGACCACGCATTCTAATCCTACGGAATGTCGTGGAAGCGATTTAAATGCGTATATGATGACCTGCAGTGGCCAGCCGATTGACAAGTTAGCACTTTATTCTTCCCACACAAGGCTGGTACCAAACCACCGATCCCTAAGAGATGGGAGGCTTGCTTGGCCTGGGAAATCCGAACAGAGAACCTGGTATCGGGTGCATGCGACGGTTGGCACCTTCCCCGACTGTGCTACACGCGCTCTTACGTTTCGTTAATTCAGAAAAAAGAGAAGAAGCAAACGTTTGAAAAGTATTGGAAAATATGCAAAACCTCTTACGCCCATGAACAGTCAACGTTTCAGTAGTAAACGGCAGAGCTAAAACTCTAGCAAGAACAATGAAAGCGTCAGACGAGGTTCCGCTATTTATCTTAGAATACAATGTACTACACTCTTCACTTGGCTTAAGCTGTGAACCGGAGATCTCTCGTAAGCACCCCACATGAGGCATAAAACATAAAAGTCTCCAATAAGTAATCGAATTAAAGAAATTCAAGGAAAATATGAAGGTCTACACTATAACGAATGCTCTTTTTAGTCTCTTATAGCACCTCAGGAGTGCGGCCAGCACGACTAAGGTACCCGTCGATTCTTGTCCACTCCAGCGATTTCACGTTCTCTTGAACTCGCTCTTCAAAGTTCTTTGCAACTTTCCTTCACAGTACTTGTTTGCTATCGAGTTCGCGTCTATATTTAACCTTAGATGAACTTTATCAGCCACTTTAATCTGCACTTTCAAGCAACCCGACTCCAAGTATGATCATACAGCTTGCTCCACTGCCCGCACAGGTCTCGCACCCTCTCAGGAATGTGGCCCCTATCAAAGGGACTTTGGACATGCAGCACAAACTGAAAACCACACCTATACGCTACATTTCTTAACGATGTAACACTGAAAGATTCAGCGCTGCGCTTCTCCCCGTTCACTCGCCGTTACTAATGGAATCCTTGTTAGTTTCCTTTCCTCCGCTAAATGATATCCTTAAGTCTGGCGGCTAATCACGCCTGAACTCAGGTTGCAATGCAAATGATAACGAAACGCGTGTACTGTAGTGTCGCACCGGCCCCGTTTCATCGGTCTTCTGCTCTACTGGATAAGTACTTCGATTCTAGACAAGTCCAGGCTAGCCAAGCATTCCACCCATCCGGCTTCAGCGATCGAAGCCGAAGTATGGCTGAGAAGGATAGACACTTACCGTTCATCGAGTGGTCACCGCAAGTATAGCCAAATATGTATTAAACAGCCTTTTCGACATCCCATAGAAGTAGCAAGCGTGGCGTATCCCATAAAAGGACTTATTAACCCCAACCCTTACCCAAAAACCTTATACAAGGTCAGAGTGTGGTCTGGCAGCAGCCCAGTAACAGTAACAGAGCTACTAGGGCCCACAGAATGAAGCTTTAATTACTGTGAATACTGAATCTCTCACTAATAGAAGAAGATGTTCGCATATCTAAACAGAACACTGAAGTACACTCACTGAGCCATTTCGGCATAGTTAACCATCTTTTCCAGTCCAATCTGTATCGCTTTCTCCTGCTGCTTCTTGGACACTTCGGAAATTTTCTTGCCCTGATAAACAAACGTCGATGTTTTAATCATTGCTACTCACAGAGAAACCTACACCTTAAAGCGAACCTTGAGCATAGCCAGGTCCCTCCTGACTAAAAAGTGCAAAAAGTCCTTATCCGGCTGACTGTAGTAAATGCGACAGTAACTACGCTGACCATCGCGACCAGCTCTACCAGACTCCTGGTAATAAGCGGCCAGATTCTGCGGACACGTCCAGTGAACAACAAACCTGAACCGAGTAACAACTATGCTCAAAGAAAGGATGGTTCACAGATCAGCCTCTCTTAGTACTATAAAGAAGCGCACCTCACATCCGGTTTATCGATGCCCATTCCAAACGCAATTGTGGCCGCTATAACAGGAACCTCATTCTTCATCCATTGGTTCTGCACATCGTCTCGTAGCTGAAAAATTCAGAAATAACTGCTGCTTGAGGAAAATGGAGGGAGTTTTAGAGAACGAGTGGTTCCTTCTTGCCTACCGTACCTATCGTAAACTACCGTAACCATTAAAGATGTAATCACTAGCGCAATTATCCTTTAGGAAAATGGCGCAGTATTCAGACACAAGGCACACAATACGTGGCCTGCATGGGAAGGCGGAAGCGCACGAGCCAATAAGAGTATTGACCTTACAGCAGTTCTTCCGAGTGCCACCTCCGTTCGATGCGGTCGTCACCTTTCTGATTGGATGGCGCGACCATTATTCTAGCCAATTTAACCTCGTAAAGACCAATTGTAAAACAGAATTTGCCGCAATCCTACGTGAAAGAAAGAAAACACCTGGCTTTTCTTCTTGTAAGAATTCTTGACCTAAAACTGTTTTCATACGGACACATTTCGAAGTAAGTTCGGCCCTTCTATAATTATCAAAATCAAGGTTTTAACACATTTGCTTGAGCCCAAAGTGACTGGTAGAGAGGCTACATGTTGCTACACAATGTTTTGTTGCAATAAAAGCTCTTGCGCAAGGTGAGACTCGAACCCGTATCCTCTGCTGTCCGGGCAGAATGCTGCGCCTTACATCACCGGCACTGTTTGATAGACCTTTGACAGGCGTCGAGAACATCACGGATATTGCAGACGATCAAACACGGTCGGTGATGTAAGGCGTATCTAGCCTTCAGACCAGAGAATAGAGCGTGCGCGTTCGAGTCCTGCTCGGCGCAAAAGATTTGATCGACAATGCAATCAGTAACAACAGAAACTAAACGGTTCAAATCAGTTTCTTTAAGCCTCAATTGGCTGGTATCGAGGTTGTAAGCTGTTACAACGATGTTTTGTTGCGATCAAAACTTCTAGAGCCAGGCGGGACTCGAACCCGCACCTCCCTCTAACCGGGCGGGAATGCTCTACGCCATTACACCACCGGCGCCGTTTGATCGAACGCAACATCCACACCTCGTGGGACCGATCAGCACCCACCCGTACCCGGGATAAGCTGGCCGCTGATATCAGCATGGGACCAGTTAAGCTGATGGTCTTGATAGAAACAGTTCAAATCAGTTTCTTTAAGCCTCAATTGGCTGGTATCGTCCCATGCTGATATCAGCGGCCAGCTCATCCCGGATACGGGTGGGTGCTGATCGGTCCCACGAGGTGTGGATGTTGCGTTCGATCAAACGGCGCCGGTGGTGTAATGGCATAGAGCTTCCGCCCGGTTAGAGGGAGGAGCGGGTTCGAGTCCCGCCTGGCGCTAGAAGTTTTGATCGCAACAAAACATCGTTGTGACAGAAACTAAACGCCTTCTAAATCAAAACGAGCGTCATCTTTACCTAACCGGACACTTTCTAAGAAAATTAAGATAATTTTCTGTGTACGAGGAGAATAGGGTACGGTTTTCTTCTTTCTTTTTTTTCTTCTTTTTTCTAATTCACCTGCTCCAAAACGTACTGTTTAAAATTTTATAAATATTTTTCAGAGAAAAATAATGGTTAAAGCTTATCCTGAAGTGCGGGAAGGCAGAAGTTTTTTGGTGATAAAAGAGGAAATTGCGTCATGCACGCGCCGAGGACGTCGCGGCTTTTCTTCGATGGTTAGCAAAAATTCTGCTTGTTTGCAGTTAACATTATGTCGAAGGTATAGCAAAACCATTTGTCGAAAACACGCATAAATTCACTTCGTTATCTCAAAAGTTAGGTAGTAGTTATCAATCAATCCAATGAAAATCTTATCGAGTTAGACGACTGCATAGCGTCATCTATTATTTTAATACATCGATACAATCCGATACAAGGGATTGTATCGATGTATTAAAACTATTATTTTATTAGTTCATTTCATTTTCAGCTTAATTTGCTCAAAATGATTAGAATGGCGTCAAGTCTGCTTAAAAACGTGTCCAATTGAGTTCCAAAATGATATATTTGGAGTGGTGTTTCGGTTTAATGTTAACATGTGCTCACTCCGTGCGCAAAGTGGCTCGAGGGTGGGGGTGGGGGGAGGAGTCAATTGTACTTACATCGGAAAAGGCTCAGCTCTTGCCGGAGCACAAACACCATTGCTGCATATCATTTTTAGCTTAGAACAACGCAAAACTTTGTATAGGGCTGTCCTACGCGGTGACTCCAATCGAGCCGCTTTGTGCCTAATAAACAATAACAGTTTGGAAAACGTCACTCAAACACTTACCTTATTCGGTAATCCAGCATGATATGAAAGACAACGAATATGTGCGAAGCTCAACATCTGCGCCACTTGTTCGCACTCATCGCGTGTCCGACAGTAGATAATACCGCTTCCTTGGTAAACCCGAAAATGCAAACGATAGAAGACTCTCAGAAAGTGCTAAGGACAGACTTCACTCACCCTTTCAGCCTGTTTTCGAGGACCCTTTTCGTTTTTCAATTGAACTGCAGTCTTCTCTTTTGGGACTTTCAGGCATCGAAGGATGAAATCAGCCAGATGTCGCTAAATCATTGAGTTAATAAGTTATTAAGAGAAACATGAATCTGATCTAGGGACGGCAATATCCCATTCTTATTTCAAAAACATTCAAAATTTTCAATATGTTGAAACAGGAATCAAAATTGGTGGCAGCCTATTAAATAGTATAAATAGTAACAGATCTAAAGTTTTTAAAGTTACCAAATTTTAGACGCAGACGATACAAAGTATAAAGGCCGCAAAATATTATATTACAATATAATACTAGGAACTAAACACCATACCAACCATAGTGGTAAGAGTTGAATCTCATGTTGATACTGTAGAGACAGAAACGACTAAAAAGCCGAAGCCTCATTTTGAATAAGGCCTGACGGAAACATTTACAAGATTTGAAGAAAAACTGAATATAGTTTTCACAGACAATTCCTCACAAGTTCGAGCAGAATTGAGGGAAAACACAAACCTCAGGTGCCATGTTAAGATGATCCTTCATATAGACATCGTAGTAAAGATTACCACGAAATGTCGACGCTTTGAACGTTTGAACCTAAACGTGTAAGTAGTGAGTACCAGATAATCAGCTACGCAGATCTGCAGCATTCTAGTAACAATCACTCAAATAGTTCTTGACGTACGTGTCTTAGCTGCAGCTGTGAGATTATGTCTTCTTGAGCTTTCGTATTCGCAGTAGCTGTGAGCGCAATCCACGGGATCTGGAAAGCAGCAGACGTATGAAGGGCAGGCACATTGATTGAATGATAAAGTCCTGATTATTGGTAACAGCCCTGACTAACAGTACAATAAGACCACATAGAACCTGGACATGTGACGAAGTACTTCAAACCTGATCTTTATAAGCCTGATCTTTCAACTTAACAGCGTTTTCGTTTCAACATATGCGCTTTTTTTTTAAAGTAGACTGCTATCAGCAAATCAAAACGAACTCCAGAAAGAGCTGCTAACTATTCGCTGACCACGAGTAGAACTACTAAGGAACTCAAGGAACCGACTACTTCCACTTCAATATGCTAGTGTATGACTCCACTGTGCGAAAAGACCTACTCAACAGCACAAGGCCGAAGCAGGGAATGGCCTTCACAGAAAAAGAAAGAAAGAGAAGCCAAACAATACAAACAATGGTTAAAAGGGAAATTAAGCATAGCTAAAAGTATTGCCGAAAAAGAGGAGATCAATGAGTTCATCAAAATATTAGTTTGCAAAAAATAAAAGGCCTAAAGACATACAAAGCACCAAAGACTACTCAATTCAGTGAAAAAATGCAAATAAAACAGGGGAAACTCAGGCACAACTCACTTCAGGACATACATCCCTTAAAGCGCTAAGCTTCAAGTAGTCGGGACGGAAATCATGTCCCCAGTGAGTAACGCAGTGAGCTTCATCAACAACGAAATAGCTCAATAAGTTCCGCTTGTGGAGCGAAGCAAGAATCCTGAAGCATTTTCATTGTTGTCTTCGACAAACGGATTTAATACCTTTTATGACCACTGATAACCTCCAAAATTCAGAAGTTCTGCAAAATTTATTGATACATTTAGTCCCAAACACCGGATATTTTGAATGAATAAATTTTAGAGGGTTTGTTTATTGTTTCGGAAGCAATAGAATACTTTAAAGTCTGGGATTGGAACCACTAAAAGGATTTTCTAAAACCCGCATCAGACAGTAAGGCCACCAGGAAAACGACTAAGGATTTTCAATCAAGTGTGATGTCAAATCGATACAGCAACAGCTTTCTACAATAATTGTCATGGAACCGTACTACCCAAAAGGCTAAGGACTGCTACGGATGACCACGACAGGGTGATGTGTGTGGTAGTTTTTATGCACAATTACACCTAGAATGGCACATGCAGCAGACCCACCTTCTCATATTGTCGGTGGCAGCCGCTTCTGGTGTGATGTAGAGCAACTTTACCTTTGGGGTATGGCTGCGAAGATCCTGAAAAGGGTCTCCGTTCAAACAGCATAAATTGAAGTGAAACTGTGTGATTTTAAATAGGAATAGGGATAACAATAACATACGATAACAAAGGGTAAATGTA
Organism: Heligmosomoides polygyrus bakeri; assembly: GCA_947359475.1. Classification (NCBI taxonomy): domain Eukaryota; kingdom Metazoa; phylum Nematoda; class Chromadorea; order Rhabditida; family Heligmosomidae; genus Heligmosomoides; species Heligmosomoides polygyrus. The sequence continues at coordinate 87,667,680 of OX375867.1, forward strand.
GACTAGACATTGGATTCGATACCGATTCGGGTAAATCGAATCCGTCATTTTTTTTTCAAATCCGGTCGAGAGGATTATGCCAGTAATGACATTTTAAAAAACTCCGCATTTTGGGAGTTATTCGGATAAGAGTACCTTTAACAAGAATGATTTTAGGATGAACTAAATCACTGATTTATCTTTGGATCTCACATAGGATATCCGAATCGGATATGCCATTAGATTTCTGGTCACAATCAGCTTTCTAAAGTATCAGAAAATTCGAGCTCATGAAAGTCATACCTATTGCCCTAAGATCTGGGCTTTTCAAATACCCCATTGTAAACACAGTATAATTAATCAGGGTTTGGAGAAAATGACGCATCCGAATTATCCGTGTCGGCGTCGGATCCAATGTCTATTATCGACGTCCATGCTTGTGATGTGCACGCATTCTGTTTCAACCTCTGGGACGTTGTGAAGGCATTTTGAGTGCTTAATTGGGTCAGCACTGATTTGCAGCAGCGAATCAATGAACGAGTCAGTGTTTTACAGTTTCTAAACACCTACGGTACTAATTCACAGTCTTATTGAAATGGGTGGAGGCTTAACCAACCTGGACAAAAGTTGATCGATAATCGTATCAGAGTATAGGTGTCAGTCGACACCTCAGACCTATGTATACCCCTCTGATTGGAAACAACCCTCGAAATGGTCCTCGCACCTCTTCCAAGTGAAGTCGTAGAAACAGGGTTTTCAGGCGTTCAAATGGTAGTAACGCCTATGTGATTTCCACTACTAACCCATATAGATCAAACTATAGCGTGAACGAGACAACAGCAGTGGTGAACCAGCTGATATAGATTCATCGAAGGATGAAATGGAACTGTAGCATTTCGAACAGAAGTAAGGATAACAAAGGACAATGGTCAACATTAGTCTTTTGAAACTTCTATGGCCAACATTATCTTTTATTAGTATAATTAGTATATAAGTGTTCCGTCAAACCTATCGGCGTGCCTCGCACTTGCGATGTTGCAGTATCATTAAGCTAAGGACAATATCAAGCTAGCTGCTTTAATTGTACAGCTTTTTTCCTTACCTAGGAATATAAAAGGTTCGCAGCACGTATGATGTATAGTATGATAAGGCGATCTATTGGTTCCTCACTACTGGTCCTCCCTTAGTGAAACGGTCCCCCTCAATGATCCACCCTTAGCGGACAACGTCTTCGGCACACCTTCTGAATCCCCAGACACATTAGATGACATCTTCGGCACGTCATCTGATCCCCAAACACGTTGGGCGACGTCTTTAGCACGTCTTCTGAGTCCCAGGCACGTCATCGACGTATTCCGCACGTCGTCCGAACTCCTGGCACGTAGAAGACGTCAGGGTATTTTTCGCTATTTTCGTGTCGTAATTTTCCCCCGAATTTTCCCCCTATTTTATAATTTCTGCGGCGGCGCCGATCGATAGTATGACTCATCGCTTAGCGCGTTATTATAGAGTATGATTTTATGTCCATAAAGCTAAAAATGAAGACCAGATTAAGATCAAACCTCTATAATACGGGTCCTTTCTGCTGCATTCAACTTCGAGTTGAGGGAGTCGCTGGCAATTCCTTTTGCCTGGAAGCCTTTAGCATTATCCCTACATCGATAGGCAAATATTGATGAAATTGAAACTCACTTGCAAAGCGGCTATTTGATCAGTTATCAACGCAATCAATGGAGAAACGACAATGGTTACACCCATGTGGACTACAGCCGGAAGCTGGAAATATGGTATAAGTTTTTCAAAAGAAATCTCAAAATGACTTCAGAAAAGACACCTGGTAGCATAGAGACTTTCCAGCACCGGTTGGTAAGGAGACATAGACGTCAGACTTCCCTTGAAGGAAATATATAAAATAATAATATATATCTAGACATAGCAACGACGACGCTACGTAGAATAGGACTTACTTAGTAGAATGCAGTTTATAGCCTTCTTCTGTATTGAGCTTTTGAACTTCGAATGACCGAAAATGTCTTTGAGCACTCGATCGCGTTCCACTTCCAATTCGGATATCTTCATGTACTTCACGCCGTTGTTTGGAGCAACTAGAATCGCGAGATATTTGAATGAGAGTTGATACAAAAGGAATACCCATAATCGACGCTAACCACGCTGCTTGCAACAAGCTACCACTTCTTCTCAACCCTATAGAGAACGATACGATACATACATACCTCCAGTCGATTTTGGAGCTACATCCTTCGAAGTGACCCTATTTACAGTGTCATTTGCTGAAGACGTAGCTTCGGGTGAAGATGATTTCTTGGTGGTTTCAGTTCCAGAAGTTGATGGCTTCTAAAGACAACCACTTATGGAAGGATCATGGAATAAAAAAGCCACAATTTATAATCTCCCTTTCTTCACCAAGGTGCTGGTCATTCTGTGTTTGCTCTGGCCATTGTTTCCTTCGATTGCTTTTATTATTATTATTTTTGCTCGATTCAAGGAGTTTCACGTATAATGTGAGTAAATAAATACATAAATTCCCCATGGGTGTTTAGCAGCGCAGTCGTAGAACAATGTGTTTGCCAGTTGTAGCGAACACTCTGACTCAAGGTTGTTTCCTAGGGACCATTTCAGGCCAACCAAACCTTTAATCTCTTCCGTCTCGATAAATACCTGCACCTGACCTGCCCAAAAAGGTTAAACTTGCCGGCAGGTCATCACAATTCATTGTGTAAACCTAATATGAATTCAAATTGCCTCCTCGGTATCGAAGTAGAAGGCACAGCATATTGCAGACGGAGATTGATTACTCCGTAATTTCTCCCTTATACTTTCCCCAATAACTATACCAATTATGTCGCTTCGTATACCACTTTCATTTCGAATATGACACTGTTCAGACCAAATTTGGACACTCCTCTAAAAGCTAGCCTAAAACAACGAAACCAAAGTGAACGTCTTCCAAATGCAAGAACTTTCGGTCCATAGAAAACTTATAGCTATAGGTATAGCTTTCTTAGAACTGTTTTAATTCAGAAGCCCGAACGAGTGTAAGAACTTTATCAAATTTTAATTTTGAAAGAAAAAACAGTAAATTTCTTCGTTTTAAAGCGCAACAAAACAGGAATCATTTGGTGCACTGAAAGAATCGAAAGACATCGAATAATCAATCGGGTGCGGCCTTCTACTTGACTACAAAAGACGACTTCCAAATTCTATGTCCTCGCTAGTATCTGTACCCGACTTGTGCTCGACTCGAACCCGTGTTAAGCATAGCCAAGATCTGCGGGAGAACCAGGGCGCAGGCTATGTCGATGATGAACGATTTCGAACGCTCAAAAACCTACCATCATAAAATCCCACTTCTTTTGCTGTTCCTTCAAATCACCATTCGATGTCGCCGATTTCTGCTGAGTGCTACTACTTCGGCGCGACTTTGACAGATGCTGCTCAGATCGCCAATTGTTGGTAGACTCTTCGTCGGAATCGAGTACGACCACATCGTCGTCAGAAGAAGGCATGACACTGCTGATGCTGATCTAACAATAAAACCCGAACGCCATACACCACACGAAGTTGAGGACGTCGTCAGAGATAGATAAGACTGTGAATTCATCAGCACGGCTGCAACAGCTGCTTTCACAACAAACAAAAAATTCATTCACGATTTGTTATACATCAACCTTATCAACAAGTAACACGCTGAAAACGGTGCTCTTATGAAAAGATCACAACAGGCGAGAAAATGACTTGCTTTAGAGAAATACTTAACGGCTACCTGATAAAATAACGCCTCTTTGTCATGACGAAGAGGAAAGGAAAACAACAACAAAACAAGACAACAGAACGGATGAAAATGTAGCACATGAATCGAAACGAAGAGAAAATGATTAAAACAATCGTGAGCAAAAACTTTGCGCAGCTGAAGCGCTGACGTTGCAGAGGCTGCAGAAAGCAACAGCTCCTAAAAAGAACTCGTGTTCGGATCAAGTGAAAAAACGGGACGAAGTAGTGATCGCTCCTAGTCAGTCCCATCTCGCACTGGCCAAGTATTCTATGTATTCTACTTCTATGCAATATTGGAGGCAACTTAAAGGCATAGCTGACCTGTACAGGGTGCGGCGCTTAAATCCGGACAAACCAAACTTTCTCTTTCCAACAAATTTATTAAGACAAAATACAAAAAAGATAGAAAATTCCTTTACACACTAGTAGAGGGATATCTGAAATTACTCAATATATCCTCCGTCAGCCGCAGTAATGCCCTCCATCCTTGGCTTGAGGCGCTCGCACGCTCTCTTCAATGGAGCGCTGTCCATATTCGTGAACGCTGCTTTAATAGAGGTGCGAAGAGATGTGACATTAGGATGCCTCGTCTCGTTAGCCACCCTTTCGACTCCGCTCGAAGCATCATAGTCCTGGAGACCGAAATCTGGGCAGAACTCCTTATACCGAAACATGTCCAGGTTATCAGAAAGCCAGTTTGGACTAAATGGCTAGTGTGAGTGTGAGCCGGTGCGCCGTCCTGCTGGAAGGTACATGGCCTCCCTGAGGCTTCCACGAATGCCGTAGTTCCTGACACACGCTTCCGCAAATGGGTTTTCCTCACCGGGTTTGCGGAACCTTCCTCAGACTCCTCAAAAGCACTGTACCTTGCTCCAACATCGTGAAGGTTGATCTCGGGTACCCGAAGAATAGAATTATTTTAGCTGGCAGACGCCCAGCGCGAATACTTTCGATGATCGTGGATCTTCGGTTGTACTACGCACATGCATACAACATCGACGCCATTCTGAGGTTATTGCAATTTTCTAGAGGCTTCTGGCTTTCAACGATGCAAATCGAGAGCACTGCGGAATTACGGTACGGCGGGAAATCTGAATCCAAACGTGTCTGGATTTAAGCGCCGCACCCTGTACAACGACTAGCGGCGTCCACCCAATGAAGAAGTCAATGTACTACGCCTCTTCAGCACAATGCAGTTAGCAATTGATCGACTGCGACAAGTTCAAGGGCTAGGCTAGACTATGCGCGCTCCAATGAGCTGCAACTGATTCCTTGTGTACAAAAAATAAGTACGTTTTATTATTATTTATTATAAGTACCTTTGATAACGGATACATTTTCCTACCCATTCGCTTAGATCCGCGTCACAATGCACAAAACCGGATTGCTCTTCTTATTGGTAGCTTTCAATATTGTCCAGTACAAATATCATACAAAAACAAAAATACATGAATAAAACTGTTTGATTTCCGCCCACGGAATCTCAACGACAATTATTTGACGTTTCATAAGCCGTTGCAATTTATCCCAGCTTCTAAGCCATTCCGATTCTTCGAGATGAAAAGCTCCTAGACAAAAGGTGGTGTAACTAATGGTAAGTTATCCTTTGACATTCTCTATATATTGGTACGGAAATTCTCTAGGAGGGGGGGGGGGGGGGGTTGTGGGGCAGAACATTGATTTGGCCATCGTCTGACCACAAGATACTGATAAGACGAAATGCGCCACAAATTGCATTTCTAATATTTCTAATAGTCCACAAAAATGGAATACGTGGAGCATCTTGAGGAAATGCTGATTAACGCCGACATTTATGCATTAAAGGATGCTGCAAGTATTATTTTTACATCATTGGCAAACGCATATTAGTGCAGTGAGAGGACATACCGGCTATCGCGCGCACCCCATTCTAGATTCTTGGTTTGGATTTCCGCACAGACTAACCAACCCCTAGAATCCCTCGTAGTGGAAGGATCAAACAATGTCTTCAACATGGGCTGGCCATAGCAAATCATTGTATAGTGCAAATACGCAGTCAAGTTTACCGCAGAAGTAGAATGCGTGGCGCATCCCAAAATGGATTGACTAACATCTCCTTTACTCTTCACAGTATTAGCAACAGGTGAAATTTCATTTCAGATGCTTACCTTTCTTCTATCATCTACTGCAAGACTAGACCAATTCGTTCAGGCTTCATGTCCGGACACCTCCAGTTATAGAGATAGTACTGTAGATTTCCATCACCAATGCCAAATTTGAGTTCCTCGAGAACTGTGGCATTTTCCATGAGATCCAAAGCGTTGAACACGTCAAATCCTAGCTGAAACACCGAGCTCTTAATTGCTGATCCTTCTTAAACAATCTGCGGGACCATGAAATTAAAATAAAACATTATCGTCTCCTTTACAAAGCAAAGCAGGCTCTAGAAAAAGTACATCTATATTAGCATTGCATCAGTTTTCGTCTGAATTTCTTTTACATTTTCTCGGTCACACCCTGCAGCCTTCCTTACTCGACGTCTTGCGACTTATTCTACAACACTCCTTCCGCAAAATCTCCTTTAAGCAACCAAATCCTAGTCCAAATCCTTATCTTTGCTTAGGTAGTACAAGTATAATCTCGAAAATTTGTCCTTCTATCCAGTCACAGGCCAAACGTCTGGTTAAACTGGATGCCAAATTTTAGATTATGAAGAAAACGGGAACCCACTTTATGAGCAATGATAAGCGCATCGTTCAGCAGCTGCTTGAACGAGACCGTAGTGGCTACATTGTAGAACGAATACACCGCTCGAATCCTCTTGTGAGTTGGATGCTGCATCACAGATGACGGTAATGAATAGAATGATAGCATGTCCGTCACCTTTCCTCCAGTCTGGAAAGAGCAGCGTTGTATTAGACAACCTCGTCCATTACTTCTGTAGCCGTACCTCAACTACATAGGTGTAGACAACGTCATCAATAGGCATGAATACATGCTCAAACTCTTTCTTCGTGAACACTGGAGCTAACGAGAATTGCTTCAAGTACTCGGACAACAACTTCCACGCAGATGGAATGTCCTTCTTCTCTAGCGGGCGCAAGCCGTGGGTTACCGGGTTCTGAAAGAGAGTATCAGGGTGCTGACCTATAGGTTTCAGGAAACATGGGAGGCCATTTATAGCCGAACAAAAGACCAAAATAAGCACTTACCTCAGGAAGCTTGTATAGTTTAATGGTTCGCGCCATGGTCATCTTCGAAGACAAGTGGGAGAACTTGACGTCAATGAGCTTCTTTGGATTCAACGAGCGATGCCAATACCTAAACAGAAACCTCTGAAAAACGATATGCTCTCTAATCTCATGGGCGGGCTGTCAGGTATTTAATTTTCTTATCAAACTGGACACTCCCCTAGGCCAGCTTAGTAATTTAAAATGAAATTTAACATCTTACAAATCAGCTTTTGCCCCATTAAAACAAAAATATCTGAAACGGCTATAACATTTTTGTTCGGAGAAAGTTTAGAAAAAGTTTCTTTGAATTTTTCGAAAATTCCCTTGGCCCAGTAAAAAACACACTGTTTAGAATTTTATAAAATTATTAATTTCTTATGAGAATTAATAAAGGATAAAGGACTGCGTTATTCAATCCCCTTTGGGATGCGCCACGCATTCTACTTCTACGGGATGTCGTAGAGGCGAGTTGAATGCGTATTTGGCCATACAATGACTTGCGGTGGCCAGCCGATGAACAAGTCAGCGCTTTATTCTTCCCAGGCAAGTCTAGTACCAATTCACCGAGCCCGGAGAGATGGAAGGCTTGCTTGGCCTGGGAGGGAAATCCGAACCAGGAACCCGGGTGCAGGCGACAGCCGGCGCCTCCTCCGACTGCGCTCCACGCGCCCGTTTTGAGAATGAGAATTAATTTTACAAAATTGAACAAAAATTAAATTTTGTTTTAAAGCGTAGGAAGGCAGCACTCATTTAGCACATTAAATAAGAGATCGCGAATTTACTTGACTGATAGGGTAACCAACGCTTACCTTGAAACAGCGATGTGAGGACATGTTTTTTTATATTACCTCTATTGCTATCCATCAAAAATTGTGGCAATTCAGTCGAGTGCATGGGTTGATCTCTTCTTTTAGTACACTTAACACATTTTCAACGCTGTGGCAGCGGAGAGAGCGCGACAGACGATGTCTACTCATTCGAGTGGACGGGGGAGTTTTGGGAGTAACTTTGTTTATTGATGTTTTTGTTCGAATTTCCTTCCAAATTCGCTAACTATAGTAACAAATCAATGTTGGGTTTGCGTAGGCAGAAAAATGATTGGCTTTATCGTAACTAACAAGACAAGGACGTTTCTCATTACTGAAACACAGTAAGCGCACATACTTCTAGAGGAGAAATAATGCACAAACCTCAGATAGAACACGAATTGAACACTTAAATCAAGCAACCTAGGCTCTGGGTGATTATGACAATAAACAATCCTTCAACAAGAACACTTCCTATCGTTGAAACACCTCAAACAACATATTTTTCGCAACCGGAGCAGCAAGATCTCCAAATTTCTCGTGCAGAACGTCATCCTCCGTCATACCTCAAAAAATGCTCGAAATCCACAGATCTTCGTTTCAAAAATCGACTAAAATGCTCCTGCTGATAGTAGCACCTTGCGACGGACGATATCCACACAAGAGAGTGGACACCAGCGCTCGCGTCAAAAAAGTAGTCGGCCGTGGCGCGCATTGGGTGCGAAAGCGCTGTCGTCGTGAATGTGTTAACGATTGTTGCCTTTCTGTGCTTTAAAACCAGATTTAATTCACTTCATTTATTTGTCCTTAAGAGCCAAACCTTTTTATAGAATTTCAAACAATGTGCTCACTTATTGGAGCAGGTAACTAAAAAATTTCAAAGATATTCATACTAAATTTTCTCAGAATAAGTAAATAAGTCTAACCGTCTCGGAGAATCTCTATCTTAATGCTGACAAATCTCGTTTTGATTTGGAAGATGTTCAGTTTTATTTGAAATGTGTCCAATTTGACATGTAACTCGTACCATTTTCACGTCGAACTGGACACTTTTCAAATTAAACTGGACACTCTTACAAGCAAGTCTAAGACTTTTAAAATCAAAGCCAACTTTTCCAAATCGAAACGACCTTCAGGTAGGTTAAACTACAGACTCACTAAGATGGTGAGAATAAATTTTTGTTCGAGAAAAATTTGGTTAATTCTTTTTTGACAAAAATAATAAATAATTTTTAAGCGCAATAAAGCAGCAATCAGATAGCGTATTAAAAGACTGGATCGCGCCAAGCACTCGCAATGTTTATCCGATGATAGTATAAGTACTGCTTACATGCAACATCAGAAGAATATGTGTCTTTTTACAACTGTTTATGTTGCACCGCTTGCAGGTGTGAAACTGCATGCAAACAGAAATTTTGCTATCAATCAATTAGCAAAGTCGTTTTGGAAGAGGGCATGGCGTAATATCTATTTTGGCAATATAAGACGGCCGCCTTCCTGCTCTTCAAAACGTTTCGTTGTTTTCCTCGAAAAATAAAATTTTAATAAAATTTCAAACTATGTATTCTCTTATTGGGAAGTAAATTAAAACTTCAAAGAAAGTTATACTAATATTTTCCTTGAACAAAAAATTATTCGAACATTTTTGGAGAGCTTCTTGTTTAATGTACAAGAAGCTCATTTCGATTTATAAGAGATCATTTTGATTTCGAAGGTCTTAGACTAGCTTAGAAGAGTGTCCAATTTGACGTGAAAACGGTATATATCGGGGTTTGACTGAAGATATCGCAATGGGCTATGCGACTGCGAGAACTGCTATCATTATGATGGTTTCAAGTGGAATTATTTAACAGTGGACACATAAAGGAAAAAGAAGCATAAAGAACATCTCCCACCTGCACACTCCAACCGGCTTCGGCAGCACTACACCAGCCGTATAGACCGCCTGGAAGATCTTCTGCTGATTGACGCGTCTTGTGATCTCGCGAATCAGCACAGGTGCTACCCTTTTCGATCTTAAGTGAGCATTAAATTCGAAGAAAACCTTGTAACAAACACCCCTTCCAAGCACAACTTACCTCAATTTCTTATGAACGCAAAGGAAGTTAATCTCCACCATAGGTCGCTCTTTGTCGTAGACGCGAATGGTCTGCGGAACGGCCGCTATGAACGCTAGAAGCCGCCCGCTCGTTTTTGCCCTGACTCCACAGTGCCACTGCGGCAACCATCCAGGCATTTGAACAGCCCTAAATGCCCAATATAAAGAACAGTTGCTCAATACAACGACATGCGGCGACCAGCCGATGAACGAATTAGTTCTGTGTTCTTCCCAGACATGCCTGATATCAACGCGCTGATCCGGGTGCTTGGCCTGGTTAGGAAACCGAACCAAGAACCTGATTGTGGTGCCGCCGGTGCCTCCTCCAAATGCGCGGCTACGTTCCTACCCAATATAACCACTTTTCAAACGTGAGGCGTACGAATCGAAAGATAGAGATTGATACACATGCTTTTTTCGCGTGATTAGTCACTCCAGCCGTTGCCATCGCTGACCATGAACAGGCTTTTAAACGCAGTGGATTTTCTCACTCAAACACGGTTTCACCTGTTGTATGAAGTGTGTTTGAATGAGAAAATCCACTTTGCTTAAAAGCCTGTTAAGGGTCAGCGATGGCAACGGCTGGAGTTACTAATCACGCGAGAAGAGCATGTGGATGAACTGTGGCCATCTTGCTTAGAAAATCGTTCTTAAAATGCAGTTTCATAAGGGATTAAACATCAAGCAACCCACCATTTCAAGAAAGCAGCTGAATAGTCGAATCGGAACATATTGTCATCATCTTCAACGTAGTTCTCGGTCAGCAAAGTGTATAACTCCTACGAAGTGAAAACGCTTTATTATCAAAAGACGTGTAAAGTAGATAAAGGGTAAAGTTCGGCTTCATTCGATAACTTTGATGCGCCACACATTCTAGTTCTGCGATCCTTCGGGGGCAACCTGGATGATTATTTGGCCTACAGAATGAGTAGCGTTTGCCAGCCGGTTCACAAGTCAGTGTTTTGCCCTTCAAGCACAAGTTCGGTAACAATTCACCTAACCCGGAGAGATTGAAGACTTGGTGACCAAGAGCGTGACTCGAACAGCAACTCCCGCAGCGGAGTATACCTGAGAGTCAACGCCTCCGACTATTCCCAGATAAGGCAAAAGCACACACAAACACAAACCAATCTTAAAATGTGTATTGAACTGAGTCAGATTTTTCTATGGTCCTGTGTTTCTTTAAGCACTAGCCTATTACACCACGAGCGCTGCCTGATCCAGGGCAATATCCGCGATTACAAAACGCCCGCGATAGGACGGAATCAGGGTGATGGTGCTCTTGATCAAACAGCGTTAGTGGTGTTATAAACTAGCTAGCAAAGCAGATGGTACGACTTATGGGTTACAACAGAACATCCTCAAAACAAAATCGAAACTGCCTACACTCGTCTCGGGGTTAAAAACTAGCAAAAATATATTCAAGGATTTGTTAATTTGTGTTGAAATTCAACGTAATGCTGCGAAACGAAGATGGGATTTCGCTCTCCCGTCAGTGGACTCATACCTGTAGTTGTTTCTCATCATTCAGGTCTACGTCGCTCCACATGAAAGACTCCGGTAAAGAGTACGGCTCGTGTCTAATCTGAAAATGGAAACCTCAGAAGAAAGTAGAACTGCGGACATATAGATGCGGGCTAACCTTTTCTGGTGGCAAATCAGGCTCTATGAAGCTGTTCTCGTTCGCAGGCATGTCCTCGTCTAAAATTCGGCATGTGCTACACTCTCTCTGGTACAAAGCTCTTTTATTGATATAATCACAGTTGTCCGTTGAAACTGTCCCTTCAGGAGCTTTTATTTTCTGAGTTGAGCATAACCGTGTTGGTTACTGCCTGCACCCCGAATCGAGATTCTCGGTTCACAACTCCGCCCTGTCAGCCAAGCTTCCACACCTCCGGGGTCGGTGAATTGGTACCAGATCTATCTGCGAAGGATGGTCCGACTTGTCCATCGACTGGTCACCGCAAGTCAATGTATCCATTTTATATTTTCGGGACGTATTTGCCAGTGGGGCGCATGTAGCGCAGTCGGAGGAGGCGCAACTGTCGCGTGCACCCGATACCAGGTTCCTGGTTCGGATTTCCCGCCCAGGCCAACCAAGCCTTCCATCCCTCCGGGGTCGGTGAATTGGTACAAGATTTGTCTGGGAAGGATAAAGCGCTGACTTGTTGATCAGCTGGCCACTGCAAGTCATTGTATGGCCAAATACGCATTCAAATCGCCTCCACGACATCCCGTATAAGTAGAATGCGTGGCGCATCCCAAAAGGGATTGAGTAACACCATACTTTATCCTTTATGCTTTATATGCTACTGAGTACCCATGATTCCTAACAGAATGCAGCTGGTCTTCTACTAATACAACACAACCATTCTAGAAAGCGACGTTTTCTCTATGTAAACCTCACTATTGTTTAGTGCTGCAACTGCTCATGGCTTAGTTCGAATTATAAAAATGCAACAAGCTCAAAACAAATCCTTTGCCGGCATGCTGACCCACGAATTCTAGCTCTAGGGGTCAAACTGAGGCTTTACGACCGTATATTCTGTTTGTACAATGAACTACGGTAAGTGCTAAACTCCAGTACTTTATGTTTTTTAGCCAATCACAAGTTCCAGCGGGATTGAGAAATATTTTACCAGAGGAAACCTTATCCTTAATGGATTCGGCACGAACACCGCCATCGGCTCCTGCTACGCTGTAAGCGCTCTTATAGGAGACCCTTATTCCTATTAACCTTTAATGGATGTCCTCTCGCTAAGGGGGCTCTACTTTTAGGGTGAAGGTGTCGCATTCCAAATCGAATGTCTGATCACGATGCGTCCTATCTCAGCCGCACTGCTGCTTTCTCGACGCATAGAGTTTAATGCCAAAAGAACAAGCAGTGTCACCCATTACACCAAAGACACGGCAGTAGCACTGCAAATGTGCGCCTTTTCTGCTTCGCAGTCATCGAGGTAGCACAGAACCATTGCATTATGGAGTCGTTTCCCGCTCCAATACGTAGCTCTTCCTGCGCATCATTTTCGCTTCCATTACCAGTAATCAGGGACCAACTAAGGGAAGGAATCATTCAGAGGATTCATAAGCAATTAAACCCACAGGTATACCAGGAATAAGGGATAAGAGGGAGATGGAGATAAGATAAGGGATATGCATGAATGCCTCATCGTCGGTATATCTATAGCTGATACCCCCGGGTTAGTCGTTGACACACCAGTACTACACGATTCCTGGTCGCACGACGATGTAGATCAACTTCTAGCTCTCTGATCTTTTGTCGCGCAGTACCCATGTCAAAGAGCGGAATTTGGAAAACGCAGAGCACATATATGTGAGAAGGTAAATATCGTAGGTAATGAAAAAATGAAGGACACTCACCAAACTGTGGAACCGGCTGAGTTCTCCAGAAAGCGAAATTTTTAGTCTGTAAGTTAACAACAACCATTAGTTTTGAGGCAAAAAAATGATATACAACAAATCGTCAATTAGAACTGACACCCAGTTACCACATTACCACATACTTTCACCCTGATTCATAGCAAGCAAGGTCACCCGCCACTGTTTAGTCTAAGCAAATAAGGGGACATTTTCTTAGACAAATATGGACTCTGAAAAGCTTCTTATCGGCTGATGTTTCTATACCAGATATGGAAAAGTCTGTACTGAACTCAGAACTGCCCAAAGGGATGACTAAAAACTATGGTGACATTACAATACGTCGTAGTCCGACACTATTACCGCAATCTCCATAGAAATTGAAAGCGGGAACTATGAAATAAACTTATCTTAGCCTCTTGAAGTTTCGAAACTCCTCCTTCTAGTTGCGACATCTCAAACCCAACACGTTGCAACTGCTCGGCCAATTTCACCATCTAAATGCGGCTGTTAATCATCCAACTAGCAAGACTTTTGTGGTCATCTTCATTGGGTATGATGCTGACCATCTGTTCGTCCGCTGTTTAACAGAAGGAGAAATACAAGATTGTTCCCCCCTTCCGTGTTCAACTGCATAGAAGAGGAAAGAGTAATGGGGAAATGTAATGTAAGCAGCGACTGGATTAAGAACGAGTTAAACACGGCAAGATCAAAGATTTCTGCCCGCAAAAAATCCCACAAGGTGATGAAGGTCTACGGTGGTAAGCTAGCTAAAATGCGTGATTAGCTAAAAATCGTCACATCATTGATTAAACAGCGTCGTCAATCTTCTTGAGAAAACCTTGTGATTTCAATAGGAAATTTGTAGGGGGAAGGAAAGAGGAAATGATTGACCCACTCGAAGGAAAAAACAAAGCCTGTTGTCAGATGTGGTACGTAGTTACATAAGCAAAACATTTCTGACAACACCAACAAGCTGCCGGCCATGTGAAATTGAGCAGCTTGGGGAATTCTTTTAGAATCCTCAGCAACGGCAAACCAGGACCACATCCGCAAACATTTAAAATCCTATTCACGATCAATTGCGAATCATAAATTGGGTAATTCACTTAGTTAATCACTGATAAATAACTTCTGAAATTAGGGGTTGAAAAACTAGTGTAGCTACGATGTCCTGGTTAGAAAAGCTGTTCGCACCTAACTCTGAGATAAACGCGGTGCTAAGCAGTTAGTTCCTCGTGACATACGCTACATATTCTACTTCTACATAGCAGTTTGAACGCAGCACATGGCCAAAGGGTTGCTCTAGACAGCTGACGAGGAGAGCCTCCAAAGTGGAGGTGAGCTTTTGCGATGGAATTTTTACAGGATGTAGGGTCCCGTTTGTGGAGTCTAAAACCATAGTTAGTTTTTTTTTTCGGAATGGTCCTCAGTGATCCAAAAAAGACGTGTGAGGGCGTGAGCGGGAAGTTCATCACGCCCTGCCGCCCTGCATAGGATGTGGTCGATTGGCGTAGTGGTGGTGTTGTAGCTTCACAGAAGCATGGTCCTCGGTTTGATTTCCCTTGTACTGGTATATTTACATCTAGCGATTTATCGTCAGTGGGACCCTTAATCCCCATTTCCAACAAACATGGCACAAATGTCGTTTACGCTCATGGAGCTTTTTGAAAATGGAAATGTGAGAATTTTTGCCTTCCAGGTTAAGCAAGTCAAAAACTGATGCCAGATTCGTGATAAGCACCCAAAATAACTCCCACGCAAAAAGATTGGGCGAAATTGGTGCATCCGACCTCACCACCCTCATTCGAGCCTGGGCCTAGAGCGGGCTTTGCACCTCGGTCTTCATGGTCAAACAAGGGCGGTCATTGAGGTGTAAAGCCATTCGAAGTGGAAACCAATTCAATACGTTAAGCGGTGGAGGGCTACACAGAAAGTAAAATATCGGTGCTACTACTTCCTTTTTTGAACGGGTGGTGGATAGAAGCGTAGATGTTCAGTTTGTGAGCAGTGTATTTCGATTACATCCTCTTTCCAATCCTCTATCATTGTTGAAAAAGGTTGGTGCATCATCAGCTATTCTTACCAGATGGTTAGTACGTTTTTGACTCCATTCGTGTAAAGAATATAATAGAATTTGCCATCTACAACACCTAATCATCTTGAAACAGCTTGACTGTTCAAAAATCAAAAGGGGGCATGCACTATACTAACGAGGTCGAAAAAAGCGTTATTCATACTTCGGTTATGGGTGTTACTTGAAGTGCTGATTACGAACCTGACATCGGTTTCTGGATTTCCCATTTTCTTATGGCAGGTTGGACAAGATTTGAGTAAGTGAGGGTGGTGAGGTCGCACGCACCAATTTCGCCTAAACTTTGTGCGTGGGGCTTATTTGGGGTGGTGATCACGAATCTCGTATCAGTTTTTGACTTGCTTAACCTAAAAGTCAAGAATTCTCACCTTTCCACTTTCAAAAAGTCCGATGAACGTAAAGGACATTTGCTGCCATGTTTCTGTTCAAGAATGTGTTGGAAATGGGGATAAAGAGACCCACTGACGATAAATCGCAAAATGCAAAAACACCAGTACGAGGGGGAATCGAACCCACGGCCTTGCTCCTGTGAAGCTACAACACCACCACTACGCCAACCGACCACATTGGGGTGGGTGGCAGCAGGGCGGACTCTCCACATGGGACCCTACATCCTGTAAAAATTGTATCGCAAAAGCTCACCGCCAGTGTGGAGGCTCTCCTTGTGAGAGATAAGTTTCAGATAAGCCAGGTACCTATCTGCTCGCGCAGAGGGATAGATGGGATTTGTTGAGCTGGTGTAACTTGAACTTTCGGTCAATAGAGATGCATATTCCAGCCTTCTACGACCGTTTATTATTCTAACTCCCTATAATTCGATTTTGCAATTCTTTCAATGCCATGAAGATCTCTATCGGAATGCAACATCAAATTTTGTGAATATTCTCAAAAAATAACATGAATTTCGGTCCAGTTTTTGCAGCATTACACTGAGGAGTAGTGTATTTGTGCTCACAGACGAAACACACAGTTCAAAAGGTTTGATCACACAAACCTGCTGCATGTCGGGAGCAGTTCCAACGCTATTCTGTTCCGAAGATCCCTCTAGTTGCGGCTCTGAGTGGTCATGATCGCAGCTTCCGCCGTCCCCGTGAGAGTGGCCATGCCCTCCGTGGTGTTTCTTCTTCCCCGACATTTCACCACGAAATTTTGGGCAAAAACCTGAAGTCAACCACAATCACTTCTAAACCGCACAGCGTCCGCTTCTCAACTCCATACTGAACACAATATCCGTCGCATTTATTTGTGGAAACAATCGGAACAAAATATGGACGGCCGTAAAACCCCTGCAAGCAGCTAGAGCGTTGTTTAAGAACATTTTATACAGAATATCATAATCAAATCACCGAGATCGAACGAGTGGCAGTCTCTGGGAAACATAACAACAAGGCAAACAGAGGAATTCACAGCGGCTTTGAAAGCATCTCCGCATTAACGATGTGCATCGGGCGAGCGGTGTGTAATGAGCCCACGACCTTCTGCAGACATTGTGTCCGCTGATAAAACGGAGATAAGCAGCGACATTTACAGATTTACACCGCAGTTTGCGTGTTCAGTCCACTGGGACCAGGCTGGGCTCTACTTGTATCCCTTCTTCTCAGCAACAGTCTTCAGGAACGGCTTAAATCTTGCGATTTCCAGCTCCTTCCAATCGTCGATAAACCACCTCGAGGATTGCTGCGACACACGGAACAGCATCGGTCGATAGTACAGCGGAGACAGCCTGAAATTAGGGGTTATCTTCCAGTGAAATTACGTTCAAGGAACCTTAGTCGAACTATTATGAGCTGGTCTGTCAAGTGTGTCTTGCACAAGGTACAAGGCCGGCCTTATTGCGTCATAAAATCACTCATACAATAGGCATTATCTGCGCAGGCAATAATTGTGATACTCAAGCTCTCAATTTCTTCAAAGATTCTGACATTAGATGAATGTGATGAAGGTCACAGTCACAGATTACCAAGAATTCCCAGAAAATTGCCGTGAAATGAAAAATAGCATGAAACCCTTTATATATACATATTTCACATTGAATTGGACACTTCTCAAATAAGACCGGATACCTATCTATGCTAGCCTAAGAGTTCTGAAATCCCTTCCACGTCCACAGCGAACTCTTCCAAATGAAAATGAACTTGTTCCACATTAGAGACTAGAATCAAATAAATGTCGCGGCGAACTTTTTGAGTGCATGGCGCGATCTGATCTTTTAATGTGCTATATGCTTGCTTCTTTGCTGTGCTTTCAGGCATGCATTTTATTATTTTTTTAAGTTAAAAATTGTATAAAATCACTACATTTATTCGGGCAGGTAAACTAAAAAAAACTCAAAGAACATTTCCAAAATTTCCTTGAACAAAAGACCAGTCTATAATTTAACCTGTCTGAAAGTCATTTTTGGAAGAGTTTGCTCTGACTTCAAAAGTCTGGTTTAGAAGAGCGTCCAATTGACGAAAAAATCATATCATATAAATAGTATATAATATAGTTAATCTGTGTG
The DNA here is from genome assembly GCA_947359475.1 of Heligmosomoides polygyrus bakeri. Classification (NCBI taxonomy): domain Eukaryota; kingdom Metazoa; phylum Nematoda; class Chromadorea; order Rhabditida; family Heligmosomidae; genus Heligmosomoides; species Heligmosomoides polygyrus. The sequence goes on from OX375867.1 coordinate 87,685,540, forward strand.
TCACACTGTCTGTCACGACGAGAGTGAACAAAGCCAAAGTACGCTAGGACACGGGGGCGTATGCCAACCAGTAGCTTCTTAAGTTTAACTATAGACGATTGTCGGCGGATTTCTTACCTTGGTAGCTCAATTTAATAATATATTAGGTGGGCAACGCATCATGGTATGGTTGGGTATCGCGCCGAGCGACAGGACTCAGAAGTCACAGACGCCATGCAACATATGTCGGAATTCAGAAGATGTGTAACAGACACAAATATAGTTCCGGATTTAGAAGACGTGCTCCAGACGTTGTCCAGCGTGCATCAGGATTCAGAAGACGTGCCACAGACTTTGTGCAACGTGCGTTCAGATTCAGAAAACGTTCTGCGGGCTTCTTACAGCGCGTGTCGGGATTCAGAAAACATGTCACAGGCGTCGCATTTTCGTAAAACAGGCACCTGCATCCCTTTCACTAATTCACAGCGTGCACTGCATCATGCTACAGGACTTCATGCTAGTGATATTCCGAACTTTCCCTTGTCACCTGACAAGGGAAGGGCCTCAGGCGTAGGTCTGAATGTGGAAATGGATAGCACTGCGAGAATCTCCACCTTTCATGTAGTAAAAAATGTTTCGTTTTTACTGAGTCCTTGAACCCAAAGAGCTACGGGCCCTCGAAATTGGGGGTACAGCATTGCACCGTCACCCGTACACACCATAACCTACCGTAATCGGCCGAAATTTGAAAAACGAATATCAGATTCGTGATCAGCACTCCAAATACTCCCCTGGGTGAGGTTTGGGCGAAAAATTTTTTTCTACCTCTCCTCGACCTCTAGAGTCGTGAAAGTAGTGTCGTGAAAACGAAGGTTCGTCCCTACTGGCTTACTGACGTGGGCGAACGTCAGCCCTTGCGGTGGATCCAATTGGCCTCTGAAGACGACGAGAAGCCGAAACGTCAGGCCCTGCTAAATAAAGATCCACCTAAAACCTCGCGTTGGCACAGAAAGTTAAACTGACTAAAACTTACAATGCCGAGGTTTGAAGAAGAGATAAGTTGGAGATTACAATGTTTTGTGTTTTCCAGCGAATGTTAAACAATGACATAACAACAGGTACGGGTTACAACAGGTACGGGTGACTAGGGCTGTCTAGGTCATAATCACCGATTTTGCTTTTCCCAGGGGGACTATTTGGGGTGCTGATTACGAATCTGACATTCGTTATTCAATTTCCGGCCGATTACGGTAGGTTAAGGTAGGTGGGTCGAAGTCATAATCACCGATTTCGCCCAAACTTCTCCGAGGGGGGTTATTTGGGATGGTGATCACGAATCTGACATCCGCTTTGCGTATTACCGTGGAGTATGTTAAATTAGTGTAGGTAAATGTGAATAATGGTAAGGTAACCGTTCTTGTCCAAACTTCGCATTGAGTACGAATCTGATCCTTGTTTGACAATATAGAGTGAAATAAATATGTAGGAGATGTGTAGGAAGCAAATTGGTAAAGAAAGCGGCAATCATGAAAAATGCAAAAATACTGCATAGCACGGGGGTTGAACACCTGACCTAGCACCTGCGAAGTAGTCCCGCTCCTTGCTGAGCCACCGAGTCGCTCGCCGCAGGTCCTTTCACCGCGTCCCATACAACAGCGCGCACACACACATGCACGTGGGCACGTGCTGACGGTGCGCTACTGTACCCCCCCCCCCCCCCCCTCGAGGTCCCGTAGCCCTTTAAATTCGAGGACTCAGCAAAAACGAAACATGTTTTTCTACTATATGAAGGGTAGATTCTCGCAGTATTACCCATTTCCCCCGTTCAGACCTACGCCTGAGACCCTTCCCTGGTGAGATGGCTTTGCCCGAATGTGCGCCAGCATTCTCTTTATTCAAACCTGTCATCGGGGGAGCCTAGTGATTCCTTGAGACACCGAGAGCGTCAATGGTTTCGTTCAGGATTTTCATGATGAATTTCCACCAACACATTGCATTCTGGTGTCCTTCTGACATCCCTCGGAATTCAATAGGTTACAGCTCACACGCAACGGGTGTCCTCGAGACGGATAACATGGGCGTCCTGCTTGATGTTCGACGACTTGATCCATGCGACAGCATATTGAATCTCTGACCTTCGAACGTCGATGGAGCTCGGAACTCCAAAGGCCTTTTCTCACTTACGTGGATCGTGTCACTCCCAGCACCGTTCTCCTGATTCGTCTCTGCGCGACGCTGATTGCGCGTTCATCTGCTTTCGTATAGCCCCGGTCTCTGACGCATAGATTAGAGCAGGAAGGGCAATGGAGTCGAATAGGCGGGCACGGAGCCGGACGTTCTTCGTTTTCTTCAAAACTCCTTTGACGCTCTTGGATGCTCCCCAATCCGCTCGTTTTCTGCCTAGCTTGGCACTAGTCGTTAACCACCTTGACTTCGAGATTTAGGTACTCGTTGTTGGATAAGCTTATAAGCAGCTGCCTGACATTGCTTTCCTGTTTAAATCACGAACCTATTTCTCAGCACGTTCTTAGGCACTTTCACCATAGCACCAGCTGGTTTGCCAATCATCTTCTCGGCAGCCTCGTCGGAAAAGTGCACAGGGATCACTCCACTGAAGTCGGCTATCTCTACCTGAAATAAAATCGTGAAAGAAAGACTTCATATCCTGCGGGTACAGAAGTAGTTCTCACATTCAATGAATAGAAATAACGAGCTTTTTTGCTGCGGCAGTTCTGGCAGGACTCTAGTCCATCCGAATTACGAGCGGCATACCTTCTACAGGTGGAGCATCTGAAACAAGTAACGAGGTACTTGAAGGTACAGCAAACAATGCTAAAGGATAAAAGCATAAACGCAATATTGGTGGATCCTTTGTGGGATATGCTGTGTGCTCTACCTCTACGGATCTGTTGGACTCAACCTGGATGCTTATTTTACTTATAATTCCTTGTAGTGTCCACCCAACCAACTAGTTAGTGTTTCATCACATTCAGACAAAGCGGACATCAAATCAAGTACAGCGAGGAGATGCGACGCGCGGTGAGCCTGGGCGTGACCGAAACCATTAATCCACAACAGAATGGGCCCCTCCTCCGGCTGTAGTTATATAGCGCGTCGAAGAGCTAAAGGATAAAGGACGGCGTTGACCGACCCTATTCGGGACGCGCCACGTAATATGCTTCTACGGAATGTCGTGGAAGCAATTTTATCTCGGCATATATAGGGTGACTCAAGGAAAATGTAAACACTGTTTCAAACTTTGCTCACAGTAAAGGTACTGTGAGCAAAGTTTGAAACAGGGCTCATATGAAAGCTTAAGAGAATAGAAATTTTCTGTCATACAACGGTATGGATTACGCCACGCACTCGTCTGAAACCTTGCATTTTACACTCGATTGTTTTTCGCTTGAACACTTGTTTTCATTTTTCAACAAAGTGGCCGTATCGATTGATTTGTGCTTCCTTGAAGGTCTAAACTTAAAAACACACTACGACGAAAAATGCAGTGTATCCTAAAAATGCAGACACTATTTTAAAGGTTCTGGCATTGCTGCTAGTGAAACTTTTGAAGAAGGTTGAGAGCACAGGGTAACGAGAATTCCGTGGCGTGCAAGTAGTCAAGATTGCGCCGTGCCCCACCTAAAGCCTTGCATTTCGGACTCGATTGATTGTGCATGGGCTGAATGCTTGTTACAGTATTGTCACTGGTCACATTAACCGGTGCTGTGTTTCTTTTAACGTTTGGAACTTGACAATCACGTGAAAGACACGTAACAAGCGAGTTCATTGATGGCACGAATTAAATGCCAGCAGGAGCACCATTTTCCAAGACGGATTCTGTGGACTGATGAAGCAGCATTCAAGCTGAATGGAGAGGTTAATCGGCATAATTGCGGCTACTCGACGACGGAAAACGCTAAGATAAGCACAGCACAAGTTAATGTGGCCAATTAGCAACAAGGATGTGGCAACCATTCAACCCTTGTGCAATCAATCGAGTCTGAAATTCAAGGTTTCAGGTGGGGTATGGCGCAATCTTGAATAATTGTACGCCACAGAAATCTCGCTATCTGCGCTTCCATAAGCGTCTCAACCATCTTCAAAAGCTTTGCTAGCAGCAATGTTAGAACCTTTCAAATCGCATCTGCAACTTTAGGATTCACTGCATTTCTCGCAAGCCGTAGTGTGTTTTTATGATTTAAACCTTAAAAAAGCACAAATTGATTGATACGGCCACTTTGTGAAGAAATTACAACAGGTATTCAAGCGAAAAACAGTCAATCATGTGTAAAATGCAGTGTATACATTTTTTTAGACACCCTGTACAATGACTTTCGGTGGCTACCCGATGAACAAGTAGGTGTTTTACCCGCCCTAGGCAGACCCTTTACTAATCCATCGATCCAGAAGGGACGAAAGACTTCATTTGCCTTAGCGGGAAATCCGAACGAGGATCCTGGAATCGTATGCACGCGACAGCCGACACCTCCTCCGACTGCGATCCATATGCGGAGTAAATTATACTAACCCTAAATACAGCAGAGCTTCATAATTGATGCTGCAGATCCTAGCCATGACCGTTGACGGTTCGCTGGAGTATTCATTGAGGCGGCCGATCACCCGCAACGCCGTGTTATCGACTGAAAAAGAAAACTGGACTGCAATTTGCAAAGGAATCTGAGTGAGAAAGTGAAGTGCTTACAAGTAAAGTCCCCCTCGGTTGGAGCTACGTCAAACAGACCAGTGCTGAATAATCTTCGAAGGCATTCAGCCTCTGGATCGTTTGGCTCCATGTCCACAAACGTTGAGTCATTCAATACGAGCGATATTGAACCTAGAAGAAAACCTAATCTATTGGAACAGTTCCGTGGTCCGTTAGAATTGAGCGAAGCAACCACCTTGGTTTCTTTCCATAGCCGCCCCTTCGACGGATATCACTGAACCAGCAGATATATTCGGTGGAACGGAGCTCGACAATAAATACAGAGCCACAGATTCGCCGTGTCGATCGGCCACCTGCAAACATGAGAAGAAAATAACGGGTCGAAGGGCTTAACATGAAGGCTGCGATCACCTTTATAACAGGGACATTGTTTCGACCGGGTTTGGCAGTTCCAATGATGATTCCAAGGAAATCTGAAACAATCTATATGCAAGAGGCAACAGTATCACGTGGCTATCGTCGGACTTGAGATGAAACTAACCGACAGTGTCAAGACAACATTTGTTTAGGTCACGAACGCATGTGACTCGTGGGCACGGCTTCGTAGGCTGAAGTTGTACCTGCAAAATAAAACAGCTTGAAATGATTTCAAGTTCAGCCGCTAAGAATCTGTCTTGTAACACACCTTCACAGTGCTCGGTGCGTCGATTCCTGTTCTGCCTGGAGTGGCGATTGGCCTGGACGGCATCACTGCACCATCTGAAGGAAAGCTTAGAAGGTTATTCACAACCTACACAGTGTGGTACCTCCACACCACGTAGGTTGTGGTTTCGTACGACCTAATCATTATCGCCATGGGCGCGTGACAGCGCAGACGAAGAAGGTGCCTGCTGTTGTGTGCACCCGATTCCAAGCTTCTGGTTCGGATTTCCACCAAAGCCAAAGAAACTTTCCAAGCCTCAGGTGTCGCTGAATTAGTGGTAGTCTCATCTGGGAAGGATTAAACACTCACTTGTACATCGGATGAGCACCGCAAATCATTATGTGGGCCAAATACGCATTCAAATTGCTTTATTACATATACACGTCGTCTGAAGACAAATCATGATGTAAGCGGCTTCGACAGCTCCTATCTTATACGTAGCATGCCGTGCAAGATGTTTGGGAATTGAGACGCGATACGTTTTTAGATAAATGTATCACCACTTATTTTTAGAATAAAGACTAAAAGATGGGACTATTCAATCGCTTTGGGGAATGCGCCACGCATTCTACTTCTACGGGATATTTTGGAGGTAATTTGAATGCATATTTGGCCATATAACAAATATAACTTGTGGTGGGCAGCCGATGGACTGGGCAGTTATCTGTTCTTGTCAGACAGGTCTGGTTCCAAATCGCCAACCCCGGAGAAACTGAACTGAAGGTCAAGAACTTGAATCTGAGTACACGCAACAGCCGGCGCCTCCTCCGACTACGCTACCACGCGGCCCAATTCCTGCTATCGGCCGGATATAGCCCATAATGACGCAATTTGTCCCTTACCGCAAAAAGGATATCAATAAATTCATTTATACTGTACGGAGAGATGTCCACGGATCTCCCTCGATAGAGAGCCTTCGGGCTCTCTTGTTAAGAGGGATCTCGGGCCGCTTGTCGCAGGGCCACGTGGCGCGTCCCCGGGTGGTGGATAGGGGATTAAACGCGAACCAAATGCGACCGTGTACTGCCCAGAGACGCAGGTGGGATGCAGGGGATGGACTCCTTGCTCCTGCTGTGTCGGGTCGACGCGTTCCTTGTGCGTGGGAGCGGCATGTTCGTGCACAGTGTGCGCGGATGTGTCCGTGACTGCGCGGATTGTAACTGTGTCGGCTCGGCCAAAAGCTTGCACTCGGTAGACTGGGAGTACATCGTAAGGCGATTCGAGGCCGCCTCAAAAGTCTCGCCCTGTCCCTTCGGGCAGTCTGGCTGGCTGCCCGGAGTTCTTCGCCCGCACGACAGAGCCTGACTAGCTTCCCGTGTTGTATGGAAGTCAAACACAGCAGCACTAAAGGGCCTCATTCCCCTGACCCCGAAAGAGCCCCCATTTCTGCAGCGATGGGAAGGACGAGTACGGAGAGGCTGCTAAAATCTCAGGGCCTAACCAGGCTGCGCAAATTGAGAAGGACTAGGATGACGATCTGTACTTACAACGCCCGCACGCTCGCATCGGAAGCATCCGTCGAGGACCTGATGATGCAAGCCAGGAAGATCAAGTACGACGTCATCGGACTGACCGAGACGAGAAGACACCACCCCCTACACGCCGCCTACGACTCCGGAGAAGAACTGTTCCTCGGAACATGCGACAGCAGGGGAGTAGGCGGCGTTGGTGTCCTCGTCAACACGCACTTGGCCATGAACATCGATTCGTACGAGTCTCTGACAACCCGAATCGGACGTCTGCGACTGAAGCGATGTGGTTCCGTGCCAGCTTTGACCGTATTCGTCGCGTATGCCCCAACATCCGACTACGACGACGAAGAGGTCGAAGCCTTCTACGTGGAGCTGGAGAAGTTCTATAAGGAAGATCACACCTTCTACAAGGTGATCGTCGGCGACTTCAACGCCAAGATCGGACCGCGAAGGGTTTGGAGTGGAACGAGCAAGGTGAAAGGCTGTCTGAGTTTATCATGTCGACCAAGACCTTCCATGGAAACTCGCAGTTCCAGAAGCCTCCCTCCCTACGATGGACCTGGGAATCTCCCGGTGGCCAGTTCCACAACGAGATCGACCACATCATTTTCAATCGCAGGTATTGCCTGACCGACGTTTCTATTGTCCCCAAGTTCTACACGGGGTCGGACCACTGCCTCCTTCGCGCAAGGTTCCACTTTTCGCGTCAAGGAGAGAAGGCCGCGAAGTTCAAGAAGAGGAGTCCCAGAACGACCATCAACTGGGCCCTCTACACCTCTATTGTCGGCCTTTGGGAAGATGCCGTCATGGACAACGTCGACGAGGAATACGATCGCTTCGTGCACCATCTCCACGGTAGTGCTAAGGGAGCCGAGAGCTTGAAGACCACCAAGAGACGCCTGTCTCCGGAAACTCTCGAGCTTATACGCCAGCGTGGAGCAGCACGAGAGTCAGGCAACTACCAGCTGACGTCCGAGCTTGCGAAGCTATGCAGAGCGGCGATAAAGGAAGATCTCAAAGAGAGAAGGGCGGAAGTGTTGGCTGAAGCAGCAGAGGCAGGGCTGAGCATCCGCAATGCCCGCCGGAACTTCGCCAACTTCAAGACCAAGATGACCCCTCTCCGACGTCCTGACGGAACCATCACCTCTTCCAGAAGGACCATGGAGAAAGTCATCCACGACTTCTACTCCGATCTCTTCGATAGCCACGTCCACCTGCCCCCATGCCATCTTCCGCAGGATGGATACGTCGTCAACTCTGTTCTCTCTTCCGAAATCCGACACGCCATCTCGTCGGTGAAGAAACGTACAGCACCCGGCCCTGACAGGATCAGACCCGAACACCTGAAGAACCTCCCGCCAGCGCTCATCAACACCCTGGCGCGGCTCTTCACACGATACCTGTCGGAGTGCAAGGTTCCATCTCAGTGGAAGACCAGCAAGACCGTCTTGCTGTACAAGAAGGGAGACGTGCACGACATTGGCAACTATCGCCCGATCTGCCTGCTGTCCGTAGTCTACAAGCTGTTCACTCGAGTCATCCTGAATAGGATCAGCAGAACGCTGGATGAAGGACAGCCACGCGAACAAGCAGGATTTCGGAGAGGATTCAGCACGATCGACCACATACACACCATTACGAAGCTCATCGAAGTGTCGCGAGAGTACACGCTGCCGCTGTGCCTTACGTTCATCGACCTGAAGAAGGCATTCGACTCCGTCGAGACTGAAGCGGTCCACGAAGCCCTGCTCACTCAGGGCGTTCTTACTCAGTACATCAGAGTCCTTCGAGAGCTGTACAGTGGATTCACGACCAAGATCTCTCCATTCTACAACGACGTCGTCATCGACGTAAGGAGAGGGGTTCGGCAAGGGGATACCATATCCCCGAAGCTCTTCAGCGCCACCCTCGAAAACGTCATGCGCGAACTAGAATGGGATGACATGGGAGTGAAGGCCGACGGCCGGCAACTGCACCATCTTCGCTTCGCTGACGACATCGTGCTCATAACACCGAACATCAGCCAGGCGGAGCGAATGCTGGCCGACTTCGATCGTGTATGTGGGAATGTTGGACTGCAGCTGAATCTTACGAAGACGATGCTCATGAGGAACGGACGAGTTTCTGATGCCCCGTTCTCGCTCAATGGAACGAGGATCTCCGAATGCTCCAGCTACGTGTATCTGGGTCGCGAAGTCAATATGGCCAACGACCTAGCGCCGGAGCTGAGCAGGAGGAAACGAGCGGCTTGGGGAGCTTTTAAGAGCGTCGAAGAAGTCGCGAAGAAGACGAAGAACGTCCGACTCCGTGCCCACCTATTCGACTCTACCGTTCTTCCTGCCCTAACATACGCCTCAGCAACCTGGGCTATGCGAAAGCAGGATGAACACGCGATCAGCGTCGCGCAGCGTGGAATCGAGAGGACGATGCTCGGAGTGACACGACTCACGCAAGTGAGAGAAGGCCTCCGGAGTTCCGAGCTTCGCCGACGTTCGAAGATCAGAGACGCTGTCGCGTGGGCCAAGTTGTCGAAAATTAGGTGGGCCGGCCACGTAATGCGCTTCGCAGACACCAGCTGGACGAGAGCCGTTACCGACTGGATTCCGCGGGATGTCAAGACAACACCGGGACGCCCACCAACGCGTTGGTCGGACTTCTTCGTGAAAGCCCTGAACGACCGATATGACGCTCTTCGTGTCCCTCGAGCGAGGAGGATCCATTGGACCACTCTGGCACGCGACAGGTACGAATGGAGACGCTGCTGGCGCCCGCTCGAGCAAGTCGATGATCAACGGGACGACAGGTGATACAGGTGATACTGTACGGAGATATTCGAACTCTTCAGGTCCTTGGAACCGTTTGATCACAGAACAAGTGACAAATGTACTAAATACTAAGAGTAACCTGCATCCAAGTATGTACAGTCTGCAAACTAAACTTGATTTAGTAAGGCCTGTTCATAGTCTGCGCATCGGGAGCGGCTGATTACCTTTGCAATAAAAACATTCCCATTTAATCGATTTCTATGCTTTGAACTAGCCGCTCGGACGCTTCGGGACTATGAACAGCTCTTAACACAGCTACACTACAAACTATTCCAGACGTTCTTCGCGGTGCTTAATTCTTGATCAAGATCCAAAACATGGCTACTCACCTACAGCCGCAGGCGATTTCGCAGCAGCAGGAGATCCAGTGACAGTCGGTCTTCGAAATGTTGAATTAAAGCGAACGCTAGATGGCCTAGAAGTCACCGGAGTGCCTGAAGACCCCGGTGCTTTTGAATGAGTAGATCTGAAATTAGACACGCAATCCGACTACACAATATATTGACTAAGAACCTTACGCTTGGTCATGTTACCACACACATAGCCATATGAGTACAAAACGAAGCGTTTATTTTGTTCCAAGACAATTCCATGAAGAAAACACGCCATTTGCGAAGGCAGGCCGCCATGATGCGATCGTCTCCTCAATAAGGCGCCTTGAACGATTAAGCTCTTCTGGCACAGGAATCCTTTGCGAGCGAAGCAGAGTAGTAAAACGTCCAATTGCCGCTTACATATCACCAGTTTTAGGTCGAAACCAGCCTTTCAATGCTCATCAACCAACTTCTACCAACTAAGCTTCTATCAACCGAAAGCTCAAATTGAGCTAGCCGACACTCTCTAAATTTCGAAGTGAAGGTGCAAAATATGCTCTGAAAATCGAGGTAAATGAAAAAAAATTAGAGCTTAAAGTCTAGAGCGAGAGGTCGACCCTGCGTCTTTCCATAACTGGTAGCTTTACCGTGGCTGCGAGGGCCTAGCCGTCCTTCGGCGGTGAATAACTGCGTCTAACGTCTCCATTTTAAAACTCTGTTTACATTTCTAGGAGCGTCATGAAGAAGAGGGTGGACCTTCGCTCTAAACATTCACCAAATTAGGCAGCACAACGTCTATAGACGAAATCCTGCTGAGCCGTGCAGTACACTTTGTTGTTTCGTTTAGACTTCTTCTTAATGAGCTAACATATAGTGTTAAAACGACGTTGTCATGAGGCTGAGTTAAGCAGCGCACTAAATCAAGCATTGATCGAGTTATCTATTCGTTATAAACTCAAACACTCTTGTAACACCTAAAGTTACCATAATCACACTAGCCAACCTATCTACTCAGAATGCCAATATAAAAGAAACGAACCGTGATGAACTTCGGACTAGAGGAGAGATGAAGTCACTTTGCCTTCGAGTAGATCGCCTTGTTTGAGGTAGTGTAGGTAATGAACTGAACAAGTGACTACTACATATTTACACATCGCAATGTAACAGGAACGGAGACAGCCTAACACGTCTGCGACACGCTCGTTTTGCGCTGACTGCCGCGTGGGACCACTGCACCATTTTGGTGGGCATTGCTGGTTCCAAATAGTGCGCAAGAATGCTCGGCTCGAGGGGGGGGGGGGGGGGGTCATCCTGTAACTCCGTGGATACTCGCCTTGGTAGGGACATGTGGCATATGCATGTCCAGTTACAATCAGAAATCCTGGGAACAACACTCCAGCGCTGCATAAAATTTTTGGTTTCGTACGACACAAGACGTTGCTTTGGGCTGCTATACATGATGACCTTCCCACCCCCCCCCCCTTACGCCCCAAATAGCTTTCTTTTCCGGTGGTTCCGACATCTGATTCGTCAAGTCGGTGTTATAGCACAAAGCACACAAAGAGTTGGACCACATCTCGCGGGGCTCCCAAAGCTAGTACGCGGTGTAGTCTGCAATCCCTAGGCTGCATCTTCTAGATTTGGACCCTTGGTGCAGTTCTAGAACGAGTGCTGTTTAAATTTGGGCACCTGATGCTTACCCCTCTGAGTGGCTCGACTCACGACTGAAGCTACCGAAGTAGCGACGAGTTTTCTTTGCAATCAAGCTGTCATACAGCACGAAGGCGGTCGTTGCGGGACCGTTCGACCATATGGCTGCACCACAACCCCATCCAATGGGCGAATTAAGGGCCTGATCGTACTTAGCAGCGACAGCTCAGGGGAATTATGGACACGAGATGGCAACAACAGAAGCGACTTAGGAGCATAGTGTACGTGGCTTCACAAAGGAAGCCCACGAGAAAAAGACTGTTGAAATCCGAATTCAAAGCACCTTCTGCTCACGAAAATCTAAAACAACCTTGGAAACACACATGCTTGCCATCTAGGTGAACGGCATCACTCTATCTATCAAGCTAAAACTCACTGAAGATAGGAGTATGTGCTTTTACGGCCTTCAGCGGCGGTAGATAACGCGCTCCAACACTAGCGCTATTGCTCAAATGGCCAGCGAGAAGTATGAACAGGCGACGGTAGCGACGGCGACAGACTCGCCGATACACTTACAACCGAAAAAAAAACCCGTGCGAGTTGTACGAGGTGCAACGCCCACAGCCGCGCGATTCAAACATGGTTTTTATTAACCATGGAACGCCCTTACTACAGGCTTTATACGTTGGAGCCAGGGATGAAGGACATTAACGACGCTCTATGGGATTTTCTGCCTATCAAAAGCCCCCCCCCCCCCCGACCCTATTTGCGCCGGAGAAGCATGCAAGCAAATATCACTAGCTGCGGCGACTGATTAGCAGATGGATAGGCATCTCGGTCCCGTAACGATTTCCCTCAATTTCACTCCGAAACTACGGTGAATACCTCAGACGGGTTTTTTTTCCGGTTCTAAGTTTATCAAACACTCGGCGACAGCGCCAGAGTACGAACAGATTTCGCGGCGATCGCTTGGTTTTAATCGTTTTCTATGCTTTCCCGGGCGATGAATCGCTCCCATCGCGAAGTATAAACAGGCCCTAAGCGTGACGTTGTCACTCTACGACGTCAACATTGCCATCACTGATGGCAATTCAGCAACCATTGGAGCGTCACGGTGGAAGTCTAGCCACTCTTTTCGATCAACCTCCTGACTGAATTTCTAGGTCCCTCGTCACATGCAATTATGGTATATGCAAATAGCGGGTAGAGTGAACGTATAGCTTTCCACTAGGTCCTGGCTGCCATTTTTTAATTGGAGAAGGTCGAAAACTGGAAATCTTTATGCTGATCAAGAAGAATTCCGCAACAATATCGACGTAACACAACTATTCTGGAGGATATAAAATTGAAGGCACACCCTGAAGTAAAAGATACTTGTTAGAATCACTGTAATGAGCGACACAAAGTATAATTCCCACTACAGGGCGTGTTCAACACATCTAACTGCTGCCGTTACAAATAAATGCACAAAAAGTTGACGATTCAACTTTTATTTAAATGTGCCGTACGTGATGCTTAACGCCCATAACCGCATTTAATTTGGCGTTAATTTGGAAACCATTGCCGGAAAAAGGATTGACCTACTTAGCTGCTCAGTCTTTTAGGATAAGGGTAAGGATAAAGAACGGCGTTACTCAATCCCTTTTGGTATGCGCCAGCGCATTCTACTTCTACGGGATGTCGTGGAGGCGACATGAATGCGTATTTGGCCATACAATGACTTGCGGTGGCCAGCCGATGAATAAATCAGCGCTTTATCCTTCCCAGACACGTCTGGTACCAATTCACCGACCCCGGAGGGATGGAAGGCTTGGTTGGCCTGGGCGGAAAATCCGAACGAGGAACCTGGTATCGGGTGCACGCGACCGTCGGCGCCTCCTCCGACTGCGCTACACGCGCCCCTCAGTCTTTTACCAAATTTTATTTGCAACTGGGTCATCGACTGCACCAGGGGTGGTTACAGTATGTTTTGTTGCGATCGAAATTCTTGCGCTGGACTCAAATCCGCACCTCGGGATGGGAAGGCCTGATATCAGCATGGAACCGGCTAGCCTAAAGGCCTTACTAGCAAAATGTTTTAACACATTTTTTAAGCCTGGAGCGGCTGATAGTGGGGCTATTAGTTGTTACAGGACCAGCAGTGTCTAGTGGACGTTTGACGCTTGTATGGTCCCGTAACGACCGCTACGCAATGGACCTGAATATCGTGTGAGAAACTTTCATTTCCGCGTAAAACTCATCACCACTTCTATTGGTTTAGTCGTGAGTAGGGGCTCGCGATCTGAGGTCGCAACCGCATGAGGACGCAAGTGGCCCTCGAGCATCGGTCCTATGTAAGAATACAGTAACAGCATTATTTGTCTGTTTTCTTTACTATCAGTGTGCCTTGTCTCATTTTCTTGGCGTTGGTGACACTTTTTATAAGGTGACCCCCCCCCCCCCCCGGACCCTATTTGCGCCACCTGTAGCGCCAAATTTCTCTGGAACGGCACCACCACGTCCTTCGCCCCAATAGCAGATCTTGTGTAGGATTGGCCTCAATTTCGAGGTCCCTTAAAAGCTGTCCATAGGATGCCCGGAGCAGCGATGGGTGGATACGGTCCCCTCTCGTTATAACGCGTTTGAGGGGACCGGAGAAAATCCGCGTTATAACGGAAGCCGCGTCCTAGCCGGAGGTGACCTCTTTAGATCTCTTACGCGTAGATTTATTTAGAATCGCATACAATAGATAAAAACGGCTACAGTTAAAATGAAATATGTGACCGTGAGGAGTGTGAAGGCAAGGAATATCTTTAGATTATTAATGTGGTCCTGTCCTCAGAGATAATCTCTGAGGACAGGACCACATTAATATGCATATATAAATATAACAAATATTGTAAGGAATAGCGAGTATCAGACGAAAGTTGGAAGTGATCAACAACAAAATCAACAACAATATCTTTTGCCGCCAGTAAAACTCGCACCAGGCAGGACATGGACTCGCGCTTTCCCTTCCAGGCAGTATGTTAACCCATTACGTCATCAGCGCTGCTAAATTGCGCACCGTATCCGCCATATCCTCGTCTCAGTGACCTCTCAGCGCATTCTACGATATCGGGATGTTGCGTGTGATCAAACAGCGCTGTTGCTGTAATCCTGCCCGGAAAGCAGAGGGTGACGGTACAAGTGCTGCATGGCACTGGAGTTCTGATCGCCACAAAACATCAAGTGACAGCATATAGCCGCCATAGCCGCTGCTCTAGGCTTAGAACAAATGTGTAGGATATTGTTTTGAATAATACGGGTTTCGATCCACACCTTCTGTCGTTTCTGATACATGAAGCCCTTCCAATTCACGGCAGCTTCTAATAGCTATCCTTGTACTGCGAGGAAGTATTGCGGACTATGAACACTTTTGTGGGCCGTGCACGCATAAAAAACGTCTACATACATCTAATGCATGTCGCACTTGTGCTCGTTATGATGGTGAACGAGGCAGTAGAAGGTAAGTCTGATCACAAACGCAGTCAGCATCTTGCTCGCCTTCATTTTCTGTGTGGGATCAAAGCTCAGCCCTGGCCGCGTTATAGCGGGAGTCATTTTGAACGCAGAGTTCCTCCCAAAACCGCGCTATAACGGGAGTAGCATTGTATCCGACGCGTCTTAAGCAGAGTTGATTTCTACTGGCGTAAAGGTAAGCTGGCCGGAGCCAGAGGAAATCTACGTTATATCGAGAGCCGCGTCTTATCCGGAGGCGTTATAACGGGAGGGGACATGCTGCACGCTGCATTTGGACGTAGAAAAGGTAATGCTTATCCCAATCAAGCATTCGATCGAGAGAATTTGACCCACACCATAAGAGCGGATCTTCAGCCAAGCGGGACTTACGCCAATGAGACTGATGATTGTCCCATGCGGTAGTCAACGCAGTCGCGTACGCGTTAAAGAAGGAAGATTCAAGGAAGAACGTATAACTGAACAACCTCGTAGAGTTTGGCGTAACGGCACGATTCGCCGGAGTTCGGGAAGGATCTCGATTCTCGGTGTCCGCTTCAGAGTTTGTGCTGAAGCAATGATAACTATGTCATCAGTTTGGCATGTTGACTTTTAATATAAGGGAATAGAACTTATATTAAACAAGCAAAAATCACAGCCCACAGAATTTCGACCATGCAAGAGCAGCTCCTATTTCTATGGTGTGCATAAGAAAGCTCGAAAGTAACACGATAAAGCGAGACCAAAAGAGAAAACGATTCACAGATATACAGCCTTAGGCGTCAGTTTTCGTCCAGGGTGTCCTCTGATAATAAGTCACACCGATCAACACAGTAAACCCTCATCCACTTGCGAAAAAAAAAACGTCTTGTGTTTGTGAACCGAGTCGTGACTTTCCAAATGCAGGCGTGCAACCAGATACTTATGTAGTGCTTTAATAACCCACAGTGGAATATAGCGCAAAATGATAACAAGGAAAGTAAGACAGTAGTCAACCCAGGTTACTATCAGGAAATTCGAGGTTTGCGAAAGGCTAATAGACCACAATACTCACCACCCTTGCAATTGTTCGCCGACAACGGCATCTAAACGTCGTTTGGCAGCTTCTAGGGCTGATTCCGAGACGGCGATCGCTTTGTTAGTACCGGCTGTGACGAAACCAGCGAATGATATCGGTACTGGGTTCTCAACGCTTGTGCTGTAACAAACATTATTTTTGGGCATAATACCTGTAGCAATTGATCAATGTTAGGATGACAGTTTTTCCTGCCTCCTTTCTCAGTAGAGCTTACCACTCAAACCTAATCATACTGCGGAGCTGGGCCACCGCCGAAATATTCTATAATAACTTGGGCTATATGTTGAAAATACCCAAGCCTAAGAGAGACTGCTCCCCCTCTCCATTCGTGTTGCTCCTATTTTTGATAAGTTGGAACACGAGGATTATTTGAAGCTTAGTGAACAATTATAGTACAGGATTAGTTGGATACAAAAAAAATGAAGTAACACACTACATACGGTCTAGGATAAGAACAAATCGGGAAAAAGTACGTTTACCAGTTTCTGTACGGGATGCGCCACACACCTTCCCTTTCATGACATCATCTCCGAACTCCGTATACCTTGTTTTTACCATGCTTTGTAAGGAAAGGGGCCAACAGGGCAGTACTCTGTCTTTTCAAGACAAGTTTTCCCTACTTTCCCAATCTGGAGGAAATCTAAGGTTTGCTTGGAAAACTCGGATCTGAAGTGGGCTGCTAACACGGGGCCACAGACATATCAAGGATCGAGGACAAGAAGGATAATGGCGGCGACAACCAATCTGGCTTGGGATGCGCCACGCACTCCACTTTTATGTTACATCTTGGATACAATCTTCATGCGTATTTGGCCTATAGGGGTCGTGGAGCGCAGTCGGAGGAGGCGCCGGCTGTCGCCTGCACCCGATACCAGGTTCCCGGTTCGGATTTCCCGCCCAGGCCAACCAAGCCTTCCATCCCTCTGGGTTCGGTGAATTGGTACCAGACTTGTCTGGGAAGGATAAAGCGCTGACTTGTTCATCGGCGGCCAACGCATTCAACTCGCTTTCATGACATCCCGTAGAAGTAGAATGCGTATCCCAAAGAGGATTGAATAACGCCGTCCTTTATCCTTTATTTGGCCTATACAATGAAAAACGGGGCCAGCGGAGTGACATGTCAGTGTCTTATGCTTTCTAGACACTAATTCACTGATCCAGAGGGCTTAGTTGGATTAGTTGGAAACTGTTGAAACTTGAATGGATTCGGGTAGAAGTGAGAGCCGGTGCCTGTTCCGAGTGCGATATCACGCGTCCACTAATATATAATAGATGCTCAATTTTGGGTCATGGGAACATCTAGAGTTCCCTGTTCCTAAGACTTTTCCCTTCATTGCGTTGTTTGTGTGGATTTTATTAACGTCTTGAACAAAAAAGTTATTACTTTGTTTCGACCTCACACCTGGTCTCGTCGGTTAAACTGTCCGCACTATTGACTTTTCATAAGACCCCCAAGCACATATATTAGCGCCTCCTGATCCGTTCCAAAAGCGGGGTCGATAACAGCCAGTCTAATTAAAGAATTATGAATAAATTACCTGGGAACTTCATCTTCTTCCGAGACACCCTCATCAGCAGCAGTAAGTCGTGCTCTAGCTGAGGAGAGAGCTGCTTCGCTCACTTTGACTTCGCGATTTGAACCGGCGGTGAGAAAGCCGCGAAACTCAGTAGCTGCTGAAGGAATCGTTTCAAAAAGGGGAACGGTTACATTGAAAGGGTTTGTTTGACACCAAGAAAAGTCTAACCCGCGTTTTGCCGAGTGGTTGGGCCGACTCCTGAACACGTTCTGAAAATCAGTTTCATCAGACGTGAAGAAACAGCAAAGATTGAAAAGGCGGACACCTTTTCAAAGCCGGCCGACCCGTATCGCGATCGCTGACTTGGCGTTTCAGGACACAAGGTCGGGTAGGCACGTTACTGAAGGCGTAAAAGCGATAACTTGTTCGAACTAACTCCATATAGAGTCCAAAAACTAGAGAAGAGTAAACTTACAGGTTTAAACTCTCGTCGAACGAATCCTGCACGTCCTGCGAAGCGGTCATCCCAGCAGATTCGAGAGTGAACAATGGGAGAACGAAGCAGTCTGCACCTGTCGGACGCCTTCAGAGCGAGTTAATGCGGTTAATCCCGAACCCTCTAGCAACCATGGACCTAATAAGCAGTGTATACTTGCATTTGACTAATGGCACATATGGCGGTAGTCAAATGCAGCGTTGGCAATAGCGCGCTCTAATTCAATGCGGTGTTGAATTAGAGCGCGCTATTGCTTCGCAATCTCCTCCAACGCTCGCGAACAAGCGGGATTTCGGAGAGTATTCAGCACGATTGACCACATACATACCATTGCGAAGCTCAACGAAGTATCGCGAGAGTACAAGCTGTCGCTGTGCATTACATTCATTGACCTGAAGAAGCCATTCGACTTTGTCGAAACTGAAGCGGTCGTCGGAGTGCTGCTCACTCTGGGCGTTCCTACTCAGCACATCAGAGTCTTTGAAGAGCTGTACGGTGGATTCACGACCAAGATCTCACCATTCTACAACGACGTCGTCGTCGACGTGAACAGAGGGGTTCGGCAGGAGATACCATATCCCGAAGCTCCTCAACGCCACCCTCGAAAACGTCATGCGGGAACTAGAATGGGAAGATATGGGAGTGAAGGTCGACGGTCAGCAACTACATCATCTGCGCTTCGCTGACGACATCGTGCTCATAACACCGAGCATCAGCCAGGCGGAGCGAATGCTGACCGACTTCGATCGTGTATGTGGGAACGTTGGACTGCAGCTGAATCTCACGAAGACGATGCTCATGAGGAACGGACGAGTTTCTGATGCCCCGTTCTCGCTCAATGGAACGACGATCCCCGAATGCTCCAGCTACGTGTATCTGGGTCGCGAATTCAACATGGCCAACGACCTAGCGCCAGAACTGGCAAGAGGAAACGAGCGGCTTGGGGAGCTTTCAGGAGCGTAGAAGAAGTCGTGGAGAAGACGATGAACGTCCTTCTCCGTGCCCACCTATTCGACTCCACTGTTCTTCTTGCCCTAGCATACGCCTCAGTATACATTGGATCCGAATGAATCATTTTCGGATATCCCGATCCGGATCATCCAAAAATCCGAGGCCCGCAAAACCGCCGTTATCCGAATCATCCAATTATTCCAAGATTTTTACCAAATCCAATGTATACGCAATCTGTGCCATACAAAAGTACGATGAACACGCGATCAGCGTCGTGTAGAATCGAGAGGACGGTGCTCGGAGTGACACAACTCACATAGGTGGGAGAAGGATGCTTGCGGTAAATTATAAATTAAAATAATGTTGGCCACTTTTAAACAAATTTTGGATCATCTTGTGTGTCATCTGTCAAATATAAATCCGAGTTAGAATTTCATAATTACCGTCGAGGCTCGACTTTTCACAAATGTGACTGCCTGATCGAAGCATCTTCCCTGCTGTGAAGCCTTCCCGTCGGATCCATTGGGGCATTTTGGCACGAACACAGATGCTGATGGCACCACCTCCAGCAACTCTATGATCAACGGGACGGTAGTTGATGCAAATGATTCGTACAGTGTCTTAAGTTCTTAGTGTAAGCGCTGCTTTTCTAATCCTTTTTATTATTGAAGGAAGTTGTGCACGTATTTTTGCGAGCCCATTTAAATCTAAATTTGATTCTAACATGATTGCGGGTAGATTTACGTCAGCATATTAGGGTGATTCATATATTCTTGCGATTTTTTCATAGTTTTCAAATTTTTATATCCTTTGATCAAACTGATCTTACTCATCGAAATATTGCCCCTTCGTCGGTCACTGTCCTCCATCGTTCCGGCAGTGAATGGATGCTGTGGCGATAGAAATCCAGGAGTTTCGATTAGAAAAAGTGACGAAGTTCAGATTGGAGTGCCGCCCGATCACTGTATCGTTTTCCTTCCAGAAAGTGAGCTAGCCATCGGAACAAATGGTAGACAGTTGGGGCAGTGTCTGATGAATAGGGCGGGTGGGGAATCACTTCCCATCCTAATCCATCCGGTTCTTTTTCTTGCGTACACCTGCGATCTTCCTGCTGTTCTATCCACACACTCTCATGTGAAGGTGCAGATGTATGCCGATGATATAAAAATTTATGGGAGGTACAATCATAGCAATAAGACTGAGGTTTGCCAGGCCTTATCCCAATCCATTATCATGATGGCAGTATGGGCTAATGTTTGGAAAATTCCTTTGAATCCTTCCAAAACTTCAGTTTTCCATATTGGTGAAGCGCCTATTGTAGAATTTGGTCTTAATAACTGTGCGTTTAGGTCTGCATCTGAAGTTCGCGATCTTGGAATTTTCTCGGACAGTGGATTAGATTTCAACAATCACATTGATATAATAGTACGGAGAGCTTTTTCTGTCCTTTTTTCGATTTGCAGAAACCTGAAATGTAATGACAGCACGATACTGATCAAACTGTATAAGTCTTACGTTTTACCAGTATTGGAGTACTGCTCTCAGATTTGGAGTCCTTCCACCAGAAAGCAAATTGAAAAAATTGAAAAAGTTCAGAAGACCTTCACAAAGATCTTGTTTAGTCGTTGTGTAAACTGTTCCAATCCTATTCGAACGTGTCCTAGGTACAAAGAACGACTAAAATTATTCGGCCTAGATAGTCTACTGTACAGGCGGATTGTAAATGATCTACTGTTTTGTTTCAAAATCCTAAAAGGCGAATCTAGACGTAAAGCTAGTAAATATTGGACCTTTTTGCCAACATAAGGTCGACGTAATAGCTACTGCTTTCGTTATCCCAAGGTGAAGAAGAAATACCGAGAAAAGGTTTTTATTCTCTGTTCTTTCGAGGAGCTCGTTGGTTACAAATGCTACCACCTGGCCTACTCGAAGCTCCAAACGCATATGTTTTTAGAAAACAGTTGAAAAGGATAGACTTGTTTTCAACACTGAATATACCAGATATCGCCTAAGCGAGAGATTCTGCTAGTTTTCCTTTTTTCTAAAACTGGGATATGCTTTGTTTAAGAAGAACTTTTACTTTTGAGCTTTTATGGTTTTTGCTGTCATTCTGCCCTTTTTGTTGTCTTTTCCTTTTTGCACCTCTTCGTTGTAATTTTCTTTGATTTTTAGAGCTTCTCTACTTTGTTTCTGATTAACCCGTTCCACTGTCCTACGATACCCCACACAGCGGTCTTCGATGGGGTTGACTCTGATGAAGTCTCTGATGGAGTTGACGGACCTACTATGTTGGTATCGGGAGCCGATATCTCCTACGACTTGCAGTGTTGGCGGGCCACTGCTCTTCTTCATCTGTTACCCATCGACCTCTCCCCCGTTTCCTTACACGTATTCTCCCAGAATTTTTATACTACTAAGCGATTCATACATTTTGTTTAGTTTAGTTGAGTTTTTTTTTGAGCTTGAGTTCCGCCCACATGAAAAGTAACAATGATGGCTAGTTTTGATTTGTTGATTTTTTTTACGCCACGTATTTCCTAATATGCTGTGTCCTTGTTAAATATAGTATTTTGTGCGCACGATATTGTGCAAATAATAAATAAATAAATAAATAAATAAATAATCGCTGCAGCTTTTGGCTGGTCGTTTTTGAAGTATGCGGTTTTGCATTGTCATGGAGGAAACAAATCTCGCCGAAATATGGGTTTAATTTGAAGAACGTGGCTGAGTTCTTGTGGTTGGTTGCCCTACACCTGACTGTTAGTGGTGGCACTAGAAGGGTGAATTTCCTAGTGCACTACTCCATGAACGTTCCAGTCTCAGTATCTCGTTCCTTGGTTGCAGAAGATCACCTTTGGGAACTGCTGGCGGGTTTTCCTCTGCTGGAGTCCAAGCATGTCTTGCTGTATGTGGTACGTACAGTACCCACTTCTCACCTCCTGTAATGAGCGAATCCAACCAGCCAAACGCCGAGAGCGGGATAAGCTGAAAAGACATGCATCAGCTCGTGTGGCGTACTGGTCAGGTATCAGGTCCGATCTTCGTCACTCCTTCTAATCGAAGTACTGGATTTCTATCGCCACGGCATCCATCATTCCCTGCCGGAACGATTGAGGACAGTCCTCCACAAAGATGGGCGATAGTTTGATCAGTAAGGTTGGTTTAATCAAAATCTATAACAATTTGAAGGATATAAAAAATCGCAAGAACATATGAATCACCTAATATAAAGGAAGTATTTATTTATTTATTTATTTATTTAACTGCGTCTCAAGGTCGCGCACTATATGTGAGAACAAGAAAAATAGGCCGTGCAATTAAAAAAAAAAGAAAGAAACCCAGGCAACAGTGAAAGATGGGAACGGCAACGTTAGATATTACAGCAGGAATTTTAGAAGCCATCCATACCATATCAGTTCATAAGTAGGCGTAATGTCTGAAGCAGTTCTCAGCCTCACCCTCGAACACATTTACACATTTTCTTCATTTTTTCCGATTTTTACAGTGTCCCACAGTCTTCTGTGATCGAAGTTCGTTCCCTCCTCGCTCCCCTCGCCGCCGCCTTACCCACTTGTCGCTTCGAGATTCAGCCAACATCTGGCATTCCCCTCGTCACAATACACGCGCATCGATGAGTTCGCGAAGCGCTCCTTCCCCCCTGTCCCCCACGTTGTTTTCAGTGGCGATCAGCCGCCAGTCAGCCAGCGGCAGCACCTAAATGCTGGCCGCTGCCGGCCGGCCGGCCTGCAGTCTTCGAATCGATGCGAACGTTGTTTTTCAGCTATGTTGCTGCTATTTTTTCCTTCGTTTATTCGATTCGCTTCAGTAACGTCTCCCGGTCCTGCTTGTGATTAGCTGAGTCATGACGCTCGACTGAAAGTTGAACAAGAAAAGCTCTGATACAGTAGATGAAGAAGTAGGTAGATGTTGCCGAATTCCTTCAGTAGAGGTTATGCACTTTTTGTTGACGTCCCATAGAACTACTCAGAATGCATAACTGGCCCGTGGAAGGAATGATGGACACTATGTAGTGGACATTAGGTTCCATTCTTCTGAGTCAGATCTATTAATAATTTCTAGACACTGAAATTAGAACAAGTGGAGTGAACTTGGGTGAGGAGTCGAACTCACATTGATTCGATCGTACGTAGGAAAAGAGGACAGCGCGAATAAATCACCGTTGGGATGCGCCATGCTTTCTAGTTCTACAGGAAGCCGTGGAGGCGATTTAGAATGCGAATTTGGCCCAAAATCACTAGAATCACTTGCAGCTATCAGCCGATGGAAAAGTCAGCGTTTTTTCCTTTTCAGACGACTTTGCTACCAACTCATCGACTCCGAAGGGATGCAATGCGTGGCTGGCCTGGGCGGGACCCGAACACAGGACCTCGATTCGGGGTGCATTCGACAGCCAGCGCCTCCTCTGACTGCGTTACCACGCGTCGTGTGACTAACACAATGGATAATGGCAAGGTGACTAACCATAAGACTTGAGAACGTCCTCAACCTCGGGAAGGATACGAATGGAAGTTGTGCAATAACCACCCCCTTTAGGATGCGCCACGCACTTTACGTTCTCCCATGTGATGCGGTATCTGTTCTCCAGCTAATTAAGGCATACTCTCTCACTCCAATGAAAGCATTCAGCCTGAACTTGCGTATGGTCGCCAACTTCTTCAAAACTCCAAACGTCGCCAACCTAAATTGCTTGTTCACAGATTTTACTATGCCAAGGCGCCTAGTGGTAGCTCAAGTGGAGGCGGCGGAGGCTGTCGCACACACCCCGAATCAAGATTCTTGATTCGGGTTCCGTCTTGGCCATCCCACCGGTGTTGCTGAACTGGTCCCATACCTGTTTGGGAAGGACAAGTCACCTCCACTATGAGGCTTGTAAGTAAAATGCATGGCACATCCCAAACACCACTTTCATTTTATTCTTTACATTTCACTGGTAGCGGCGTGGTAGGGGTGTCGGAGGAGGCGCCGACCACTATGCGTGGACCCGATTCCATGTTCTTGGTTCGGATTTCGCGCCCAGGCCAGGCAAACCTTCATTCCTCCGGGATCTGTACATTGGTGCCGTGCCTGTCTGGGAAGGGTAAAACAATGGATTTATCCTTCGCCTGGCCACCGCAAGTTAATGTATAGGCCAAATACACATTCCAATTGCTACTCTTACTCCGAGAAAGTAGAATGCGTGGGGAATCCTGTAGAGGGTTTGACTAACGTCGATCTTTTTATCCTTTATATGATTTATATTTTATCCCTCATCGAAGATCAGAGAGGCTGTCATGAGCGAAGCCGTCGAAAATTTGGCTGACCGGCTGCGTAATGCGCTTCAAAACCCACTAGTCACCGTTTGGATTCCGCTGGATGTCAAGAGAAGACCAGGTTGCCCACTAACGCATTGGTGGGATTTCTTCGTGAAAGCGCTGAACGAACAATACGACGCTCTTCGCGTCACTCGGCCGTAGAGGATGGAGCATTCTGGCACGCGACAGGAACGAATGAAACGCTGATGGCGCCTCCTCTGGATGATCAATGGGACGACAGGTGATGCAGGTGACACAATGGCCTTTGACAGCGACAAGGTGGGCATATTATCATTTCGCCCTTCTCCGGACATGTGCGGCACCTGAACCAATCCCCGCGTGAGATCCGAGCCACGGATCAATTGCAGGTGTGCGCGGCAGTCTAGGATTCTTTTGACTGCGCTTAGCGCACATCCAGATCAAGAGACGTCAGGGGTTGACACTCACCATCAGTCTCTAACTCTCCAAAATCCATACAACATGTCGCAGAGAGGTGGACTTAAAGTCTGCAGCCACATCGTTCGACATCGCTTCATCACATAATCGCCTTATCACGGCACATGATTGTCTTATCTGGCTTGCTGACAGGGAGCGAGCAGCACCATGCTAGCTGTTGTTCGACCGTGTTCTCTCACTCGTTTCAGGGCGTACCTAGACGAAGCAGGCGATTTTCCTTTTCGGGAAAAGGAACATTTTGCAAAGAAAAACGTTGGGTTAGTCACAAGGCTATGTCTACTGTTGTATTGCCGTTCTAGGTCTCGAAGGCTTACCCTTAATCTCTCAATCGCACCGTCTTCCTCACTGTCTACATACACTGTCTAGTAGCTATCACCCTTACAAATAGGTTCTAATGAGCTTAACCAGTTGTGTGCCTTTAGCATTTAGAATGCCTCTGCACTTGCTATTGCAGTCCCTAGCCTTTCGCAGAACTCGGTACGGTTGTAAAGCCTGCCCTCTCTTAACAGCTTATATTAGGTCGTTGCATATGAAATGGCCGATTTTGACTGAAAACTTTGACAGATCATAACTTTGCTAGGAACCAATTCTCTTAATCGAAATAAGCACCATTACAATTAGTACACCTTTCCCAACGCGACAATCGCTTAGACATTCCACGTTTGTAAAATTAAAAATACGAGAATTGGAAAAAATAAGAAGTCGTTTTCAACATCGTCTTAGTCGCTCAATTTTTTGTCCTTCAAATGATGACTTAAATGCTTGTGAAAATGATAATCGGTAGGGGAGAGGTCTGGTGAATATGTCGGATGTGGCAGTGTTTCGTATCCCAATTCATCCAGTTTCTGGACAACAATTTTGAAACGTTGTCATGCAGTAGGATTGGGCCTCTTTGATTGAGCAAAGCCGGCTGTTTTTCAATCAACTTCTGGAACACCACTTCAATTCTCGGCATCTCCTAGGGAATCTCATTCTCGTCCAGCCATTGTACAGAGCGACGACGATTGGCATGAAGGATCCGTCTTTCGTCGCATGTCACGATTCTGTTCAGAAAAGGCTCCCTTAGATTGCGCAGCCCAACGAAACGCAGGTGTCGTGGCGCCTCAGCATCTGCCTATACAGCGTGAGCTTAAATCATCCGTCGTCACGTTAGTCATCAGGTTGTTACTGGAGCGGACGCCAGCAACTCCTTGATTCGTCTCTGCCACGTACCAGAGTGCTCCAGTGGGTTCTCCCCGCTCGAAGGACCCAAAGAGCGTCATATCGTTCTTTCAGAGCTTGCTCGAAGAAGTCCGACCAACGCGTTGGTGGGCGTCCTGGTATGGCATATGGCTCTTGACATTTGGCTGAATCCAGTTGATGACGGCTCTCGCTCAGCTGGTGTCTGTGAAAGCATTGCTTGGCTGGCCCATCTAATTTTGGACGACTCGGCTGCGTAAATCGTATATCTCGGTTCCGTAAATACTGCGACAAGAGCTTAGTCGTATGAAACCACTTGGAATGGACCGTATTCTATTAAATTTAAAGCACCACTTATCCGTGCACTTAGGATCACGACCGAGCAGGGCTGTTCAAAACGGTCAGCTTCTGAATTACCGAGAGCCTTATGGTTAGTGTGAGTAGCATTGCAGTGTTTTTTCCATACCATTCTCGCCTGTTCATAGCCAATTCATTCACAATACGGAATTTTATGTGACCACTCAAATAAGACATCGAACTTTCCTTTTTCTGTGCTGTTTCGAGCTGAGCTTCTGTAAGAAAAAAATGAAAAAGATGGCGAAATTTCATGAATACTCTCAGCAGTTACGAAGTTGGACAGATCTACGGTAAACGGCTAACACGTTTTTCCCTTTCGTTGTTAGAATAGTCGCTCTACATGTACACGCATTTTTCCCTTTGATTGCGTTCACCAAAAAACGTGCTAGTCGTTGCGCCTATCGGTCGAAGGTTTTTACTGATATCCCCTCTCTTTGGGCGTGTAGAATGCGTGGGGAGCCATGTTTAGAAAATCGCAGAAGATAAATATTTACTAGCGCAGCCAATCTTTTTAAGCCGAACGTTTCCACTGATGCGGTCTTAAGAAGTCTGTTATTTTGATCTTTCTAGAATGATTCAGATATGAGAAATTTTGCATCAAATGATCAGTGACTGGATAACCAGCCTGTGCGATGTGCTCCAGCTATGCTAGCTAGCTACGTTTTTCCTTGCTACTGTCGGCTACTCATAGCTGAGTCGTCGATTCATTCGTGGTATTATAGAGGCTTCCTTGTAGTTTTTAGAAACTACATACTGCATATCGGCACAATATGCGGAGGAGAATAGGAGGAGAATTTGTTGTATTTTGTTGCTGCACGCCACGCGAAGGATAAACGGATGAGGTTTTTGAATTGAAACACATCTGCGTTAATCGCTGAATATCAGATTAATGCAGGTGACATCTAAAGGACAAGGCTTGCTGACATAATGAGAAGACGACGTTCCATACTGCTTATAATAATAAAAAACTCGCGAACTTTTTCCACCTAATCGCTTATTCACATAATCGTTGTTTTTAGCATTATGGTACCGATATCCCAGGGGCAGTTGTTCTTCATGTCCCAGAGGCCCACCACATACGCCATCTTCGTCGCTCGTCAGATGATGGAGAAATACCGGGAGAAACGAAAACCCTGCTACCTGGCATTTCTGGACCTGGAGAAGGCCTACGACAGGCTACTCTGGGTCGTGCTCTGGAAAGCCCTTTGAGGGAGGGGTGTCCCGGAACGCCTGATCTCGGTCATAAACGACATGTACGAAGGCGCGAAAGCGGCAGTACGAACTCCGCACAGGATCACAAGGAATTCCTGCTGATGCTTGGTTGCATAGTGAGCCAGCTTCAGAAGGGCCCTCTCAAGAGGATCGTCTGCGCGGACGATACCTTGTAGCGTATAGCCAGGGGCCGGATTCATCAACGACTTACGTAACTTTAACGGAGAATTGTAAGCGAAAAGCTCAGATAACGAGGCTTATCGCTCTCACCATATTGTTTGATGAATCGTTGATGAATATAGCCCCAGGAGGAGCTCGAGGAGAAAGTGTAGCTGTGGTAAGGAGCCCTTGCAGACCACGGCTTGTGGCCTGGAGGTACCCTTCGTATCCTAAATGACAGCGTCGAGAAATGACAGGATCTTTCACTGCTGGGACGTCCTTACCTAGGTTTGTTTTTGAAGTCCGTGTCTCCTTCTGCGAACCGAGCGAACCTGCTGTTGACGGTACTGATGGTAGCGGTGTTCTCCCCAATGCGCTGTTGATGTTGCCATATAGTTGTGCCCGAATGAATATTAGAACATTCGAATTCGAACAGTTCTATTCGAAATCGAATATTCGTATTCGAACGCTCGAAAAAACGCGATTTTCGAATGTATTCGAATTCGTTGGCGACGTCTGTTCCTCCACGGCATCGTGGGGCAACTGAGCTAGTCGAAAGTCCCGTAACGTGAGCAGGACCCGCGTTGCAACGTTGAATGTGGGTACGTTGACGGGCCGCTCGTGCGAGTTGGTTGAAGCACTGGAGCGTAGAAGAGTTGATTTCTGTGCGGTGCAGGAGACGAGGTGGTCATGCCGCAAATCAAGGGACATAGGACGAGGCTTCAAGGCCGTTCTATGTGGAAGTCCCAGGACTACCAGTGGAGTTGGAGTCATCATCTCCGAACGATTTCGTGACTCGATTGTAGGCGTCGAACACTTTGACGATCGATTGATGAAGATCGTTGTCGCCGCTAAGGAGCGACTCTATCACTTCTTCTCTGCGTATGCTCCGCAGAGTGGCTGCTCCGATCAGGCCAAGGATGAGTTTTGGAGCCTGCTTGATGAGGAGACAGCAAACGTACCGTCGAGAGACGCCATCAGAGTCGCTGGTGACCTTAATGCGCACGTGGGTGCTACGGAAGACGAGGAGAGCTGTGATGGTGGAGTTGGCTATGGGTTACATAGCGCCTATTGTGAGCGTATCTTTGATTACGCTGAATCACACAGCCTCACCATTATGAACACCGTTTTCCGAAAACGCGATTCCCATCTCATACCATAGTGGGAGTACCAAGACTCAGCAAGATTTCGTCCTTGTGAAGAATCGCGACCGAAGTATTGTCACGGATGCGAAGATCGAGCCGTATGAGACGGTCGCCCCACAGCATCGACCGCCGATCTGCACTTTGAAGACCGCACCTTTGAGGCTGAAGCAGGTCGAGCGATGCGGTGCGGCAAGAATCAAGTGGTGGCGAATGAAAGAGAAGGAAGCAGCTGCGATTTCTCGCGTACGGTTACCGACAGTAACGACTGTCGACGAAACTTGGAAAAAGGCTACCGACGCGACACTTCAAGCTGCGAGGTCAAGACTTGGCATTCGAAGTCTGGACGACGAAGGCTCGGCAAGCAGGCACTGACTGCGGATAGACGATGTGAAAGAAATCGTTCGAAAGAAGAACGTTCTGTATCACGTGTTTCTCTGAGGCAAGTCAGCCGATAACCGGCAAAAGTACCACGAAGCAAAAAAAGCTGCCAAGAAGGCTGTGGCCATTGCAAAAGCGACTCATTATGCGATGCGATGAGCGATGTCTACGAAAAGCTCGAATCTCACAATGGTGGGCGGTATTTGCACCGACTTGTGAAAAGCCGTCAACGCCAAACCGAGGACATTGAAAAGACTTTCTGCATCAATGACGAAAACGGCCACCTTCTTATGAACCGCAAGGAAGCGTTGAAGCGATGGCGCGATTATTTCGAGGAAATCTCTACTGAAGAGTTCCCTCATCCGGCTACCCCTTCTGCGCATCCTATCCACGGTCCTGTTTACAAAGTCACTGTGGAGGAAACTGAGGAACTGAAACGGCTCTGAGGAAGATGAGACGACGGGGCAAAGTGACTGGTCTAGATGATTTGCCAGTTGATTTATCGAAGTTCTGATACTCTGCAGAGTGGTTAGCCACGTTTTTCAACCAGGTTGTAGCGGAGAAGGTGCCCGCAGGTTGGTAGAAAATCACGTCGGTTCCGGATTGGAGGAAGAGGGGCAGCCCTGCAGACTCATCGCATTACTGTTCGACTCGCTTGCTTTCGTATGCCATACATGCCGCCGACCTTCTGGTGAAGAAGCACAGCGAGAAACAAAAGCCGGTGCATTTTGCCTTTCCGTATGTTGCTCTCAGCTGCCATCACACGAGATTCTCAGAAGCCCGGCCCTTGGACGTTGCCTTATGCTGATGACTTAATGCTCGCTATCGAAGATAAGAATGAACTCGAACGGCATGTGCAAGCTCGGTGCGACCGCTTGGAGATGTTCGGGCTCAGACTGAACGTCAAGAAGACCGAGTATCTAACGACTGACGTGAACGAGTCCGGCTCCATTAAGATTAACGGCATCGAGCTCCCACGCACTTCGGTCTTTAAGTACCTGGGATCAGCAGTCACGTCTGACGGCAAACTGATGATTGAAGTGAATTCACGCGTGAGTGCAGCTTGGTCCAAGTGGCGCTCGTTGACTGGGGTGCTCTGCGATAGGAAGATACCGGAGCGCTTGAAGTCGAAGATATACAGAGCAGTCGTCCGGCCAGTAGCGATGTACGGCGCTGAGTGTTGGCCTGCGACCAGGGAAGTTGAAACGCGCCTCAGCGTCATGGAGACGAAGATGCTGCGTTGGACGGCTGGAGTCACGCGCATGGACCGCATTCGAAACGATGTCATTCGGCAGAAGTTTGGTGTCGTGCCGATAGCGGACAAGATGCGCGAAGCTCGCTTACGATGGTACGGCCACGTTCTGCGTGGGGAAGAAGACAGCGTCCGCAAGATAGGCCTTAACTTCGAGGTAATAGGAAAACGGCCTAGAGAGTGGCCGAAGCAGCGCTGGTCTGACACGTTACATATGGACATGAAGGTTGCTGGTGTCCACCCTGATCTAGCACTGGATCGGGAAAGGTGGCGTCAGGTCAACAGAATAGCGGACCCCGCTACGAAGCTGGACAGACGCTGACGAAGAAGAAGAAAGAAGAAGAGTTCGAATAATTCTATTGGAAATCGAATATTCGTATTCGAACGTTCGAAAAAACGCGATTTTCGAATGTATTTGAATTCGAATTTCCTTTCAGGCTCTGAAGAAGGCGATCTCGCCAAAAAGTAGAACATAGAACATAGAACATTTATTAGCCAAAATGTAATACAAAGTAAGTTTTGTACAAAAGGATACATCGAAAGTTGGCTTTTGAAAACTATCAAAATCTGAACGTAGAAATTTGTTGAGCAAAAAGAGTAATACAGATCAGTTTAGCACAAAACATTATGGCAAAAAGTCAACGATTTAGTCCTTCAACGACAGCAAAAGCGTTTTGTTTCCATGGTTAAACTAAAGTGAAAAGCGCTTCTTTTCTTAGGAGCGACTCCGTGCTTCATAAACTGAAAAAGCTATTATATATGTTAAAGCAAGGTATCGTTCATTTTGCCTAAAGACTAATTTGTAGTTGACCTCACAAATGTACTCTCTGTTTTAGAAAGTTTTCCAATTTGTAATTACACGTCCCAGGTGAACAACTGAGAATCAATGCTGGAAGTTCATTCCAGGTTTTAATAACACGAGCCAAAAAGGACTCTCGAAACATTTTTGAGTGCTGTCTTTGCGGTTGAATTTTAAGATTGTGCCCTCCTGTAATCCCACTGAATGAGGAAAAGGTGAAGAGATCATTTTTATCAATATTCAAGTAATCATTAACTATTCTAAAAACAAGGTTCTGTTCGTAGATTATTCGTCTTAGTGGCAACGATGTAGTACCGAGACGAGCCAGTCTTTCAGGGTAAGAAACTTCGAATAGACCGTTTCTAATGAACACTTGCTTTGTAAATCTTTTTTGTACACCTTCTATTAGACGTATACTACTTTGTTTTAATGGTGACCATACAGGTGTACAGTACTCTAAAAGCGGCCTTACATAAATAGAAAAAAGTTTAAATAGCGTTGTCATACTGCGAGTTTGAAAGGTTCGTAATATACAGTTTGATTTAGCATGAGCTGTAGCAACAGTCCTCTCAATATATTCATCAGAAGTTAATTGGTCGGAGTATACAATTCCTAAGTCACGATCAGAGTTTGCAGTATGCAGCTTGTAACCAGCTAGATGGAAGAAGCAGTTTCTAGGATGATGACACCCAATAAGCATGACAGTGGTTTTATCGAGTGAGATATCTAGTAGCCATTTCGAAGACCATGCTGTTAGAGAGTTTAGCCCTGCTTGAAGAGTTTTGTAGTTGTTTATAGAATACAGCTTCGTATCGCCTGCATAAATAGTGCAGTAGACACCAGAAGGTAAGCTGTTTGGCATATCTGTAAGCCTAATAAACGCTGTTACCAATCTCGCCTAGAGTTCAAGGAAGAACTACTGCGAATTTGACATCATGCCGAGGTTCATAGAAATTTGGACATGGCAACTGAATTCGAATGCTCGAAAAAGCGCGATTCTTTTGATTTCGAATTTTTTCGATTTTCGAATATTCAAAAGTCGTCTCCATTTGAATATATTCGGTTATTCGAAATTTTTGGGAGAGCACAACTGTATTTTACCGTCGCTCCAGTGCCGCGGGGCCACTCTTAGATGATGATTGCTCGAAGATGGTCTTCTGAAATTGACATCACACTAAAACAGAAGGATGCGCGCTTGCACATATTTCCCAGGAAGCTTCGAGAATGTTCTTCGACTGCCACATGGATATCAATCAAAACTCGGAAGTTCTGGACTTTTGAACAATGCCCTATCAAGACTTTCCGATCAATCCAATTCAGTGAGGGTGGGCGTCTGGCTAAGGCCGGCAGCAGAGTCTTGCGGGTGCCGCGGACCCGCCATGACAACGGCGGGTGGTGCGGCGCCGCAAGGGCTACTGTACGCAACACTGCGTACTTTTGCCAGCAGTTACGACCTCTAAGAATGTCAGAGATGAAGTAAGCAGAACGCTTTTTCTTTTGTAAAAAAGGGTTTTCTAAGCCACATTAGAAGTTCTTGTAAGCCCCGAAATCTAATAGAACATTCCTTATAACTCAACAGTTCTGTTCATTTTACGCTTGCTCTCACTTTTGTCGATCTGCCTCCACTAAAAGTTCCTCGCTTGTCAAGCAGCTCGAAGATAATGTGCTAGCCCTTGTGATGACAGCGTTCCGTCCGATGCAATTTTGAGTCCGGGAGGTCTGATCGATGTAGTTATACCTCGTACTAAAAAGAACGGTCTGCTTTCTTGTTGCATTTCTGTGCAAGGGTTCTCCTTAAACCTCAGACGACTAACTTGTGACTGGAAGGTCACGGAGATTTTCCAAGCAATTAAGGTTACCTAACATCGTACTAAGGTTTTTTGGCGTTACGTTTTGAGTGCAGGATTCCACACACCTCCATTTGTTGACACTACCGGTGATTATATTGTTGGTTGTCAAGCTTCTTTATGGACAGAGAGCGCTGCGGGTGAGAGCCGCTGTGAACTGCGGCAGCCCTCGGGACCTTTGCGTGCGGCGGCTCCGCGACAACTCGTCCGCGCCGTGGCTTCCACCACAGTGGCAGCGTGGGTCCCACTGCGGCGGGAGCGATATGGCGAGTCCTCGGGGTGCTGCCGCGAGACTCTGTAAGGCCCTTAACAGATCTGGATCAAGTGGGCGTGAACAAGGCGATGCGATGGTCTGATGCACGATTTCGTCGATATAAGGGAGTTGAATTCGAAGTGTAGGCTCCTGTTGTCTATAAAATTAGACATATCAGTTCTGACGCGCTCGCCAGAGGTAATCTACTGAGTCCCTCAGCGTAGATATCTCAGCATCTACCCGCTATAAGCGGATAATCCCTTGATCATGTGTAGTGCAGCTTAGCACCTGTAAACAAGCCAGCTAATGGAAAGCAGAACAGGTTAGCTGCAATCTCACTGAGTAAACATGTGTGCTAATATGGTGTGCTTCAAAACAGTAAGAAAATACGCAAGTTTTGGATTTCAATTATGAACAAAATTGCCGTAAAAGAAATACGAGACTCCAACTACGTATGAGAAATAAAATATGTGTAGTCAAAGAGCCATAAATTAACACGTCGACGACAATGTCGCTCAATGGCGCGCGACGGCATATTATTTCAACAAGAATGATATCCGGTCCATCCAAACTTCGTCCAGAGAGGTTGATGAACACGACTCCGATGTCCTTTTGGAGGAATACGGTTGGTTTCCCTCTTAATCAATATTTGTGTCAGGACCACCAACTTTTTAATTCAGCTACCCAGTGGGTGAACACACTGTTCGAAATTTTATGATTTTTTTTGGGAAGCATAATGGATTAAACTGGTGCTAAAGAGTGGGAAGGCGGCCATTTTTTTAGTGTCAAAAAAGAGATAGCGCTATGCCCTCTTCCAAGAGCTCACGATTTTCATTCGATTAGTAAGTAGAATTACTGTCCGGAGTTTGACCCTGTTGACGATACAACAAGAAACACTGTAAAGAACACAATATCCTCACTTTGATGGTTAATGTAAATGGCATTCACACTATCAACCGAATAAAAATTGCGGCAAAGTTTTTGAGTGCATGGCGCGACCTGGTCCTTTTACGCGCTTTTACGTTCTTGCTTGTTTGATGTGCCTTGAGCCAAATTTTAATTTATTATTTTTTCTCAAAATAAAAAAAAAATAAAAAATAAAACATAACTATAAATAAAAAATTATAGAATTATGGGGGAAGGTAACCGGTCGTAACTGCTGAGACGAAGGTATATGTCGCGTAGCTGAGCAGCATTGGTAGATGGGAACGCGTAAACCAATCAGACCGCATGGAATGGGCATGCCATTCAGAGAGTGCATGTACAGTTGGTACCATAATTGGCTGGCATGTGTTCGGCCTGTGCTCTGTTTGGTTACTATTGGCTGGCGCGCTCCCACCCACCAATGCTACGCGACATGTACCGAGAAGAACATTAGCCTTGTGCTCGGCATCCCAAATTCATCCTTAGACGAAGTTTGGGTCACGGCATGTCGTGTCACACTTGCCCGGCGTGCTTCGTCCCACGGCCAGACACGCGAAAATCGCTCTCGTCGTCAACCTGCTGAAAGTCGCTATCAGTTATCCCATTATGGGTATACAGGCATCGTATTAGGGGGGGGGGGCAAAAGTAATGAGACAAAATGAAAAAATCTTTATCTCCTTATAACTCAA
Source organism: Heligmosomoides polygyrus bakeri (assembly GCA_947359475.1). Lineage (NCBI taxonomy): Eukaryota > Metazoa > Nematoda > Chromadorea > Rhabditida > Heligmosomidae > Heligmosomoides > Heligmosomoides polygyrus. The sequence goes on from OX375867.1 coordinate 87,720,627, forward strand.
TTACAACTCAACGATGCTGAGGAGTGTATTTGCTATTAAGGGCAAGGACCTTGCTGCCATCGCTCAGCCAACTTCCTGATCCTATCCTTCCAGAACTGCTTGAGCCTGGTGTTGATCAAGTGCTCGATATGGTTGTCAAGGACTGCTTGGGTTCTTATGTCCCTTGCGACTAGGAAGTCCTGTAGGCTCAAGGAGTACTGGTAGTTGCATGGAGAGATGTCCAGCGAATACGGTGGGTGAGGCATGTGAAAATAGCCCAGCTGGCCAAGCTTATCCGTGCTTACTTGTTCCCGATGGGGTGCGGCGTTGTCGAAGAGGAGAACCTTCTTGAAGCGCTGCGAATGAATAAGAGCGAATCGCCGGCCCATCTCCTCTATTTCGTTCACCATGGCCTTGGAGTTCATCGCGGTGCTCTTGGGAAACAGCCTCCGGTAAACCGTTCCATGAGCGCAGACCCAAAAGCTCCAAAGATGCTTCTCGCCGTGAACATCTCGCCGAACGAAGGTCGGTAACATTTCACCAGGCCTCACCCAGACTCGCTGCTTGGCAGGGTTAAGGTAGAAGACGTACTTCTCACCTTGCGTGAATATTGAGCCCAGGCTGCTCGGGGTTGGGAATTGGGGGAGATTTGCGCGACACAGGTCGACTCGTCAGACTGGGGTTTCGGCATGAGACAGGCTGGGGTTTTTGGCATGCTTCTGGAAAGGGCGGAAGTGGTAACTTTTCAGATGGGCTTCAGTAAGTAGCATACAAACATACAAATACAACAAGTGCGAATCCAGACTCCAGCCACGAGATATGTGGACACGGCATGGGGTGTCTCATTACTTTTGCCCCCCCCCCCCCTAATATATCTATTGGGTTGTCCGGAAATTAATGCAGGTTTTCGACCTCCAACTTTAGAGCGGGATTTTTTGGCAAGACGTTAGTTTGTATTAGTGCATAATTCTATACTGTCACAAAGCGGATTTGTGCGCTATCTCACTGTGCTATTCCTTTTTAATGTATAGTACTTCATGGCTGATTCTGTAGGCTATAAATGGACGTGTCAAAGCAGCAATTTCGACACTTTTACTTCTATGAGTTCAAGCTCGGTCGTACTGCAGCAGAAACAGCTCAAAACATCAAACAGTTATGGGGCCAAGGAAGCGTTAACGAATCCACAGTGATGCGCTGGTTTCAACTTCGTTAAGGTGAACTCGATCTTGAGGATGAGGCAGGTCGCGAACGTCGCTCTGGCATTGACGACAACGAGTTGTAGACCTTGTGGTGGAAGCAAATACTCATGTGACCGCTCGAAAACCTGCGAAAGAACTCTTCGTAAGCAAATCAAGTGTTTGGAAATATCTGCGGAAAATTGGAAAGAATTGAGCGACCATCAAAAAGTCGTCGGTTCGAAGTGTCGTCAGCGCTGTTTCTTCGCAACAAGAACGATCCACTTACCGTAACTTGTGACGAGAGGTGAATCCTCTACGATAGCCGGTGACGATCGACTCAGTGGATGGACCACGATGAAGCTCCGCAGCAGTTCCGGAAACCGAAATTGCGCCAAAAGGAAATCATGATAGCTGTGGTCCGCTTCTGGATTATTTCACCACGGTTTCTTGAATTCGGGCGAAACAATGACAGCAGAGAAGTATGTCTAAGAAATTGACGAAACGCGCGAAAAATCCCGACTTATGCACCCAACAATGGTCTAGAAAAGGACCGGCCCTTCACTACGCGTGATCACATGTTGCGCATCCGACGCTGCAGAAGTTGTACGAGTTGGGCCACTAAATTCTACCACACCCACCATACTCTCCGAACCTTTCGTCAACCGACTACGACTTCTTCAAGCATCTTGATATCTGCTTGAGCGAGAAATGCTTCAATAACCGAGCCCAGGTGGAAACTGCTTTCGACGAATTCTTCCGCTCCAGAACTCCTAGGCAACAGGGATAAGTAAGCAAGTATCTCGTTTGCAAAGATGTGTAGACTCGAATGTTTCTTACCTTGATTGGTATAGTTGTGTGTGAGCTGAGAAGGAGCTGTGTCATTTTAAAGTTTGAGGTCCAAAACCTGCATTAATTTCCGGACAACCTATTATTTATTTAATGCCTTTCAATATTTCAAAATGTGCGGCATCTCAGTAGATCAATTTGTTCGTTCTCCGTTTTCGTTCTCGCTTCTTATTGCCAAATGCATGTTCCAAAGGCTCTCTGGAATCTAGATTTTGGGCAGAAATTCTTTAAGCAGTGCAAATTTCCGAAATGTTGTCTACATACACAATGTCCGAATAAGAAAATCCAATTTATTGGAGTACGTACGAGCTCCGGGGCACGTAGAGCAGAGGGAGGAGGCGCCGGTTATCGCGTGCACCTAATTCCAGGTTCATGGTTCAGACGATCATGTGCTGGCTAACCAAGCCTTCAAGCCTTCCATCTTAGCGGGGTCGGTGAATTGCTACCGGATTCATGTGAATAGGATAAAACGCTGACTTCTCCATCGGATGGACACAGCAAGTCATTCTACAGGCCAAATATGCATTCAAATTACCTACACGGCATCCCGTGGAAGTATAATAGAATGTCTGGCGCATCGCTGAGATGGACTTGTAAACCCCGACCTTTATTCTTCATCCTTGTTTGGACATTTCTGTTGTCGAATTTTCTATGTTTATAGAGAAATTGTCCTCTTTTCAGGCTATTTAAAAGAATGAACTACAAGCTAAGAAGTCGTGAATCCCATTGCGTTTGCTCACAGCCAAATAAGCGCGCCGCAGTTCAGACAGCAAGTCCGACATCATTTCCCGTCATCAGCATCATGAAGAGTGAAGGCGGTGCTATGCAATCACGCATAAATCGCCTGTCAGAGACCATCACTTCCTCGCGTACTGGATCCCATTTCCTTACTCGTGCTTGCCATGCCTATTAGCCATATCTTTTCCTCTTCTTCATCTTCCTTGACGAATTATGCTAGGCAGATTCTTCTCGTCAGTTCGTGTTCTGCCAGCCGTACTTGGACATGAACAGCTCGTTCAGATTAGCCTTCAGGCTGCTGTTCTCGTGAACTGCATTGACTGCCACACGGCCATAGCGCCACACACCCCAAAATCAATTTACATAAAAATTAGGCAATGGTGGTGCCGTCGACATCCAGCCTTTCATTGCTCTCCATTTCCAGCTGGTGCGGCCATCTTCGCTCTCTGCGTTCACTAGTAGCAAATAATTGCCTGATTTATCGGGTTGTCTGATAATGAATGTCGGTTTTTATACTTTTCAATGTGAATTCATTTATATTAACAACAAGCATTAATCACTGGTATGTTGACCATTTTGTTGGATAACCTTTCGTCATTTTTCGGTAAGTTGAAAAATTCCACGATCTAATAAGCCTTGGTTTTTGAAGCGAAGGACTGGTGTAGCTCAAATTTTGAACAGCTTCGTAGGAACCAAAGGCTTTACCATTCAAACGATATTAAAGGGAGCGAAACAAATGGCTACCTGATGGTTCTAATGTAAGTCAGGACTATGGTCAATAGCGGGGCTAGGGGTCGATAGATCGACTCCAGAGAGTGATGGGAGGGTTGCTTGGTTTGAGCGGAATCCGAACCAAAAATATCGGTTCGGGATGTGCCCGACTAACGGCGCCTTCTACGGCTGCGCTACCACGAGTCTCTAGAGGAAGATAGATCGATACGAAGCCAACCTTCTACTACCTAGTAGGTTCTATATCACAAACACAGATACAGTCTATATGACCTATGCGGATTCTAGGGTTGAGGAGGAATTTGTGGCTCACCCTCTTGAATTTATCAGAGACAGTTGTTCACCTTAACGGGTCAGCATCACCCTTTTTCCTTCGTTTCATTCCTTTCGTTCTAGAACCAGTTGACAGCCCGTTGGAGTTAAGAATGGAGCATTTTGGACATGAGTTCAGCTTCGCCGCCATGGGCCGGATTCATCAACGGCTTACAGGAATTTAACAGAGAAAATGTAGCCGAAATCCTTGATGGGGCGGCTTATCAAGCGATATGGCGAAACATTTTTCAGCGCTGTCAGGGACTTTAGGGCGCGTGTAGCGCAGCCGGAGGAGGCGCCGACTGTCGCCTGCACCCGATACCAGGTTCCTGGTTCGGATCTGTCGCCCAGGCCAACCAAGCCTTCCACCCATCCGGGGTCGGTGAATTGGTACCAGACTTGTCTGGGAAGGATAGATAAAGCGCTGACTTGTTCATCGGCTGGCCACCGCAAGTCATTGTATAGCCAAATACGCATTCATGTTGCCTCCACGACATCCCGTAGAAGTACATAGAATGCCTGGCGCATCTTAAAAGGGATAGAGTAACGCCGTCCTTTATTCTTACCCTTTTATCCTTTATCAGGGATTTCGGCTGTGTTTTCTCTGTTAAATTGCTGTAATTCGTTGATAAATCATCTGAATTGATTAAAGGAATCGGTTATGCTCTGATTTGACTTTAAACTAGAGGTCGGATGGGTAGATAATAAAGGATGAAGGATGAGGTACGGCGTTAATCAAACTGTTTGGAATGCACCACACCACGCATTCTATATACTTCTACGCGATGCAGTGCATGGCAATTATATAGAAAGCGTGTTTGGCTTACACAATGAGCTGGTGATCAGCCGATGGTCAAGTTCAGTCATTTATCCGTTCTAGACTGGTCGGGTACCAATTCACCGATCATGAAGGGATGAAAGGCTTGGTTGGCCTGGGCGGATATCCGAACCAGAAACCTGGTATTAGGTACACACGACTGCCGACTCCTCCTCCGACTGCGCTACCAAACCTCGATGTCGAATGATCGGTGAAGAAAGTGGTATTCTGCAGTTTTTTACAACACAATAAATAACCCATATGCTTGGGCAACCTTCGCAAAAATAGAACTCAGAGTGACAAGGACTACAGTATAGGCTGCTCGCACCTTCTACTTGGGCATGCCCGATCTAACCCCAGGGCTCCGTTGGATCTACTATATAGGTTTGGAAAACTGAGCGACTATCCGATCCTATGTATACGTACACTACCTTAGAATGTTGCCTTTCGAACAATTCCTTAGCTGGTCGCGTGGTAGCGCATTCGGAGGAGGCGCCAGATGCACAATACCGCTCGCGCCGCAAAGTGGGCGAAAAAAACGCCAACATAGCGTCGCAAAGCGTCGCACGCTCACAACTCCTTCAGTTTTAGGTTTCTTGAATAAAGGTTGGTACCATTCGATTCGCCTCTTCGAGATCTACATAAATGTGTGTAAAACTTTACCGGAGCTAACTAATAACTTTACCCGTATTTTCGCCGTGGGTGGTCCAAAATTGGCTGGACGGGCGATTAGAGCAGCTTATTTCCCAGGATATGCGTGCTTTCGGAGTATCTCAAAGATGGCGTACGTCGCCAGTGCTCTGTCATGCCAGGAATGCCCCGAGAGTGCGCCGTGCACAATGCACACAGAACCTAACCTATCAATCGAGTGGGCGAGCGCATGTCCCCTGCGCTTCTATCTTCTCTCACTGGGAACTGCGACGTTTTCAAGACTATATCGAGCCGTTTGGAGAATGTTATCAAAAATTCCCTGCCACCCCACTCAGGATTAGCTCCAATCTGTACCAGCGAAACTTTGGTGTGCTCCATGAACATGCATAGAGAACAGAACCTTTCAATCGAGGGGGGGGGGGGGGACAGCTTGTAGACTGAGCGTTTGGAGAGTTTTATCAGAAATTTTCTGCCGCTCTTCTCAGGATTTGCTCTAGTGCTGTCCAGCGAGCCTTTGGAGTGCGCCATGAACAATGCATATAGGATCGAACCTTTCAATCGAGGGGGGCGACCGTTCGCAAATTGCACGCGCGGGCGTGTTCGGAGCGCAATAGCTCGGTCAGGTTGGAAGCTTTCAGGATGCAGCTTGTAGGTCTTGTAGGCAGTCAAACGGTCTGCTAGCGTGCCAAAGCAGAATGGTTTAACATAGGAAGGTGCAATGTTATAGGGGTGCGAAGATGCAGGTTAGGCTTGTGTGAAGCATTTTTTTTCCGAGTTCCGTGGACCACTGCGAGAAGAGGCCACAAGCTAACGGCCTTAAAAATGCGTACGTGAACAGAGTGCTTAAGGTACTTTACGATGACATGCTCACAACTCCTCAGCTGCCTGAACTGCCTTAGCCTCAGCTGCCGTTTTAGAGCGGCGAAAGCTAGCGGTTAGAGTTTCTTTGCGCTCCTACTCGCCCCAGATTTGAGTCTTCGACACTCGCAATGGCATCGTTCCGTTCAGCATGGAAAAGCGCTATCGAACGGTATCAATTTCGACCGATTTTGGAAACATCAATTTTTTGACTGTTTCGCAGCGAGGACTAGGCCGCGGCGGAAGGGACATGACGTCATCGAAAATCGATATCTTCGAGTTGGGCGATGCTTGATACCATTCGATAGAACTTTTCATGGTGAATTGAACGGTGTTATTGAGAGTAGGAAAAACTTTAATGCGGGCAATTAAGAGCGAGGAGAACATCGACTATTGTTGTGCTAAATTGCACGCGAGGGCGTGTTCTGAGCGCGATAACTCTGTCATGTTTGAACCTTTCCGGTTGCAGCTTGTAAATTCTTTAAGCAGCAAAATGGTCTATTAGTGCGCCGAAATACAGCAATGTAGCTTATGATAGGACAAAGATACAGCAGTGCGAAAATGCAGGTTAGCCTTGTGTGACACGATTTTTTTCCAATTTCAGTCGACCCCTTCGAGAAGACGCAGAGAGCTAACAACCTAAAAATGCGCCTCCGAGCAGAACGCTGAAGGTTCTTTACGACGACGTGCTCACAACTCCCTAGTTGACTAAACTGCCTTAGCACAAGCTGCCATTTTAGGGCCACGGACACAGCGGTTGAAGTTTCCTTCTCTCCTACTCCCCCATATTTGGGTTTTCGACACTCGCAATAACAACATTAGCTTCACCACGAAAAGCTCTATCGAACGATGTCAATCTCGACCAGTTTCAAAAAAATCGATTTCTTGACTATTTCCCATCGAGGACGCGGGCACTCCAGGCCGTGCCTGCGTCCTCGATGGGAAATAGTCAAGAAATCGATTTTTTTTGAAACTGGTCGAGATTGACATCGTTCGATAGAGCTTTTCGTGGTG
>OX375867.1:88463148-88513786 GCA_947359475.1 Heligmosomoides polygyrus bakeri
GAGGGAAACCCGGTAACATATATTACCTCAGCACCGACTATCGGGTTAATCTTTTAACAGTTTTAACATTTTTAACAGTCTTAACATCTTAATACTTTAATTTTGTCATTTTAAAACCACTAGTTATTCAAGATATACTAATAGCTTAAATATATTTCAAGTTTTCCTTCTGTTAATAGTAATAATTTTATAATTTCTTAGATGTTTATTATTTGATATTTAGTTTAATAAATTATTTTACTAATTTTTGAATAATAAATAAAATTATTAATTAAATAACAGATTTTAGATTAATTTAATTTACTTCTTCACTATTTCTTGGATAAATTCTTTTTGTGAGGATACTTCCTCAGACGCCAGTGGCGTTCTCATGTGGCCAGTGGCCAAGCGTCTAGTTGACGCTCATTTTTCTCAAATCTTTACTCTCAGTCTTCTCTCTCCTAAGTGGATGACTTTCTCATTTCTGTTTCACCTAAATTTCTGCCTTAATCTATAACATGCTTCTCATACTTCTCTAATAAAATTAATTAACGCTCTATAATATTATAGTACAGTAATTTATAGTATTTAAAATCATTACGTATAAGATGAAACAATAAATAAAGCAAATTAATAAATGTAGCGACACAATCAATAATAATAGATAAACTAAAGCGCGATCAACTTTAAATGCCTAGATAAATAAAGTGCCATATACAAAATAAACAAGATCAGAAATTTACTAATTCAAGTCTTCCTTGTCGTACGATTACCTACGGTACTGCTTGATTAAAATGGTATTTAGCAATCTAATAATTGGTTAAATTGAATGCTCCTATATTAGGCTGATTTTGCCAGTTATTATTAATATTTTTTTTTCGTATTTTATACAACACTTTTTCATACATAAATATAACAACAATTTTAGTTTGATTTTGGGAATTGAGACTCTTGTATATATACACTATCTTACCCACTCAAGAGGCCCCATCCTCTTACTAAAAAATGGGGATCCGTAATGATGGGGTTTATAAAAGTCAAAATAGTCATGAGGGGTCATGTTTTGGCGCCTCCATTACGGGTCTATCGTACGGGTCTGACAACCCCGCGTGGCACTCCCACGGAACCCTTTAAGGGAGACCCCTCTTTGTACTTGGGTTAGACCGCCCATGTACTCAGATATAGGTCTAAAGATAGTATAACAATAACTAAAACAAATACTTTTTTTACCTCTGATATTTTCTACAAGATTAAAAATGGGAGCAATCAATACATGATTAAAGACTTTGGTAACCAGCATAAAGGATTGCGTTGTAATGTCAACTGTACCGTATGTAATATTACTTCATTTAATGACAATGTGATTTCTAGTGTAACAAATTTCAAGATCAACACATTTAAAACGACAGCTTCTTCATGTAGCACCAAAAACGTAGTTTACTGCATCACATGTAAAAATTGTAACATACAATACGTAGGCATCACAACAAGATGTCTAAAAGAGAGAATAAGAGAACATATGTATTACATAAATAATAAAAAGAAATTTAATGTTTTATATACTCACTTTCATAACTGTAAGTCTGAATTTGATGTTTGTATTTTAGATTCACTAGACAACAATAAAGACAAAAATATATTACTCAATAAAGAACTTTTCTGGATAAAACTACTCAATACTGCATATCCGCTGGGTCTTAATGATAATATTAAAGGATATGGTAATATAACGAACATTACTAATCCTCTAAAGCATAAAGCTAACCATCCTTACTTCTCATTAAAGATCGTTAAACAGAGAACAAATAGAGGAAAAAAGACAAGAAATAAAAACCAAGACCATAATAAATATACTGAAGTTCTCAACTATCTCAACAACAATGAAAATAACCTTCACATTATGAACTTTTATAGACTCCTTAAAAGTCTATCAAAAAGAAGTATAATAAAACTGTTGGAATTATGTCTTGATCCACTATTTTTAAAACATCTTAAACAAAAAGCAAAACTTGTTCTGTATTGCTTACTGACAACAACCAATTATAGTAACATACAAAATAAAAATAACACTATAAAAAAGGATTATTTTAATATAGTAGTACCTTACATACACACTAAATTAGATATAATCAACTTCAATAAAATATTTAATAGCATCTATTCTATCGAATTTATGAAGACTTTACAATCAAATAAATTATCTTTCAGAGTAGTTTACACATACGATCCTCCAATATCAACAAAAATTTTTAATTACAATAAGTTTCTTAAGTCACTAAATAACGATAACATTTCTCATATTTTATCTAATCCTTGTCCATGCGAAGCAATTTATGTAAACGATAAAAAATTTATCGACAAACATCATAATCATATTATAACTGGTAATTTAGAAATTATTGAAGATACAGCTCTAAAAAAATTACTAAGTAAAGGCACGAAATATAGGGTTGGTAAAAAACTAGATAAAGAAAAAATGAAGGTCATATATAACGACGCTATTGACGCTATCATCGAAAAGATCAAAAATAAATATAAATTGAATGCTGACAACATAAATCAAATAAGAAAATATTTTGTTTTACAATATAGAAACAAAGTCAAACCTGTACTAAATAATAATCAAGAAAGAACTGAAGTTATCCCATATAATCAAATAAAATACTACCAAGATCGCTTTGTCTTTTGCCCGCTGGACAAAGCCTCAAACAACTACAGTATAATATGAAAAATACTACCTTAAAATAATTATGAAAGAACTGGGAATAGTCATTGATAGAGATAATTTACTCTTCACCACAAAAGATCAAACCGACAAAGTGTATAATTACATACCTAACCTCAACGAATCTGACATCTTACGCAGACACAACCTTTTTAATACAAATAATGGTTTGAGAAATAATAGTGACACCGAAATTCCTATAATCTACTGCCTACCTAAAATGCACAAGTACCCAATAAATTTCAGATTTATTACAGGCGCATCCAAGAGCAGCATTAAAAGCCTTGCCTTACAATTACAATGTATATTCACATTTGTTAAGAAGCATTTCATTAACTACTGTAACATAGTAGCTAACCGATGCAGATCTACGAAGGTATATTGGGCAATTAATAAAACAAATATTGCCTACGAACTAAATGCACTACAAGACGACCATTTAAAACTCTATTCGGCGGACTTTAAAGATATGTTTACTAACCTACCTCATAAGACTATCTTAGACAAAATAGCGGTTCTACTCAAAATCTGTTTCAAAAATGCTAATAAAAATTTCATAGTCTCTAATGGATACAAAACATTTTATACTAATGAAACAAATTTGAATTCTCGATACAAAATATTTAATATGCAAGACATTATGCATTATGTTAATTTCTTACTTAAAAATAGCTATGTTGTATTTAGCTCAACGATTTTTAGACAAAATAAAGGCGTTCCTCAAGGAGGTAACTTTAGTCCACTACTAGCAGATATCACAATGTCTATATTAGAATACGAATTCGCTAAATCGTTTGTGGCTAGTAGTAATAATATGTTTATACCATATAGATACATGGATGATCTACTAGTAGTTCATAACTTAAACGAAAAGCATGTAGATGATATTTTAAAACTAGTCTATAAAGATACTCTGGAATTGAAAAAGACGCATATTAATGAACATCACTGCAATTATTTGGACATTACATTAAGAATTATCAATAATAGAATAGAAACTAAAATGTACAATAAAACAGATGACTTTGACTTTAAAGTTCTAAGGTTTCCTCATTATACGTCAGCGATCTCTATAAATATTAAAAAAGCTATAATTCTATCCGAAACGTTAAGAATAGCAAACACTTGTTCTGACCTAGAGTATTTTCTAGAAAAAATTATTGAATTGAAAAATATTTTGAAGCATAACGAATACACAAAAGAGTTCATTATTTCAAACATAATTAAATGTTTATATAAACACAGATTTATATATTATAAGTTCAAATTTCATCAAGTCAAAGACAATCTAAGTGTATTTTTACGTAAAACTTTTGATGAATGAATATGTATCAAAATAAAATAACTTCCAAATTTTATATGCTAAGACTGCTTTATGACAGAACTAATCTTACCATAAAACGAAAAATGAAAATGAAAATTCCTTAGCAGTGAAGACGATACCGTCTTGTGTTCTTGTTAGTTTTGTTGCACTCTGCATTTGACGTTGGTGTGTGTCGAATCACCCTCCTCAGTGATACAACCAGTTTTGCCATATTTGAATTATAAATGAGAACTAATGTAGATATCATTATATCATTATATATAACAGTCGAATGGTATACACTTCCTTATTCACTGCTACGGAGTATGGCGGTGGTCAAATATGGTAAGTCTTTCAATTTTTATATATATATAAAAAGCTGTTCTTGTTTCTTGTTGGAACTTTCTTCTCCTTTACTACCTGGTTGAAGAACTCAGCCAACCACTCAGCAGGATACCAGAGCTTCGACTTCCAAACATCGACTGCCAGATCATCCGGCCCTGTAATCTTACCATAAAACGTAAAATGAAAATGAAAATTCCTTAGCAGTGAAGACGATACCGTCTTGTGTTCTTGTTAGTTTTATTGCACTCTGCATTTGACGTTGGTGTGTGTCGAATCACTCTCCTCAGTGATACAACCAGTTTTGCCATATTTGAATTATAAATGAGAACTAATGTAGATATTATTATATCATTATATATAACAGTCGAATGGTATACACTTCCTTATTCACTGCTACGGAGTATGGCCGTGGTCAAATATGGTAAGTCTTTCAATTTTTATATATATAAAGCTGTTCTTGTTTCTTGTTGGAACTTTCTTCTCCTTTACTACCTGGTTGAAGAACTCAGCCAACCACTCAACAGGATACCAGAGCTTCGACTTCCAAACATCAGCTGCCAGATCATCCGGCCCTGTAATCTTACCATAAAACGAAAAATGAAAATGAAAATTCCTTAGCAGTGAAGACGATACCGTCTTGTGTTCTTGTTAGTTTTATTGCACTCTGCATTTGACGTTGGTGTGTGTCGAATCACTCTCCTCAGTGATACAACCAGTTTTGCCATATTTGAATTATAAATGAGAACTAATGTAGATATTATTATATCATTATATATAACAGTCGAATGGTATACACTTCCTTATTCACTGCTACGGAGTATGGCGGTGGTCAAATATGGTAAGTCTTTCAATTTTTATATATATATAAAAAGCTGTTCTTGTTTCTTGTTGGAACTTTCTTCTCCTTTACTACCTGGTTGAAGAACTCAGCCAACCACTCAGCAGGATACCAGAGCTTCGACTTCCAAACATCGACTGCCAGATCATCCGGCCCTGTAATCTTACCATAAAACGTAAAATGAAAATGAAAATTCCTTAGCAGTGAAGACGATACCGTCTTGTGTTCTTGTTAGTTTTGTTGCACTCTGCATTTGACGTTGGTGTGTGTCGAATCACCCTCCTCAGTGATACAACCAGTTTTGCCATATTTGAATTATAAATGAGAACTAATGTAGATAATATTATATCATTATATATAACAGTCGAATGGTATACACTTCCTTATTCACTGCTACGGAGTATGACGGTGGTCAAATATGGTAAGTCTTTCAATTTATATATATATATATATATATATAAAGCTGTTCTTGTTATAAATAAAAATAATTGATAAAAGTAATAATAGTAATAAACAATAAATAATGAAAGAAAATAAATAAAATAGGATTAAATAATAAATAAATAAACTCCCTAATAATGATCAATCTTTATAATGGTGATTACAATAAATACTATAATAACACATTTTAAGTAGTCACATTGAACTTATAAATCATATTTTATTACCTCTTTCAATTGTACCTCATGGTTTACTTAATTTATCTTTTTACTCCTTATTTATTTTCACTTTCTAATTCTACTTCTCTCAAATGTCTCTAGTTCTTTACCTTTCCTTTTTCACTCTTTCTCATCTTTTTTCATTTGTTCTCTCTTCCATTTTCGCTCTCCTATCTCTCTCTCTTTCTTTTATAAACAGATTTTAAAGAAATCTTAAAATATACTCCTCTTCTTCACTGAAGAGCCACGGGAGGAGTATAACACAAAGGTTCGTCTGAAGGTAGTGGCGAAACGAACCTTTTTATATGTTTATATTTTGTGACATACCATTCTCTTAATTAATTATAATTTTAAAAAATTCTATTATTTTACACCTTTCTTCACTTCTACGAATTTTACATTTTGCTATGTTTATATTATATCGCGTTGCGCGTCTCGTGTACACTAAACGGTCACTAACAAGGGAGGTCAATGAACCTCCCGTGGATATTTCCAAAGCGACCTTTTGAGCGTTGTAGGGGATTGTCCTGGAAGCACCGTGGTGGTTTTCAAATTTACTAGGATCATCTTCTGGGTAGGTCGAAATTGGCGAAAGATCGTAGTACTTCAGTGCGGGCTAATAAGGGGAATGTGACGCCTTGAAAGGCCTTGTACTGCTCAGAACTTAACCTGCAAAAGGTTTTGAGCTTTAATTATATGATAGTTGCAATTGATGCACAAACTTCAGATGAAACATCAATTGAACACTTAAATGAAACAACCTAGGCTGCCAGTGATTAGGACAATAAACAAACATTCAACAAGAACACTTCCAATCGTTGGAGCACCTCAAACAAACATATTTTCCGCAACTGGAGCAGCGAGTATAAAATCTACTTTCTTCTTGGTGACGACCTATGCACTTCTTCTGGACATTTCTTGTGTCGGCAGTAACTTTTTCTAAAACTCTGTTTCGTTTTCTTTTTCCCGCGGGTGCCCACACAAATGAGTGGACACACGTCAAAAAAAGCAGCCGGCAGTCGCGCGCACTGGGCGCGAAAACGCTCTCGTCGTGAAGGTGATAAGAACAGTGTAGCAATGGTAACTAACGAGAGTTTCCCCAGCTTTATACTTCCATGGGATACGTACTGGGAAACTCGCTTTCGACCGGCCGAACAACCGCTTGCTATTGGGGTCAGAACCTGTTGCAGTGGGTGTGGCGGACTGTGTCGATTGGCCAGGTGAGGGGTTCCGGCGCGATTCCCTGTCGTCCGTGGACGCTCCTGTGGGAATACATCATTGGCCCTAAGGGTGGGCTCCTGTTGCTAGAGTATTGCAAGATAATCGCCGATGCTCATATCCACGTATATCGAGCTCGTACGTGCATAGATATGTGTATACGTATATATATATATATATATATATATATTATCCAATAAGTAATGTCGTTTTTTCGACCTTGACTTCAATTGAACAAATTTTCAATAAAGCTTTATTTCAGTCAACAATGTAATCACCACCATTATCAACAACCTTTCTCCATCTAACGAGCAAATCTTCAATACCTGAGCAATAAAACCAGGTTTTTAAACAAAATATATGGACATAGCATTTTGAATATCATCCAAACTTTCAAATTTCTTGCTACTAAGAAAATGATGTAGAGACCGGAATAAGCGATAGTCAGAAGATGCGAGATCGGGAGAATACGGTGGATGAGGGAGAACCTCCCATCCTAATTCGTTGATTTTTTCCAGCGTCCGTTTTGCACAGTGCTGTCTTGCATTGTCGTGATGGAGAATTACGCCCTTTCTGTTGACGATCGCCGGATACTTTTCCAGTAAAGCTTGGTTCACTCGATCCAATTGCTTCCGGTGATGGTTTGCGTCAACTGTCTGTCTAGAGTTAAGCACTTCAAAGTGGGCAATTCCACGGATATTCCACCAAACACAGAGGAGTGCCTTTCTGAGATGAATATTTGGCTTCGCAGCACTTCTTGGCTGTTCATTTTTGGAAAGCCACTGCTTTTTGCGCTTCGGATTATTGTACAAGATCCATTTTTCGTCTCCTGTGAAAAGTCGATCAAAAACGGGTCTGTACGGTGTCGCTGAAGCAGTGCGTTGCAAAGCGTCGATCGGTTGGCACGGTTCTCGGCGGATAAATCGTGCGGTATCCAAACGCCTGCTCTGCACTTGCCAATTTGGCGTAGATAAAGATGAATGGTTGATTCAGGTTTGTTGAAAGCACTCGAAAGTTTCTCCACTGTTTGGCAAGGATTCGCCTCCAGTTCTGTTTTCAAATTTATCGATGAGCCTATTGTTCTCGTTTGTTTCAAATTCAAATTATTAAGAAATCCCAAAGCTGAAGTTGACCATAGCAAATTAAGCGTAGTGTGCTAGATGTGCTAGTCTCCCGCCATCGAAGAAATCCCCGCCTAGAGAAGACTCTCCCCCTCCCCCCCCCCCCCCAACACGCACAGGGCCGGACATGGGTGCTACACTAATTCGGGACCTTGAAACACTGAACGACATACTATGTGCAGCATACGGAGCAGAGAGCCTTGCAAAAGCATGGCGTCACGATTGCCTATGGGTGTGTCGTTCTTTGTTCCATTACCGACTTTCAGTTTTCGCTGTTTTGTTCAAGCACACGAAGTCAAAGCACACGAAAAGTCGGAAAACACGAACAAACCAAGCAGAAAATGCGAGAGAATCTGAATAAAATGAGGCCACCCGAACGCACCACACCATCAGCAAGCAGTTCCAATCGATTGAAATGCGCAATGCGGGGCCCCGCAACGACCGCTCAATACCGTAAGAAGAATACGTGGCAGGAAACTCGTCCCTACCTCTGGTCGTCGAGAACACTGCTGCGTGGGTTTGCGGAGGTAGTGACGAGTTTAAGGGCCTCTACAGAGTCTCGCGGCAGCACCGTGAGAACTCGTCCAAATCGCTCCCGCCGCAGTGGGACCCGCGCTGCCACTGTGGTGGAAGCCGCGGCGCGGACGAGTTGTCGCGGAGCCGCCGCACGCAAGGGTTCTCGATGGCTACCGCGGTTCACGGCGGCTCTCACCCGCAGCGCCAGGAGCTGCGGGTGAGACCCGCTGGAGGGCGTGACTAGATAGGAAGCATGGAGGGAGGGGAGTTTTCTTTTGTTCCCGACCGTTGGAAGCTTCATTAAATGGGATACAATGAAGTGTCAACTTGAATTCGTATCTGGCTCATGGGGTCAGTCGATGGAGCAATCAGTGCTCTATCATTCCCAGACAAATCCGGCGCCTATTTACCGCTCCCTGTGGGGTGAAAGGCTTGGCTAGCCTCGGCGGGACAGAACTAATAGGTCTGATATGAGGTGCACACGAGAGTTAGCGCCTTCTCCAATCGACTACGTGCAAATTTAATTAATTACAATAAATTAATTAATTATTTAATTTAATTTTTCTCTGATGTCTACCTTATGTAGCGTATTGAATAAATAAATAAATACACGAAGTAACGTTTAACACAAAACATTTGCCTAGATCAATGACAGCCGGCACCTCCTCCGACTGCGCTAATTGGGATCCTAACACGTCGCGAACATAAAAGTTAGATACAGAATCTAAAAGGAGCGTGAAAGATGGACGGAAAGAAGGCCAAGGCTCAGCGTCATAGTGCAAATATCGTCAATTCTAAGCAGGATACATTGGATCCGAATCAATCATTTTCGGATACCCCGTTCCGAATCTCCAAAAACTCATGGCCCGCGAAATTGCTCGTTTCTGAAATATTCAAAAGACCGGGCCCACGGAATTTCCGTTGTCAAATTCAACCAGAAATCCGTGGTTCGAGGAATTTGCGTTATCCGAAATTTTCGATCGGATGCAATGTATACTAACGAATCATAATCGTAAGCCGTTGACGTACAAATGTTAGGGGCAACAACAGCACTCAGCTTGCTACTTACAACCCTCCCCCCTTCCCTCTAGTCTTACCCTGAAAAATGCATTTCTTCGTTTCTTTCTCCATTTCTTCGTTCCTCCCGGCAAAAGTACGCAGTAATGCGTCGCGGGGCTGCACCACCCGCCGTTGTCATGGCGGGCCCGCGGCACCCGCAAGACTCTGCTGCGGGCCTAGTGTCGAACTGAGTCTCTCGCAGTATCTGGAGGTCTTCCCTTCACCACAGAAGCGGTATTTCCAACCCAATGTGACGTAATTCTTGGTAATAATTCCATCACTTCTTCTCATTTGGGTCCCTTCGCAATTTTGCGCTCGCTTTCTTCGAGTATGGCCTGCCTCACTTGTGTCACCACTTATAATCGAATTGCCCTAGCACCAAGGACGTCTCCGCACGTCTCTATCTCGTGCCAGAGGAGCCCGGTGCTTCATCCCACTCGAGGGAGACGAAGTGTGTAAAACCTCCCATTCAGGGGTTTGACGAAGAAGCACGACACACGCGTTCTATGCTCGACCTGGTGTTTTTAAATATTCCGTTCAATCCAATTAGGTCTAAGCTTCGTCTAGCGAAACGAGACCGGAGCCGTCTAGTTTTCAACGGATTTCTGTTGACACTATCTCTGGTCCTCGAATGTCGACGAACCTCGAAACTCTGTAGAGCGCTCACCTGAGTGGCCATGCAAATTATTCAAATCGAAAGGTGCCTTGTAAATATCCGGAGATGGTAGCAAACGAAAATAAGGTCTAACAAAAGGATAAAGGACGGCGTTACTCAATCTCTTTTGGGGTGCGCCACGCATTCTACTTCTACGTGATGTTGTGGAGACGATTTGAATGCGTATTTGGTCATGCAATGATATGCTACTCAGCGCTCTACAAACAAGTCACCGACACCGCACGAATGGAAGACTTGGTTGGCCTAGCCCGAAAATCCGAACCAAGAATATCGGGTGCACACGACGGCCGGCGCCTCCTCCGACCGCGCTACACACGCAACAAAGAAGTATCATCGACAAATACGACAACGGGTACGTCAGCTCCTCTTCTGCATTCAATCGTGGCAGAGATGAATGCTTCTCGAGGCACACTCCACACACGTTTGTCACACGCCAACCTGAAAAAGAATACGTTATTGCCTTCTCTGGAAGGACAACCGTCTGCAGATTCGTCCATGGTGCACCTTCCTTCTTGCTTGAAAGATCAGTGTCAATCAATGCCTATCATCATCATTTTCAGTAGCGTTTGTCCTGCTTGGTGGCGGGGTCCGCTCTTCTGGTGTGGTGTCGCCATTTCCCGATCAAATACTTGATCGGGATGCACACCAGCTATCTTTAAGTCCAAGTGCAACGTGTCTAGCCAACGTTGCTTCGGGCGTCCTCTGGGCCGTTTTCCAGGGACTTCAAGATTAAGGCCAATCTTACAGACGGTGTCGTCGTTAGCGCGAAGGACGTGGCCATACCATCGTAGACGAGCTTCGCGTAACTTGTCGGCTATCGGGACAACACCGAACCTCTGTCGTATGGTGTCATTGCGAACGCGGTCCAATCGCGTTACTCCAGCCGTCCACCTTAACATCTTCGTCTCCATTACACTGAGGCTGCTTTCAATTTCCTTCGTCACGGGCCAGCACTCAGCACCGTACGTCGCTACTGGGCGGACGACTGTTCTATAAACCTTCGACTTGAGGTACTCGGGTATTGTCTTATCGCAGAGAACCCCAGTCAACGACCGCCATTTGGACCAGGCTGTACTTACGCGCGCATTCACCTCCAACTTTAGGCTGCCATCGGGCGTAACTGTTGATGCAAGATACTTGAAAGATGTGACTCGTGAAAGCTCAGTACCATTGATCTTAACAGATCCGTGCTCATCCACATCCGTCGTCAAGTACTCCGTCTTTTTGACGTTTAGCTTGAGTCCGAACAATGCCAAGCGACCGCACCATTCCTGTGCCTGTTGCTCGAGTTCGGCGTTGTCTTCACATGCAAGCATGACGTCATCGGCATACAGCAACGCCCAAGGAGCTGCCTTTTGGAGATCTCGTGTAATTGCATCCATGACGACCACGAAGAGCAGTGGGGATAGCGCAGAGCCCTGGTGCACTCCGACAGAGATCGGAAACTCCATCGAGGTACCCGCTGGTGCTCGTACTCGGCTTATTGGGCACGAGTAGAGAATGCGCACCCACTCAATAAGCTCTTAAGGGACGCCGTGTCGTCGCAAAGCGTACCATATAACATCTAGCGGGACGCGGTCGAAGGCCTTCTCCAAGTCCAGGAAGGCAAAATGCACCAGTTTCTGTTTCTCTTGGTGCTTCTCTAGCATAAGACGAACGGCGTGTATGGCATCAACCGTCCCACAGCCGGAAACGAAACCACACTGATTATTGGAAAACTGGACGACATCTCGGATACGTCTATCGACAATTCGCTCAAAGACTTTCATGGTGTGCGAAAGTAGGCGAATTTGACGGTAGGTAGCGCAGCCCGCAGGGCTGCCTTTCTTCTTCCAAATCGGGACAGTCGTGCTTTGCTGCCAACTCTCAGGCATTTCTTCTCAGCAACAACCTGATTGAAAAACTCTGTCATCCAGTCGACAGGGCACCAACCCTTCGACTTCCACAGGTCGGCCGGCAGGTCATCTGGACCAGTGGCTTTGCCTGACTTCATCTTCCTCAGGGCTGCTTCAGTTTCGCTCACTGTGATCTTCTTAACGGGACCGTATACAGGTGAAGCAGGATATTCAAATTCTACATTCGAGATTTCCTCGAAGTAGTCGCGCCATCGCTTCATAGCTCTTTTACAATGCATCAGAAGATGGCCGTTCTCATCGTTAATGCCAAAGAACTTTTCGATGTCTTCTGCTTGGCGACAGCGAGCCTTGGCGAGTCGGTAAAGATAGCGCTCACCATCGCGCGTTTCCAGTTTTTCGCTGACTTCAGCGTAGTATGCGGCTTTAGCAGCAGCCAGTGCCTTCTTTGCCGCTTTCCTCGCTTCTCGATAGTTTCGCCAATTACAGACTGTTTTGTCACCGATAAATACGTTATACAGCCGTTTCTTTTCCCTCTTCTCTCTGACATCGTCAGTCCACAGCCTAGCCTGCTTGTCGACCCAACGCTGTCCAAGCTTCGTTGTGCCGAGTTTGAGGCGTGCAGCCCGGGTTATCGCATCGGTAACCTCTTTCCAGGTTTCGTCGACAGTTGTTACCGTCATCAACCGAATGTGAGAGATAACAGCTGCTTCCTTCTCCTTCAATCGCCACCATTTAATTCTAGCCGTCCCGCACCGCTCGACACGTTTACACCTCGGAGGTGTGATCTTCAGCGAGCAGATCAGTGGACGGTGTTGCGTGGCAACCGTCTCATACGGCACGGTCTTCGCGTCTGTGACAAGGCCTTGGTCGCGACGCCTAACAAGGACAATCTGCGTTTTGGCGTTCCCGCTATAAAACAAGATGAGGTGGGAGTCACGCTTTCGAAATTTGGTATTCACGATGGTGAGTCTGCATACTCAAGTATACGCTCACCATCGGCGTTGCGTGACCCATAGCCAAAACCACCCTTACAGCTGTAACCGTCTTTCGCTGCTCCGACGTGACCATTAAGGTCACCTGCCACAACAACCATATCTTTTGACGGCACTTCCGCTGTCTTCTCAGGGACCAGAACTCGTCCTTGGTTTGCTCGGAGCAACCTGTCTGCGGACCATTCGCGGAAAAGAATAAAAAAAGAAAAAAAGAAAAATACGCTTGCGATCGCGTCACGGAAACGCTCGGAGACGATCATATCGACACCACTGGTGGCCATGGGACTGCCACACAGAACGGCCTTGAAGCCACGTCCTATGTCCCTCGACTTGCAGCAGGACCACCTCGTCTCCTGCACCGCACAGAAATCTATCTTTCTTCGCTCCAGTGCTTCTACCAACTCGCAGAGCGGCCCGTCAACGTACCCACATTCAACGTTGCTACGCGGGTCTTGCCTACGTTGCGGGACTTTCGGACTAGCTCAGTTGCCCCCGATGCCGTCCTCGCATCAGGGACCCTTGCATACTTCTCACACTCGCCGGGCTTTGCGAGTGGGCGTCGGCTCCCGCGGACGCCGTAGCATTATCTCGGGAACTCTGTAACGTCATCAACCATATGATGTGACACAGAATGTTCGTAGGCCGGCCTGTCACTAGGGCCTGTCGCCTGCATTCGAATGTCCGCGTTTGGCTCGGCTCGGCAGTTTCCAGTGGCACCACGTGGAGGAACGGACATTGCCACCATTGGATGATCTAATCTATATATATATATATATATATATATAAGGATAAAGGATAAAGGACGGCGTTACTCAATCCCTCCTGGGATGCGCCAGCGCATTCTACTTCTACGGGATGTCGTGGAGGCGACATGAATGCGTATTTGGCCATACAATGACTTGCGGTGGCCAGCCGATGAACAAGTCAGCGCTTTATCCTTCCCAGACAAGTCTGGTACCAATTCGCCGACCTCGGAGGGATGGAAGGCTTGATTGGCCTGGGCGGGAAATCTGAACCAGGAACCTGATATCGGGTGCAGGCGACAGTCGCGCCTCCTCCGACTGCGCTACACGTGCCCTATATATATATATATATATATATATATATATATATATATAGAAAGAGAGGGTGCGCAAAAATTACCTGCACAGGGTAGACGCAGTCCACAACTACTGCCAGAACTAAATTCCGAGCTCCATATTGGAAGATGTTATACACTTGTAGCATACGCAAATGTATTCCAAGTTTGAGCTCATCAATGCTTACAGAGCCGTAATGGTAAAGCGAAATCCGAAACGATCGGCCATCATCAGCCTGCAGCCTTCTAGTCGCAGCGCTGCTTTTATCGCCAATGTTTTCAATGTTCCTCGACAAACGGTGTATGATGCCATAAAACGATACAAGGAGCTTGGGACTTTATCATACAGAACTGGACAAGGTAGGAAATTGGCTGCTATCACTTCGGAAACGACAAAAATTGTTCGCAAGCGGATTCCTCGAAATCCTCGTCATTCGATTCGAAAAATGGCTCAAGCACTCAATATTTCTGCAAGCAGTGTTAGAACCATCGTCAGAAAGAAGCTTAAGATGTATCCATATCGTATTCAACGTGTTCATATGCTAATTGAGAGAATGAAAGCTCAGCGACTACGAAGATGCATGAACTTGCTGAAGCGGTTGGCGAATGGCACGCGCTGCGCGGTAGTTTTTTCTGATGAGAAAGTCTTCACCCTGGAACCCACAGTGAATCGTCAAAATAATCGCATTTTCTCACAGACTGTTGGAGCTGCTATCCGCGACGAAAAACTGGTCGGTAGAACGGCACATCCGGCTTCAGTTATGGTTTGCGGTGCATATACTTCAAACGGAAAAGTTCTTATTAGTTTTTGTCTGACCCGGCGTCGAAATTAACAAGGGCGAGAACCAGAAAACGATTTTGGAAGAAATTGAAGCCCTGGGTCAGTGCACACTTCGGTAACGACAGGTGGTGCTTCCAGCAGGATTCTGCGCCTAAGGCGAGGACAATGCAGCAAAGTGCAAACGTGAGCTCCCGGATTTTACTCCTCACGAAGACTGGCCTTCGAATTCACCGGATTTTTCTGTATATACATATATAAATATAAATATAAAAATAAAAATATAAATAATTATATATATATATATATATACCAGATGTTCAGCGGCCAGGGGGCCGCCGAACGTCTGGTTGGGGGCTTCGCCCCCAAACCCCGAGAATTGAACAACCCCATCCCATATGGTTGTGGGCTTCGCCGCCAAACCCCGAGAATAGAACAACCCCAACCTCCCTCCTTTCTTCTTTAGGTCTTCTTACAGTAGAAAAAACTGGTTTTACGATATAGATTAGTGCATGGGATATGGTAGGGCAGAATTTTCACTGTGCATATGAAGCCCATCCACCCTCCATCACATGCGCGCGATTTATTCTCCGAAGCGCTCGTTTTCTACGTGTCTAGAAACAGGTAATGAGAGTATCAAACCGGTGCTTAATCTGCAAAATCATAATTAAAACTAATCGGCATTGGTCGACACCGCTTACTGTTCGACGGCAATCATACTCCTCCGAATCCCGTGGTCACTCTCTCTTCCCCTCCCTCCCCCCCCCCCCCCTCCTTCCGAAATACATCCTTTCCTATGTGCTGGCAAAGAAACGGGGCAAGAGTCAAGCACGCACATTTCACACTGAGCACCGATTCACGTGTCACTTCACTATGTTGCCTCGACGTTTATAACACTCCTTCTACACCCTGACACACGTGCCACGACTTCTGTAAGCCGTCTTCAGAAATCCGACAAACACTGGACGATGTTGAGGGAAAATGCTGGTCCCCCCCCCCTTATCCACGCTTCCCCCTCTAATGGTCCCCTTTGTTGGTCCTCTCCTATTGGTCGCCCTTACTCGGAATCCCTACGCAAGTTGGACGACGTCTTCTTTCTGAATCCCTACGACGGACGACGTCAAGCGCAGGTCTTCTGAATCTTGACGCACGACGTCTAGCGCAGATCTTCTGAATCCCCACGCACGTTACACGACATCATCAGTACGCCTCCTGAATCCCTACGCTCTGCACTCAATCCCCATTCATACCCTGACGCGTTGCCCCTTGAATATTTCGTAAACTTGGGCGATCGGACGCCAAGGTTTGCCAGCAATCGCCCATGGTTAAGCTCAAAGAAAGCCCGGCTGGCATACGCCGCACTAAAGTAGGAATCTTTTGGCTTCAGTACCCCCTCTCTGTGACGGACACGCGACATTAGCAGATTATATGTAGTAGGATATATATACATACATATATGTACATAGGAACAGGTTCTCTCCCCAATAGCAAGACGTTGTTCGGCCCCTTGAAATCGAACATCCGAGTATGAAGCAGAGCGCCCGTGGTGCCTCTTCGAATCGATGACGGAGGGGCAGCTGGAGGATGGACTTCTTGCGACAAAAATTTCCTACCTTCTGAAGGAAGAAAATCAGAGAGTGAAAATTGTGCCATCTTAAAGCTTAAGATGTGATAAATACACAATGAGAACTAAGCTTCTTCGCAGCGATCTCCGATATGATTAGGGAGGATCTATTCCAAATTCTTATTTTTGATGAAAAATTGATTTTTGCCTTGAAGGAGACAATTTACACAGTTAAAATTTTGCCACAAAGAATTTCAGTTCTTGACCCATGCACAATGTAGAAATCATAGTTTTCTGAAACCACTGGCCGGTATGACATCGACGTCATTGGAGCGACAAAATGTTCACAAAAACGATTAAACTTCGGTGAGCTTTGGAAGTTTGAAAAAGCCAATAACTTTTTGAAAACAAGAAGAAAATAGCTTTCATCCAGTATAAAAGACGGTTTTGAAAAAAGAGGTCTTTATAGGGGACGGAGACCTTCGATTTTTGAGCGAAAAAAAATTGAAGTGATTCTGTAAAAATATTTATATCTCAGTAAG
Source organism: Heligmosomoides polygyrus bakeri (assembly GCA_947359475.1). Taxonomy (NCBI): domain Eukaryota; kingdom Metazoa; phylum Nematoda; class Chromadorea; order Rhabditida; family Heligmosomidae; genus Heligmosomoides; species Heligmosomoides polygyrus. The sequence continues at coordinate 88,480,398 of OX375867.1, forward strand.
TTTTTCAAAATTTGGAAAAGCCAATAACTTTTTAGAAACTGAAGAAGTTGCTTCAAAACCATATAAGAACTAGTTTTCAATAAGGAGGTCTTCATACGGGGCGGTAGGGGTTTTCTTTCTGATCCATTGTTGCATAAATACGTGCCAAAAATCGAACCCCCCCCCCCTATGAAGACCCCTTTTTTAATAATTGGCTTATAATGCTTAAAAGCATCTCTTCCATGTTTTTCAGAAAGTTATTAAAATTTTCGGTTTTTAAAAAATTAAACGAGTTATGATCAATAGTGTGAAGAAGTACTCGTAGACTATACTTATGCTCGAGTGACCTATTCGAATAGGTATTCGAATGATTTTCATTCGACTTTGAATATTCGAATTCGAATATTCGAAAAATCGCGTTTTTCGAATCTATTCGAATTCGAGTGTTTAAAAAATTGCGTTTTTCGAATGTATTTGAATTCGAGTGTTCAAAAATAGCCTTTTTCGAATGTATGCGAATTCGAGTATTCGAAAAATCGCGTTTTTCGAATGTATTCGAATTCGAGTATTCAGAAAACCACGTTTTTCGAATATATTCGGTTTCGAATGGTCGAAAATTTTCGGTATTCGAAACCGTTCGAATATTCGAAATTCCCCAGGAAGCAAAAATTATTCGTCTATTCGAAAAGTGTCATTCGAATACCCAAAGGGAATTTGTGTAACGGCGCATTCTGAAAAGGCTTGTTAGGTTTTTCGGGTAATTAGGATCTCCAAAACGGTTCTTTCTGTGAATCAAACCTCTATTACGACAGCGCCTCATCGATTCTGGTCATTACTGCGAATGTGCAAAGCGACCGAGGAAGAGTAGGAATTTTTAACTGCAAAAAAAAAAACTTGGAAATTATGATTCTAAGGGGGTTTCAAACGGACGATACTTGTCCTTCACGCTGCAGTTAGGAGTATGAGGCCACAGGTCATTGCAGGATGGGAGTGAGAGTCAACAGGGGTGCGCTTCAGTCTTGTGCCACGTCTGATATCTCCTTGTGTAGAGCAGTGCCTTATGGAGTCAGCCTTGTGATTTTCATCTCGCTACTCGTTATGCTCTTCTGCTCCTCCAAGGTCACTGAGTGCTCTACTGCTTTTCGTTTCTACAACTACGGTTCCGCAAAAGCTTTATTATTACGCTGTCCGGAAAGTTCTCAGCTTTTTGAGTGCTTCACTTTGAACTACCATAACCTTCTCCAATTTTTATCGGATTTAGTCGAAATAAGCACACTTCGATTGAGCACACCTTTGCCAATGGGCAACCTGCCGACTTATTCCATCAGCGAAAAAATTTGGTTGTCGAGATTCGACAAAATCCACGAATGCTGTTTTAGCCTGGTCCTGATAAGTGCAGGTTTTACCAGCGGGAAAGTTCTGAAGGTGTTTGGAAAGGTGTTATTCGGTTGGTGAGAGGTATGGAGAATATGGCGAGTAAGGCAGAGGCAACTTCAACCCGTAATTCGTTCAATTTTCGAATAGAGATTTTTGAAGCGTGTGCTGTCGTGCAAAAGAATCGGGCCTCTTCTGTTGGCCAATGCTAGTTGAAGTTGACGCAATTTTCGATGCATTTTGCTTATTTCCTTACGGTAGGACTCTACTGTAGTCGCTTGGCCTAGTGCCAAAAAAGTTGTAATGGATGTCACAAGCCGACGATCACCACAAGGTGGTTATTACCTTTTTTGGTGAAGTTTGTCCTTGGAAAATGCCTAGGGGGGTTCATCGGCGTCCAACCACTGTCCGAAACGCTTTCTGGTATCATACAGAATTTCACTTTTCATCGCAGGTCATGATTTGATCCAAAAATGGGTCAACATTGTTGTGTAAAAGTAGATAAGAACAATTCTCGAAACGTGACAATTTTTTCACTTTTCGAGCTTTTTCACCTTACCAACAAGGCGTTTCAAAGCATCGGCAACAGCAGTTTTACTGACGTCCCTCTCTTCCTCAATCTCGCAAACTGTTTGGGATAGTTCAGCTTCCACCAAATCTTTCATCTCGTCGTTCAGGATTGCCTTAGGTCGACCGCTACGGAGATCACCTTCGAGGCTGAGATCTGCGGTCCGAAATTTACTGGACAACTGGCGCACGGTGCTCTCTCCAACACAGGGGTGTGCGTAAATGAAATCCGAAATTTCGTAAATCGTAAATCGTAAGAGGTGCTTGACTTACAATGCATCTAATTTCTTTGTTTTTCTTCTATTATGTTAAAGCTAATCGAAGCTAACTATGTCTTATTGAGACGCTTTCAGCTTGAGCGCTGTTTCGCTGTTACACTTTTCTAATTAAGACGGAAGCCATCAAAATCCACTAGCATCTTTCAAATCAAGTTGGGCAAGCTTTTGGAGAACCAAAATAAAGTGCTTGTTCAAAAACGCTATCTTAAAAGGCGCCTATACAATGTGCCCAAATGAAAAGCTTACACTGCTTGGACGACCAAAAATGTTCATCATTCTACTAGGAATTGGCTTGCATATAAAACTATGACTTGTAGAAACAACCGCAACAACTCCAAATAAACCAACAAAAACCGTTCCATCCAAAACTAAGAAAATGAATTTGATCACTGGCCAACTCGAGAAAAACAGTGTTTGCACAAACAATCAAACAAGCATCCCTGCTGAGTGAGCGCATGGCACACTTCTATGATATGAGACACCTAAAGTTCTAAGCTTTCTCACATTTTGAATTGTATCCAACAGCATTTTTCTGGCAGACGGGAAGGAATTGTGTGACGATTGAAAGAGTATGATCACATTTTTGGACACTCATCATAGTCGGATTTTTGACTTAAAATTATAGAAGGAGATATTTGTGTGGCATTCTTTAGAAGTAAAGTAGAGAAGCAAGGTGCAGCTTGTATTGAAAGTGTTTAACTGACTTGGACAAGGTGCATTTTAAAAATATAGGCGAAACCCATGGTTGAGAAGTCGGAGAAGGACGGCAGTCGCTTGCTCCAGAATAGTTCTTGATTAGGATCCTACCACGGGTAATCAAGTATTCCATGGGTTGTGAATTGGTACCTGATTTGCCTGGGAAGGATAAAACACTGACCTCTACATCGGCGGCAACCGCAATTTATTCTATAATGCAAACCCACACTCAAATGACCTCTACGGTACCCCACAGAGGTAGAAAGAATGGATGGCGCATCTCAAACAGGGACTGACTAACATCATGCTTTTTCCTTTATTATTTTTGAGCGCATCCACAATTCTGGAACAAAAGAACGTCGTTTGACGATACCAGGCAATTACTTTCGGCATTTACTTCGCTCGCAGGTTTGCTTGCACTTGTTAACTTTCGGAAACTCCAAAATATTGCATTACTAATTAGTGACTGCTTGCATTCGCCAGTCCTGCTCTCCACTACCTTTATAACAAACGCTATCGTATCTTTTGCCCAGTTTTTAGCATTCTGAACGGATCGCATAGGGCGAACACAACAACCCCAATCAGATCACTGAAAACGAGACCAAAAGTGTCAAACGTTTTCACTTTTATCATAAAAATGTCGTTTTGCTTAGTTTTGCTTAAGGCGCACCTCATACGAGAATAGACTCCGTGTCATGACGTGCATTGATAATCAGATTGAAACATGATTGTTTTACACTTTCCAACAGTTCAGCTGTTATTCCACAGCCTCCAATCAAGTCCAGTATTCCTCGATGGCTTTGCATGAGTTCTACTCGTGTGCATTTGAAAGAATCGTCTATATGGTGAACAAGCGGTGAAAAAGTTACAAGTTGACTAGGCGGTGGCTGCAACATAGAATATGGTTCAGCAGGTGATCATCTTCATTCCAATGTAAGGAGAATTTTCATGTCTTTCTGTAAACTGGAACTCGCCACTCGAATGTGAGATGTTGTGCTAGAGTGTGACCAGAAAAAGGGCTAGTCCTGTTCCAATGTCAGGAATCAACTCGAGCGGCCTATCCACAAAGCTGCGTTGTTCTACACAGCGCCACAGCAGAACATAAAAAAGTAAATAGGAAATAGCAAGGAGCTATGAGGGAAGTCTTTAAAAGTAGGTACACAGTCATAATCCAAATTGTACCACGTTATGTGAACGTTTGTCATCCGTGGACCGAAGATCACATTTACGAAAATTTACGATATACGACCCAAATGTCGTAAATCGTAAATCGTAAAAAAATGCCAAAAATCACCGTAAAGGCCTTCGCACACTTTCGCCACAACGCGGCGCGGCACCACGATTGCCATAGATATCGATTTGCCTCGCGAGGCGAATCTGCGTCTCTGCCCCATGCTTAGAGATAGGGCTGCCGCGTGGCGGCGAAAGTGTGCGAAGGCCTTAAATCGTAAAATCGCAAATCATAAATCGTAATTACGCACACCCCTGCTCCAACACCATTGAGCCCCCACACCTGATTGACCTGTTGAGCTGTATCGGCTGCGGACTGTCCTTATTTGAAGTTGGAGTCAAACACCGTTCGGAATCGCTCCTTCGACATACTTCAATAAGCCCTTCAAGAACAGAAATATAAAACAACGTTGAAACATAAATTATTCAGTCAGATAGAGCAAATATTTCTGTGCAGAGCAATGCGCAACACAATTTGAATTTTTACTTAATACTCTAATACTCTTTCGCTGCTCTAACATGACGTTGAGGTTACCTGCGACAATAAATGCATCGCTCGACGTTACTTCTGCTGCACTCTCATCAAGCGAGCTCTAAAAGTCATCGTCTGCTCGGTTGGAGCTTCCAGGTACGAAGGCACACGTAGCTGCTTACATGAAGCTGAAGCTGCGAAGCAAGAATGCCTGTTCCCTACAAGTTTTTCATTTTAGCTAGTGCGTAAGTTTTCCGTATTTCTGGTTTCTTCCCTTTAAAATAGTCTTAAAGCAACTTTTGAGAGGCTCCTTCTGAGAGAACAAAAAATTCTACGACAATTCAAACACAACATTCACTTCTTAGATGAAGCGAATCATAGAAAGTCGAAGAAAGTCATAGTTCATCGTTCGAACAGAAAAGTTATGTCGACCTTCATAAAGAGGACCTAGTTTGATGTTTTAGTTTGATTCCAATGGTGTTCATTTTCCTTTAAAAGCGTTCAGTTTGACGTGAAAATAGGAAATGGACCGCTCCCACTGACTTTTTCATTTGAAAGAACAGTGCGTATCTATTTGTATTCTTAACGAATCTTAACGATTTATAGGAAATTTAACGAAAAACTTTCCTTAAAACCCGCTAAAAAAATTAACGCCCGGAACTTTACGCACACCCCTAATAAAAGCTGTCGCTCTCCGCTCATACTCATGAGTGTTCATAATTTCTTTCAACATCAATAACTTTTTAACTTTTAGCAGTTCTTGATATTTTGTTGTGATTTTCCCCAAAATTTGCCTCAGGATTTTCGATCCAATGTAAATTTCAGTACGATAATCGATTTAAGCGACAGTTCCTTTACATGGAGAGTGAATTCCTGCCACCAGTTATGACTGCGCTAAACCCGACTGTTCTCTATGATTCTTGCTGTATTTGAGGGTTTTTAGGCGAATTCCTGGTCATGAAGGTAGGAGTGGTGCAGTGACAATGAAGGAAAATGAGAATGAGATAAAACGGAACCAATATTAAGAAAAACTCTGTTAAGTCGTTCAGCCAGAGTGTAACGGAAGATGCCGTCAATCAGTTAAAATCGCAAAAATTGTTACCCGTTCATTACGCACAGCTGGTTCAGGGCGCTGTCGCTGCGACACAATGTCAACTCTAAACGACAGAGTTCATATCATATTACAGCCCTGAAAGGGACTCAATGGGCATTTAACACGGAAGAATTTATGCGCTAAACCGACTTGAGGCTCCTCGAAATACTGGATGATTTTTCCAATTTCTCAAAATTTTCGAACTTTATTAAATCATATCACATCTAGGATGCCTAATATACAAATCACACACCACGATTAATGTAGCTAGGAGGTATACAAGTGGGCGCGTGTAGCGCAGTCGGAGGAGGCGCGACTGTCGCGTGCACCCGATACCAGGTTCCTGGTTCGGATTTCCCGCCTAGGCCAACCAAGCCTTCCATCCCTCCGGGGTCGGTGAATTGGTACCAGACTTGTCTGGGAAGGATAAAGCGCTGACTTGTTCATCGGCTGGCCACCGCAAGTCATTGTATGGCCAAATACGCATTCATGTCGCCTCCACGACATCCCGTAGAAATAGAATGCGCTGGCGCATCCCAGAAGGGATTGAGTAACGCCGTCCTTTATCCTTATCCTTAGGAGGTATACAAATTGCTCAAAACGGCTCAGCACGAATGTGGGAGAAATGAACAACTTCAACGGCATGACGAAGGTCATGTTACATGACAAATCTACATCAAGGAAAAGAAAGCCACAGATGCTACGACATAAGGTCATTAAAGAAAGCTCGAAGTTTCTGGCGCTTCGAAAGAAAAAATTACTACCGGTCTATGAAGTCACAGGAGCAGAACCGGGAGAACGACTGAGATCTACCATATTTTGTAGGGAAACTTGTACGAGGCGAAATGAAGCCCCCAGAGAGGAATCCTCACGAATGAAGGCATCATCGAGGCAGTTTTGGTGAAACCGAAGAACTCGAGTGCTGTTGAGACGCGACGAATATCCATGGGCATACGACCTGGAAGCGGGAAACATTAGGTCGCCATAGTAATTCGTCATTGCTTTTCAACAGGACAGAATAACCCAGCCCGTGGCACAGAAATTGTTTTTAAACAGCGAAGAGTTAAATTCCGAGTAGTTGGAGTAAAAACCAAGTGAGAAAGAGGGGTCTTCACTGCGGCCCAACAACCACATCAGTAGGTCCGATATGTCAAAGTGCTAACGCGCACTAGCTGCCATCCTGGCGGCGTTTTTCTGTCTACTTTCTGTACTGGATTTTCTATTTTCATCCCACGATAGACAATCCCCAGATAAAGAAATTACACTGCATGCAGTCGCTTCAGTATGTTTAAAATCCTGTTAAAATGTGGTGAGCGTTCTCGAGACGCCTAGAGAACTAGCGTACCTACCAGTATGAGGCAATCATAGCTTTATTGAAGCCGACACTGGCTACTATGAGCTCCTACAAGGCCAAGGATAGAAACCGCCGATGGCTAAGATTTGCACTTCGCTTAAGTAGGATAAAGAATAAGAAGATGAGAAGGATAAAAATGGAAACACAAAACGCTGAGAATAGAAACACAAAACGCATCCAGACAACCTAGTATAAGGTGAACTTCTTCGCCGGGCAGTTATTTTTGAGACTCGGCACGCATTCTACGTCTACGGATGTCGTGGAGGCAATTTAAATGCTTTTTTGGCCTAAACAATGACTTGCGCTGGCCAGCCGATGAACAGGCCACTGCTTTATCCTTCAAACGAAAATCTGGTAGTAGTTCACTGACCCCGCAAGGCTTGCTTGTCCTGAACGGGACCCAAGCCAATAGCCTTTCTTTGGGGTGCACGCGACAGGCTGCACCTCCTGATGTGCTTCCATGCACACGTGGAACTATAATAAAGGCACATTTTTGTCCATGCCATATGGTAAACAAAGACGTTATGGTACTTATCGGGCTGGTGCCCGCAGCGAGATTGCACATGCTCATGGAACAGTCACATAAACACGGTTTCTGTGAGCACAGCCTAGACATGTGACGGAACTTCGGGGTCTGATCGACCTAACTTCCCCTTTTTAAGATACCTTGCAGATGTGGTGGGCATCAGTCCTTAGTACCGAAGTTATTGTTTTCTTTCTTCTTTTACAGTGACACAGGACATAGACATGTATATTCGACCGGCTGCTATCGATCGATTTTATCGATTTTTCTCTAAGTTGGCCATTGGGAGTTGGATTCGCGTGTATAGGTCGGCTGTATGGCAAACTTCACGAAAGGGAGGCGGTGTAGATCGAATGTCTGTTATTTATCGAACGATTTTTGTTAAATTTACCGTTTAATCAATTATCAATATGTTGGCTGGTGAATAGCTACATTCGCAAGTCCTTCGCAAATAAGAAATATCTGTTTCCACCACTTACTTGGATGAATCACCAGAAAGAAATGAGACCGGCCCTTACGGCTGGTCTATTCCTAGCTACCTGTAATACACATTGTGGTCGCAAAATGACAATGTGATATTTCACGATTTTAGACGAGCAGGCCAGATTTGCTACAGATTTACAGATAATACTTTGTCGTCGGTCCGCCATTAGCTGACATTAGGCGAAAGCATGTTCCTTGAAAGTTCTTTAACATTCAGTCACCCACCAGTTCCAAAAATGATCACTTTGAAATGACCCAGAAGCTTGCAGTGACTCAAGCAAATTGCTCCCCTTCAAATGCCTTGCAAACTTTTCGTTTGTTCCTCATGAGTAGCACCCTACAACTCACACGTACTCCTTTGGAAAAATTCGTATTTCAGTAAACAACGGAATTAGCCTTCCATGTGCCCTTTGATCACTCACTATGTGTAAGTTCTGCACCTCATTTTTACAATGCACAAGGGGTTTATGAGAAACCTGTCGATAAAAACCTCGTGCTTAACTAGGAAGGAATCCGTTATGTATTGCTTCCATTTTCCATCCAGGCTGTCGTCTATCATGTCTATCAGGCAGCCTGATTTTTCATCGCAATTTTTCGATTACTCGAATTCGAATAATCAAAAAATTGCGTTTTTCGAATGTATCCGAATTCGAATATTCAAAAAATCGCGTTTTTCGAATGTATTCGAATTCGAATAATCAAAAAATCGCAGTTTGCGAATGTATTCGAATTCGAATATTTAGAAAAACCACGTTTTTCGAATATATTCGATGCTCGAAAATTTTCGGTATTCGAAACCATTCGAATACCGAAAATTTAGACTCTGCACCGTCGACATTGGAGTGTTATCACAAAAATGATCATAACTCGGTAAGTTTTTTGAAATTCAAAAACCTCAATAGCTTTTTGATAAATAGAGAAAAATGCTTTCTAAACGTATACAAAGATGTTTTCAAAAAATGGGTCTTCATACGGGGCTGAGGGGGGGTTCGATTTTTGGCACGTATTTCTGCAACAACGGAGCAGAAAATCGAACCCCTACCGTACCCTAGACCTATTTTTTAAAGACTGATTTTTATACGGTGAGAAAGCGCTTAATCTCTAGTTTTCAAAAACTATTGACTTTTTCAAAGTTCGGAAAGCGAACCGAGTTATGGACATTTTTGCGAAATCACTCCAATGACTCCGGTGAGCGATCTTTGATCATAACTCGATACTTTTTTTGAAATTCAAAAACTTCTATTGTTTTTGCGAAATATAGAAAGGATGCTCTTTGACCATATAGAAGCCAATTTTCAAAAAAGGGGTCTTCATAGGTGGCGGGGGAGGATTCGATTTTTGGCACGTATTTATGCAACAATGGATCAGAAAGAAAACCCCTACCGCCCCGTATGAAGACCTCCTTATTGAAAACTAGTTCTTATATGGTTTTGAAGCAACTTCTTCAGTTTCTAAGTTATTGGCTTTTCCAAATTTTGAAAAACTTACTGAGATATAAATATTTTTACAGAATCACTTCAATTTTTTTCGCTCAAAAATCGAAGGCCTCCGTCCCCTATAAAGACCTCTTTTTTCAAAGCCGACTTTTATACTGGATGAAAGCTATTTTCTTCTTGTTTTCAAAAAGTTATTGGCTTTTTCAAACTTCCAAAGCTCACCGAAGTTTAATCGTTTTTGTGAACATCCAATTTTGTCGCTCCAATGACGTCGATGTCATACCGGCCAGTGGTTTCAGAAAACTATGATTCCTACATTGTGCATGGGTTAAGAACTGAAATTCTTTGTGGCAAAATTTTAACTGTGTAGATTGTCTCCTTCAAGGCAAAAATCAATTTTTCATCAAAAATAAGAATTTGGAATAGATCCTCCCTAATCATATCGGAGATCGCTGCGAAGAAGCTTAGTTTCTCATTGTGTATTTATCACATCTTAAGCTTTAAGGGAGCACAATTTTCCCTCTCTGATTTTCTTCCTTCAGAAGGTAGAAAATTTTTGTCGCAAGAAGTCCCTACTCCAGCTGCCCCTCCGTCATCGATACGAAGAGTGTCTCAAAAATTTTGTGGAGAGAGCACTTAAGCCAGCTTTAGCAATTAACGCTCGACATTTTGTAGAGTAGAATTTCGAATGCAGATGTTGCTTCTTCAGGTAGAAAAATGTGTCGTGTCCATGAGATCCTCGAAAAATCTGAAAAGCTGAACTCGTTGTCATTAGTTCGACAATCGCTCGTAAAAGTGATTTATTTTCATCTGTAAACAATCATAATATTCGTTTTTTCTAATAAATAACTCGATGAAATAATTACTCAATTTCATGTCTTTCTTTGAACCAATCTGACAGTTAGCCCTCACAGTGAAGGACGTCTGGTGCGGTAGGCCGAAGGCGCGAAAGTCGCCCTTATTACCGTAGCACTTTTAGATCTTAAGACAGCACCAATTTTGACAAGTGTTTTATATGCTTTCCAATTTTTTACATTATTACGTAATTTTTCGGCAAAGAATTATATTTCTTAATGGTTTTTCTTTGTAACTATCGGTTGCGCTCACCTTTTGTCCTCTACACGTCCAGGGGCGGACGTATTTCTGATTGAAGAAAAGTATAAGCGGTAGCGAGGAGTCGTGTAGTCACGTTTAGTCAAAACACATACACTGTTGTACTGGTGAGGATTTTAATGGAGTATCACTGTGGCACTCCCAGATATCATCGGAACATTCCAGTTACTAATCCGCCTCCATGTGATGTCCAGTACTGACCGTACATTGTGGGAAAGAGGGAGAGGACCACTCTACCTGACAATCGACGGGAGCGCAATGCAACTGCGACTCCAGGCTCCAGGGCATTTTCCTTCTTGTGCCCTGCAATTCCACTCCCGCTTTGGCGTCATCGGCGGCTGCACCACCTATATCTATTATGACTGATGACGCTAAATTGTACTAATAAGCTTCATACGGTAACTATGCGCTTTGTACTCTATTCGTCGTTCTACACTATTGGTTCTACATTACACAGGTGGAATGAGGTTGTTGTGTGGTAAAGTCATCTTTTCCATGTTCATTGCTTATAAAAAGACTCCTACTTGTTTTTGGGTATTAATCTGAGGAATTGACCTCATTTTGAGCTGCAACAAATCTGTTTTAAACCGAATGTTATGGGCATGACCCTTCACCATTTGCGAGCCGTTCAAATACTTGCTTCCCCTCTTCAACTTCTAACTTCTTCTAACTGAAGAGCCGATGAGACAACGTTTTTAGCAGTGTTACGGTTTCTCAATTTTTCAGCTAACCTAAGGGCGGAAAACAACTGGCGACTGAGATGTAACGCTGTAAGCTTGCAATGTCGAAATTTTTTAGGACTCATGGATTAAAATTTACAATTTATTAACACTCAATTTAGGGACACGTCGAAAGTGATAGGATTTTATCTGACCGAGTAAAGTCATTGTATACGATCATGCGTCTAGACCACACAGCGTTTGAAATATATTTTTAAAATTTTGCTGGCTTGAAAGGAAAAGTAGAACTTTTCTGCTTTCTTTCGTTTTTCGCGTGTAACTCTTTTCTTTTGGGTTACCATCGCTAGCTGGCATACGACCACAAGATTTAGGCAAGATAGGCTAGACTAGGGTTTTTTTAAAAGCTGAGTAGCTAACGTTGTAAGTTTTTTAGCTTGTACTGAGTTGTTAGTTATTTGAAGCAAATAAACCTGCTAAGGAACAACTACTACGCTCTATCAATATTCATCGAATGTCTTCAGATGCGCTTAATGCCACACTTAATATAATAGCTCAATCGTGTGAGGAACAAACATAACATGAGGATCACATTTATTTCTTCAAATTGCATTTCTTTATTTTGTCACCAATGCTTGCACCGATTGTAATTCACATCAGCCGGAACCCATCTGCCATCTATGCAACGCCAGTGGTGACCGCCGCTCCACACTGAGACGAAAATATGTGTTATGAAAACTATTAGTTGACTAAACAACAGCGTGAGTCAAGAAAACCTGTCTACCTACGACCAGTCCTCTGGCACAAAAGGCATTGATCTCTGTTCCATTATATTTCCAAACGTGCTGATAGTAATGAGGGTCCTCATAACCTGGCCTGGGCTGTGTGAATCTGTATCCCAATCCGTTTTCCTTGGTGAAATCAAGAATACTACACGAATCTGAAAGTGGTAAAAGTACCGCGTAAAAGTTAAGGTCAGGATCGACACATCCCTCTCTATAGCGTGTTCAATTTTAGAGGAGAAAACAGTGTGTATTGGACTTTCATCTTACACAAAGGCTTACTGTGGCCATTCGATGAGAAGGTCGGTGCCACATAACAACCTCGTGACCAGCTTAGAAAATTCACAACAAGTCAGCGTTCTACCCATTCGTATGTAGCTGCTCACATATTGTTGCTAATATTTGGCTTCTTCTCGTCTTGTAACCATGTGCTATACCAGAAACGAAAACAACTTACAAGGGCAACGTCCAAGTTCCGGCTCCCATTTACCGTTGACGCAACGAGACGTGTCACTCCTAGAAAGTAGTTGCATTTGTTTTACAAAATTATTTCCTAGTACTTTTAAAAGACTACCCGACGACATTGAGCTTTTCGTTCGGACATCTTGCCGTCACGCGAGTGTTCTCTGGATATTTTCCCGTCTCACTGTTGAACTGGCTGCTGTATGTACGTGAACTTTACCAAGTAGTGATGCGTTCCTGGGGTTATTGGAGCACAATCCGCGTCTGAATGAAAATGCTTAATTCAACTTTACATTTCTTACAGACTTTTCACTCCACCCGGCGTTGTTCACATAGGTGGTTAAGGCAATCTTTGAAGTCACTTTTTGAGAGTTAGGAAACCTTTATTTTTGGGATTTGAACCTATGAATGAATTTGTCGGAGCTACGCATACAGATAGCAGACAGGTAGCGTAAAAATCCTGCGAACAGTTTGTACAAAAAGTAGCTCTTCCGAATATTCATCCACTTTAAAGTCAATCATGAATGGTTTTTCTTCCTGATCAGTGATCTATTGGAGATGAGGTTTATTTAAAAAACGTACTACTCGTTTTAATCGAGTAGTACGTTTTTCAACAATTTTAATTGGAGGTCATACAACAAGCACTAGTAGAGAAATGTTGAAGTTAAGTGATGAATTTATTACAAACGAGAACAATAGGTTCATTGAGAATTTCTGAGCACAGAAAATTTAGGAGTATGGCGTCAAATAATAAGTTCTGCTTTACTCAGTGTTCTCACTGGAAGTCACTTCCTCGTAGCCTACCGGATTTTTGAAAAAGGACTTAGAAGAGTGCCATGGTGGTGGTTGAAATCATGTCAAAAATGCTATTAAATAGTTACATTATTAGCTCCAACAGCTTAAGTGTTCACAGTTGTTCATCATTTTCCTAGCAACTGAGATGTACCAAACGTTATTTAGATTTTGGCCGTGTCTGACTGTTTGGCCTTAATCTAAGATAGGAAGCTGAAATTAACTCCTGCGTTTAGTTTTTAATACTTAATAATTTTGAAGCATTGAAATTAATAATTCGAAAGCACTGGAAAAGCTTTCGATCCAAACTACCTCTTTTGCTGGTGTGCCTACAAACACCCATTTTTGTCTTTCAGCTTCGCTCCATCTAACCAGGAAACCATCTCAACGGTATGGAAAGGCCCAAGTGTTGTATAGAGGCAGAATCGCCTCTTTCTTTGAAACCCAAAATGCAGGTATCTCGAGCCAAATACAACTCTGCGCAGAGTTAGGGACGAATGAAGTTGGGACGATGACGGCCTTAGCTCGCCGCCTGCACGTGGAGGGCGGGCTCAAGTTGGCTGGAAACAGCGATCACGGGGGCTACATTGCCCCTCTACCCACTGCGCCACCGCCGCTCCCTCGTTATCGCAGTTTCCATCCAACTAGACCCCGCCCTTCGCGCGGAGCCAGAGGGTTAACGCAGCCAACTGCCCAGATTCAGTCGTCCCTAGCTATGCGTAGAGTTGTATTGGGGTCGAGATATTTGCATCTTAGTTTCCCAGAAAGAGGCGACTCTGCCCATATACAACACTTGGGTAGAGGAGAAAAAGAAGTACGATTTGATGCCTCGGAATACGTGAACTTTCACAGGTGTGTCTGAAAGTGTTCTTTATCGTCATGAACAAAAAAGCTTTTAACGGTTGAAGCAAGTGTAATTGTGTTTTCCTACATTTCAAAACCCTTGTTACAATCTTCGAGTAATTCTTGCTTTTCAAAACCTTTGGAATAGACAGTTACTCATTGTATTGTCAAGTTAGATATTCAGGAAGAGGGTCTAAGTTTTTTCTCCGATTTGCACAAATTTTTGCAAAATCCATAAAAAATAAAAGCTGAATAATAATGCACATGCAAGAATTCCACAGGAGATTATAAAAACATTAAACACGTCTCGTGATCTGAGCATGATTGGTGATGAACTGAGACGGATCTGAACCTAAATCATTTTCAATCATTTATTAGTTTCGTACCATGAAATACGTTTGAAATGTGAAACTCACGTGCTGAAATAATGCAAGCAGCGATTACAGCAAGCGTGACAAGTAGACATTGCATTCTGTTGTCTGTAACAAATTTTGTTGCCTCTTTACAGCATGTGACTGGATGTAATGAACGGATTTTATGCGAAAAGTGTTGAAAATGCTAACACAAACAGGAGTTATATGAACTGCGAATATAATATGGTGAAGACAAAAATCAATATTAAAAAGCATCCAAGAGAAAAGAGTTTTGCACAAGACCTGGAGATTGTTGCATGCTTGTTTTCTAACTTTACTGTTTCTTATTCGGCTCAAAAAAGGAACTAACATTGATTTAACGTTCCGTAAAAAATACAAAATCTCATTTAGCTCCAACAAGTTTAAAAAAACAGTCGGTTTAACTCTAGACCACTGGTACCTCAAATGTGATCCGACTGCATTCTCTTCCTCTCTTGAAGTCTCTTCATTATTTTCTTTGTGTCGACTTCATTGAATAACTGATTTCAAACCATCAGGTGGCTGTTGACTTTGTTAGTTTCAGTTGAGCTTTATTTATGACGTTGTTAGTGCCTTGTTGCTACTGTAGGATCCTTGTCCTTTGGCTTCGTTAGGTATCTATTATGGAGTCACACAAGGAAACTTGTATAATAAATAAATATATATAAAACTAAAACGCGAGTCAGCTCTGATTTTCTAACATAGAGAGCGCTTGTTGATTTCAACCTGCTGGTAGGTAAATATAAATACATGACAAATTTACCCGTACAGGCCTGCAAAAGGTTTTCTACAGCTTAGGCATTATAGAATATTGTACACATGACTCATTCTTTCGTGTTTTGTTGTGTCGTGCATGTTCAGTTTTTGTTCCCTCCTTCTTTAAACAAGACTGTTGTCTTTGTTTAAATGATTAAATAAATATACATATATACTGGGTGTTCCAAAAAAAGTGATGAAAGTTTGTCGTTTTCCCATTTGAACGCATTGATCCGGAATATGACGAAAATAGCGCCACTTTTTTGCGTATCTTTTTATACCCGCTGTAGTTTTTCAAGTTCGATTTTGTCCCAGTTACGGTTTTTCTCAAGACGTCAAACCATCATGCTGCGATTTAAGAGCTTCAATGTCAACGAAAGCACCAATGCGACGTCGCTCATCTGCTCAGACGACTCTCCACAGCAATTCGTCGATTCAAGGAGCTTGGCAATGAAAGTGGTCGTCCAAGGCGAGGAGTAAATAGCACTGTCGATTCACCACGTATCCAGAAAATCATCTAAAAGCGAATAATTCTGGAATAATGATCTCCATAAGAAAAATCGTCTGCGATATCCGTGTTAGTCTAAAGTCAAAACGGCGAATAGCGAAAAAAGCGCGTCTCAAGCGTCGCTACAGGTTCTAAAAGATCCAGCACCTGACGGACAAAATAAATGCGAACGGCTCCACCAACTCCTCCAACTCAAAATGTGGGCCGCACGTTGCGAGTGGGAACGAATACTGTTCACGTACGAGAGGCTGTTTACCCGTAGAGCACGCTCATAACCGCAAAAATGACAGGGTCTGGTCTACAGGGGCTCCAGTCACCTCTGCCGACATCGTCAAAATCCGCAGGTGATCATGGCTCGGAAAGGAATTTGCACAACAGTAAACACTTTGGTTTTTGTGGACGGAGGAGTAAAAATTATTCAAGATGTGTATCGGCGGGACATCCTCGAGTCCGTGGTAGCTCCCTGAACCCAACTGCACTCCATCAATGCGCAGTGGACGTTTCAACAAGACTCAGCCCTGCACATAGGACGAAGGGCACGCAGGCGTGGTGTAAGACCAATTTCCCGGAATTCATCACATCTGCAGAATGGCCACCTTACTCCCCTTACTATCTGACTCCAACGGACCCAGCGTGTGGCCCATTTTGGAGGCCAGGGTTTGTGCCAAGCGGCGCCGCAGCCTGGAGCCCCTGAAGGAATCTCTACTTCGGCTGTGGAACCGACTGTCTCCAGATGATCTGCAGTCCATCGCCGAGAGCTTCATCACGCGTTTGGACCTCTGTATTCCACCAAGGGGACCACTTCAAATCCGGACTGATATATTGTTGCCTAGTGTCTATATTGTTATTATTAACGAGTCGTTCTATGAAGTTGTTAGTTGTTTCATAGTTATAACAAAAAAGCTTCTTCAAGTTCTCGAAAACCCTGTAATTTCTCTACTCCTTGGAGGAATGGAAGGAATTTTGCAAAACTTTTTACCTTAATCACAACTCTACAGATGCGTTTGATCATTTGTTATTCTTGAGATGAAGCTCGACTTGTGAAACACTGAGAAAGATGAAAGATGAGAAAATAAGAAATTGATTTTGAATGATTTTTCCGACGGTAGAAATGCGTCTGCTTTAAGTTGACTATAGGTAAGCAAAGGCAAGCAGAGCACTCCGACGGCTCCAGTTTGTGAAGCAAAGTGGGATTCAGGGAGCATATTGCTGGGTTCTCAGGCTGAATTTTTGCCAAGATAGTTTATCTAACAATTGCGTTTTGTAGGTTTCACATGCTGGCATGCTTAAGAACAGCAACATATGTGAGAGATGGTAAGGCGAAAACGTGTGCCCCTTAAGCTACAAATCAATCCCATGTCAAAATTCCGGATCTACCAGGCAACTACATAGTGGACCTCGACGATCAAGACCTATTCGATAGCAGCAGTATCAAGAATTTTAAGATCTTTTGCGTTCAAGGAAGATTTAAAGCATCAATTCTGCAACAAAATCTGTGTGATACTCTCTGCTAACAAACAGTTCAGACACGTCTTCAATGAAGTGGCACGCACCAGCTGGAGGAAGACTCTCTACCAAAGGGAGTTCAGGAGGAGATTGCAAGGACTAGCTAGGAATCCTTCATTTATACGCTTACAACAGCGGGTTACAAGCACTTTCGACCTTTTGTGTGTACAAAAAGCCTGTTGTTATCGTGCGACGCTGTAGCTTGTTGAATGGTGGTGACTACACCGACTACACCACCATTCGCGTCCTTGTTAACACAGTTCGAGGATTATTAAAAATTCGTCAACAATTGACGAAGAGGGATGATAGAAAAGAGGAAGGAAAATTAGACATAATTGAACCCGGCGCTCCCTTCAAAGCTCTGTAGACTCATTCATGCCGATTTCTCGTGTTAAAGACGTTGAATAATTTTTCACTGGTAGTGGAAAGGAGCGTGTGGTTACACCCTTGTAGAAGATGTTGGCTGTCGCGTGCGCTCGTTTTCAAGTTCCTAGTTGGGGTCTACCTCCCAGGCCAACCAAGTCTTCCATCCCTCCGGGGTCGGTGAATTGGTACCAGACTTGTCTGAAAAGGGTAGAGCTCTGAATTGTTCATCGGCGCTGAAAGTCATTGTATAGGCCGAATATGAATTCAAGTTGTCTTCACGGCATCAGAAGTATGAGCTCGTTGCACATGAAACGGCCGATTTTGCTGCTTCAATTTCTGGTCGATTTTTCGTGACTTCCCGTGTCAGGCGGTATATAAGCACGGTATATGTAGTTTCTGGAAGCGCAGATTGTCTGCTTTCTTAATATTTATAGCGTTTGTGACGTAACTACCTTTGCCCGAGTTTTTGACGTCGTTTATACAGCTTAGGGCGCGTGTAGCGCAGTCGGAGGAGGCGCGGCTGTCGCGTGCACCCGATACCAGGTTCCTGGTTCGGATTTCACGCCCAGGCCAACCAAGCCTTCCATCCCCTCGGGGTCGGTGAATTGGTACCAGACTTGTCTGGGAAGGATAAAGCGTTGACTTGTTCATCGGCTGGCCACCGCAAGTCACTGTATGGCCAAATACGCATTCATGTCGCCTCCACGACATCCCGTAGAAGTAGAATGCGTGGCGCATCCCAGAAGGGATTGAGTAACGCCGTCCTTTATCCTTTTTTATCCTTTTATACAGCTTGGATCACATTCGGGTGCTCTACATATATGAAAGGAAAAGTAGACACAACGCCGCAGCCGCCGCTCGTAGCACCAACGCTGCATTTGGGGAGGATTTCGCCAAGGAACTCCCAATTCGCCACTGGTTGGAAACTTTCGATCTGGAGATGAACGTCTCGAAGGTGAAGACCGAGATAGGCCGCCATCATTCCATAACGACAACCAACTCAAAGCCATGGTGGAAGCGGATCCGCGTCAAACTGTTTGAGAGCCAGCCCAGCGTTTCGTCGTTGACAGTCGCCACCTAAATGAGATCGTAAAAGTGAAGACATTGGATCCCGCACGAACTGACCGCCGACAGATGCTGAAGCGCCACGGCACCTGTGTTCCGTAAAGGCTGCGCAATCTAAGGGGCCCTTTTTGGACAAGATCGTGACATTGACGAAAAACGGATCTTTTATGACAATCGTCGTCGCTCTGTACAATAGTTGGACAAGAATAAGAGTCTCAAGGAGAGTCTCCTTCCGAAGAAGACCTTGGTGACCGTGTGGTGGACAGCGGCTGGTACAGTCCATTGCAAGTTCTTAAAGACTGGAGAGACCATTACAGTGGAGAGGTACTGCGCCGCAATTGAAGTGATGCATCAGAAGTGGATTGAAAAGCAGCTGGCTTTGGTCGATCGAAGAGGCACAATCTTACCGCACTTTTCAAAAATTGTTGTCCAGAAACTGGATGAATTGGTATTCGAGACTCGGCCATATCCAGCATATTCATCAGATCTGCCTCGACTGTCATTTTTTAAGGGTTTAGATCGGTCATGTGAAGGATCAAAAATTCAGCAACCAATATGATGTCGAAGAGGGCTTACTATGTTTTATTAATTCACGTAGTTCCAATTTTTACAAAGTAATTCCTGAGCTATTGCAGCGTTGACAAAACTGTACTGATTATAGTGGTGCTCATTTCGATTAATCAAATTGGTTTCGCCTAGTTATTTTCTGTCAAAGTTTTCAACCAAAATCAGCTATTTCATATGCAACGACTTAATATAATGTGTGGCCCATCCCAAATGGGATTGATTGAGGCCTTCCTATATCTTTACAAGTGCTCCGTCGCGCCTATCGGCGTGCCTCGCATTTGCGCGTTTTGTGCAGCTTTCTTCCCTACCTATGAGTACAAGAGGCTCGCAGTACGTACAGTGTATAGTATGATTGGGCGATCTATTGGTTCCTCACTACAGGTCCTCCCCTAGTGAAACGGTCCATCATTACTGGTACTGGTTCTCCTCAATGATCCACCCTTAGCGAAGGACGTCTTCGGCACGCCTTCTGAGTCCACAGGCACTTTGGACGATGCCTTGGGCAAGTTTACCTGAATCCCCAAACACGTTGAGCACTCTTTAGGCACGTCCTTTGAGTCCCAGGCACGTCATGCGACGTATTCCGCACGTCTTCTGAATCCCCTGGCACGTAGAAGACGTCTGGGTATTTTCCGCTATGTTCCCGCACCTTAATTTGATCAATATCGATTGATGGCGATCGATACTTCAAGAACGAACTTCAGATTCGTGTTTAGCGACCGCGATTAACCTAGGGCTGAAGTTTTCAGGCAGGTAGAAGACGTCTGGGTATTTTCCGCTATTTTCGTGCCATAATTCCTCCCCCCCCATTTTCCTCCGATTTTCCCCCCACTAATTTCTGCGGCGGCGCCGATCGATAGTATGACTCACAGCTTAGCACGTTATTATAGAGTATGATCGTTTACCGAAAGATTTCTAAGTGCTGTTTCGTGTGAATCCAAGAAAATTCTAAAAGAATGCATGCTCGCATGTAGAGGGATTAGAGTAAGATGATGGCCACCAACTTTATAAACGTATAAATATCACTAGGAGTCAGCTTTCAGCGCAAACCTCTCCAAGTTGTCCCAGAGCACCATAAAATATGCGCACTGATATACACTACTCTACACAACATGCACATACGTGCTATCCTCCAAACCGTCACCTAATGGTAAGAAACAAGTTCGAAAATTATTCATTATCCTCCAGCTTCTCTACTCCAGTTACCTTAACGTAGCTAGGTTTTTCTGTTGTCGACGTTGTACGCGAGGACACGACGCGAGGCTTTTAGTTGCACGTTTATTAATGCCTGGGCTTTTCACTGAGCGGTTGTGTTCAGAGGTCTTAGATTCATCCAACTTCTTATTACTTGCCGCAGCATCTTTAGGGTGCGGTAGTAAAATGGATACAACTGCTCTTGTTCTATACACTGTGCTTAGCACTTCCTATGTTGCCTGAACCTGTAAGGAGGCATCCTTGGTTTCTTGTACGGTAGTCATTTTTGCGCAAACCAACGGTTTCGATCAATTTGAGCAGCTGCGAGGTAGAAATCGTGTGCCATTCAATCGTACTCTCTGTTATTGGATTTACATTGAAAATGCATTCAGGGAGTGCGAGAAGACCGAACGAAGCATTGCTATTGTGTGTGTAATGTTGTGAGGGGCCAGGTTGTTTCACATGTGTAACTCTACTTTATGATGTTTCAATGTCCCTAGCTGCTGGAGCATATCTCATACAATCTGTTATTTTCAGAAAAGTGAACCGCTAGAATAACAGTGAAAGAACGCTCAGTCACGATCCACCTACAAATTTTTGCACAAGAACCCTGTCTCGCCGTGAGGAATGCACATGAGAAGGGAATTTAGCGTTTAGAAATTTCATTATTCACTCACATAGCGACCAGATGTGGATAGCATCCGAAGAGAAGGAGAACGCGTTCAAGCAGTGGTTTTCATGTGGACTGTTGACGGATAGAACTGTAGGGTTTCTGAGGGTTCCTTTATTGTCAGCCTATCCTCAGTTGACGAGAACTAAAACTGCTAAGCGCAGCTCACTGTACTCACTGTAGACATATACTGCTGTTTAGTGTACCCTGTTGAGGAGAGATGAAGTTTTTATAAGAATCTGTAGCAGACACCACCAGCAACTGTCATTACACAACACAATCATTCATTGTCTCCAAAATCAAAAAGCAATTAACTCTGATGAATTTTCGAACGGCCAAGGTTCCTCTTCGAAGTACTCGACGAGGTTGAAATTTTTCTCTGTCCGACTATGCACAACAGAACCTGGCTAGCTAACTTGTCGTAAATGCTTCCAGCCAACTCAGCATTATAGGCCCTATCTCATGACCTCGAAAGAGCCGGCTTTCAGCAGCAATGGGTAGGACGAGCAAAAGCTGGCTAACCTACCAGGGCCTAACCCAGGACTGCGCAAATTGAAAAGGGCTAATATGACGATCTGTACCTACAAGGCCCGCACGCTCGCATCGGAAGCATCCGGCGAGGACCTGATGATGCAAGCCAGAAAGATCAAGTACAACGTCGGACTGACCGAGGCGAGAAGACACCATCCCTACACGTCGCCTACGACTCCGGAGAAGAACTGCTGCGCGGAACATGCGACACCAGGGGAGTAGGCGGCGTTGGTGCCCTCGTTAACACGCACTTGGCCATGAACATCGATTCGTACAAGTCTCTGACAAGCCGAATCGGACATCTGCGAGTGAAGCGATATGGCTCCGTGCCAGCTTTGACTGTGTTCGTCGCGTATGCCCCAACATCCGACTACGACGACGAGGAGGTCGAAACCTTCTACGTGGAGCTGGAGAAGTTCTATAAGGAAGATCACACCTTCTACAAGGTGATCGTCGGCGACTTCAACGCCAAGATCGGACCGCGAAGGTCGCCGGAAGAACTTCACAGCGGAACCAACGGTTTGGAGTGGAACGATCAAGGTGAAGGGCTGTCTGAGTTTACTATGGCGACCAAGAACGTCCATGGAAATTCCCATCTTCAGAATCCTCCCGCCTTACGATGGAGACGGGAATCTCCCACTGGCCAGTCCCACAACAAAATCGGCCAAATCATCTCCAACCTCAAGCACTTCTTAAACCTTAATCTCATCCTCAATTACCTCACTGACGCCTTTGTTGTCCCCAAGTTTCACAATGTGCTTCGTTCGCCCAAGGTTCCGCTTTTCGAATGAAGGAGAGAACGCCGCGAAATTCAAGAAGAGGAGTCTCAGATCAACCATCAACTGGGACCTTTATACCTCTCTCGCCGACTTTGCGAAGATACCACCATGGACAATATTGAAGAAGAATACGACCGCTTCGTGAATATCTCCGCAATAGTGCTAAGAGAACGGAGAAGTTGATGACCACCCAGACCTCTGTCTTCGGAAACTCTCGAGCTGATACGCCAGCGTGGAGCAGCATGAGCGTCAGGCAACTACCAACTGACGCCCGACCTTGCGAAGATATGCAGAGCGGCGATAAAGAAAGATCTCAAGGAGAGAGGGGGAAGTGTTGGCTGAAGCCGCAGAGGCAGGTTTGAGCATCCACAATGCCAAACGGATCTTCTCCAACTGAAAGAACAACATGACCGCTCTCCGAGAAACGTCACCTCTTCTAGAAGAGCGATGGAGAAGGTCATCCACGAATTCCACTTCGAACCCCGCCGGAACTTCATCACCTTCAAAACCAATATGAACACTCTCCTTCCTCAATAAGGAACCATCACATCTTCCCGAAGGACCATGGAGAAAGTCATCCACGATTTCTACTCCGATCTCTTCGATAGCCATGTCCACCTGCCCCATGTCATCTTAGCAGGATGGATGCGTAGTCCCCTCTGTTCTCCCTTCCGAGATCCGACACGCCATCTCGTCGGTGAAGAAACGTACAGCACCCTGCCCTGACAGACAGGATCAGACCCGAACACCTGAAGAACCTCCCGCCAGCGCTCACCTACACCCTGGCGCTGCTCTTCACACGATACCTGTCGGAGTGCAAGGTTCCATCTCAGTGGAAGACCAGCAGGACCGTCTTGCTGTACAAGAAGGGAGACGTGCACGACATTGGCAACTATCGCCCGATCTGCCTGCTGTTCGTAGTCTACAACCTGTTCACTCGAGTCACCCTGAATAGGATCAGCAGAACGCTGGCCGAAGGACAGCCATGCGAGCAAGCAGGATTTCGGAGAGGATTCAGCTGCCGCTGTGCCCTACGTTCATCGACCTGAAGAAGGCATTCGACTCCGTCGAAACTGAAGCGGTCCTCAATGATAGATACCTACAGCACTGTGCCTCTGTGAAGCGGAACTAATCATGCCTGAAGAGCATCTGATCCTAATGCTCGACGCTTCATCCTTAAGTTGTGTAGGACCTACTGCATTAATCGTAGCGATCAATGTTTTTGCGGCATTCTGCTCGTACACATAAAAGTTCTAAAACAATGAACTTGCATCGCAGGAATGCGTGCCTTTTGCAAACAATGCTCATTTTGGAGTTCTAGTCGCGTTGATGAAAATCTCCTTTAACTCATCAAAAATACATATGTGTTGCTGTTCTTTGGTTGGAGTTCATGTAGATAGGAGGTCTAACACTGTGAGAGCCACATTTACTATGTCTCGCTCTTCAAGGCTCCGTCTACCAGGGTGTGCATTTGCTGTATCTTGGATCCTCCGGTTCCCATGTGCCATCGTTACAACGCCAATAATGACCACCACTCAATTCTGTAAGGAAAATGAAATGAGAAATAGGAGTCTTCCTTTTTCATCACATGCGATCATGGAGAGACTAATTTGAGCAAATCTGAAGGTATGAAACGACTCACTGGCGGGTAGACTCCTAGCGCAGTATGCGTGAACCTCGGTTCCATTGTATTTCCAATAATTTTTGTAGTAATTAGGATCTTCATATCCTCTTGGTGATGTCCAAGTGTATCCTAGATTTGTTTGAAAATCATGAAGGTTGCACATCCCTGAAAGTGTAGATAGAAATATGTCCTGAATCAGTTCAATTGGCAAGACTTAAACAGATATATTAGGTTGGCAACTAAGTTCCCGCCGTTTTTACATTTTATTTTGAATTTCGCTAAAAATTCTCTGCATTATCACATATTAGGTTGTCCCATAGGTCCTTGCAGGTTTTTTTTCAACGATTCACTGCAGATTACGCCGGCGGTCTCTTGCATAGCCCTACATAGCTTTCGAAAGAGAATGATTTGCCCTATCAGAATATATATTGCATTTCTTTTTTCACCATGAATTATGTCAATTTTTAGGTCGTTGAATGAAAAGTGAAAAAGTGAAAGTAGCCATTTGCGCACTTGTTCACTCCGCCTAGGTTTGTAACTTTTTGCGCAGTTTTTATAGCATTTAGAAGACAATGTTCTGTACTACAAGAATATGTGTTAGTGCTATTTGGTCATTTGTCCTTTATTGATTTTTAGTCCATCAAATTGGGAATTCCGACTTTTCCGTCCGAATTTTTACAAAACTCCGGTTCTGTGGTAACTTTTTTGCATGGTGTTATATGTCGTTTGGAAGAGGATGTCTTGCTCAGTAAAAATTCGTGTGGTTTGTATTGGCTCCCGCTGATTTCTGTCGAATATCAACAATTGAAGAAGGAGAAGGAGTTGTTGGTGAAGACGATTTTTCTCTTTTTGGCATTTTGTTGATGTTCAAAAGAAATCAATGAACGCGAAACATATTCTTATAGAGCAAGACATTTTCTTTCGAATGACATATAACACCAACCCAAAAAGTCCAACCACAGAGCAGGAGCTGTCGGCAAAAATAACCATCCTCCTTCGGACGTCCCAATTTGATGGCCTAAAAATCAATAAAGGACAAATGAGCAAATAGCACTAACACATATTCTTGTAGTACAGTACATAGTCTTCTAAATGCTATAAAAATCTGCGCAAAAAATTACAAATCTGAGCGGAGAGAACAAGTGCGCAAATAGCTACTTTTTCATTTTTTCACTTTTCACTTCAACGACCTGAAAATTGGCAAAATTTATGATGATAAAAGAAATACAATATATGCTCTGATAAGCAAATCATTCTCTTTCGAAAGCTGTGCAGCGCTATGCAAGAAAAATCTGCAGTGAATCGTTGAAAAAACTGCAAGGACTTATGAGACAACCTAATATATGTATCTTTTAAAACAGAACGATTTGCTTTATCAGGAGGTATGCTTTGTTTTGTTTTTAATTTTTTAGGTCATTAAAGTAAAAGTCCAAGGACGAAAAATGACCTTTGCCGACAGCTCCTTCTCTCTGCTTACGTTTCCAGCACGACATTATATACGAGAACGTGTGGTGGTTTTTTCGTTCATTTTGATTTTCGCTATTTTTCATGGCATTAAAGCTGAGTGTTCAGAAGGCACAAATTATTTCTACCAACAGCTCCTACTCTTTGGTTAACTTTTCTTGGACAGTGTTTTATGTTATTCGAAACAGAATGTCTTCATCGAAACAGAATCTCTCCTTGCATTAGGTTGTCCCGTAAGACCCCGCCGTTTTTTTTTCAACGATTCACTGCGGATTCCGCCGCCGGTCTCTTGCATAGCGCTATACAGCTTTCGAAAGAAAATGATTTGCTCTATCAGAGCTTTTATTACATTTCTTCTTTCATCCTGGATTTTGTCAAATTTTAGTTTCGTTAAAGTGAAAACCGAAAAAGTGAAAAAGTGACCATCTGCGCAGTGGCTTCTCTCCGCTTAGGTTTGGAATTTTTGCGCAGTTTTCTTATAGCGTTTATAATTCAATGTTCTGTTCTACAAAAATACGTGTTGGCGCTATTTGCTCATTTGTCATTTATTGGTTTTTAGGTCATCAAATTGGGACGGCCTACTTTTCCGTTTTTAGAAACAGCTCCTGCTCCGTTGTTGGAATTTTTGCTTGGTGTTATATTTTCTTCAGAAGACGATGTCTTGCTCAATTAGAATTTGTGTCGCGTTGATTGGCTCATGCTGATTTCTGTCAAATATCAACAAAATTCCAAAAAGAGAGAAATCATCTTCACCAACAACTCCTTCTCTTCTGACATTCGAGAGAAATCAGCATGAGCCAATAAACGCGACACAAATTCTTATTGAGCGAGACATCCTCTTACGGGCGAGACATCCTCTTACGGGCGACATATAATACCTAGCAAAAAAGTCCAACCACAAACCGAAGTTTCGGTAAAAATTCGGACGGAAAAAGTCGGACGTCCCAATTTGATGACCTAAAAATCAATAAAGGACAAATGAGCAAATAGGACCAACACGTATTCTTGCAGTACAGAACATTGCCTTCCGAATGCTATGAAAAACTGCGCAAAAAAATTAAACCTAAGCGGACAGAAGCAACTGCCGCAGATGGCCACTTTTTCACTTTTTCACTTTTCACTTTAATGACCTAAAATTTGACAAAATTCAGGATGAAAAAAATGCAATTCACGCTCTAATAGTGCAAATCATTCTTTTTCGAAAGCTGTACAGCACTGTGCAAGAGACCGCCGGCGAAATCCGCAATGAATCGTTGAAAAAAACTGGGGGGTCTTATGGGACAACCTAATATTTTTTGTCTTGAATTTATTTGTTCACGCTGACTTTTGTTGAAAAAGAGAAAATCGAATTTTAGTATGGTAAAAAGAATTCGTATTCTGGGCATTCCACTTCAATGCTCTGAAAACCATTGAAAATCAGAATGGGCGAAAAACAACAACACACTCTCTTGTAGAACAAATCAAATCATCTTCCTTCGAATAGTGCATAGCGTTGCGCAAAATCCAAACGGAAGCGAAAAGAGGGAGCTGCCGGCGAAGGTTTCTTTCAATTTCCACTTTAATAACCTAAAAATTGATAAAGAAATCAAATTAGGAAACTGTACCATTATGCAAAAAAAAGCTTTCAGCGAAATTCATAATAAAATGTTTAAAAAACGGTGGAGATTTAGTTTCCAGCCTAAAATGAAGTGAGGGGGGAGTAGGTTAACGTCTATTTTAGTGGAAGTGGTACTAGAGTTTGCTTTACTTTGATAGAGTATCGCTTAGTGGTCATTCTAGTCACATGAACATTCTATGAGTCTTTCGCCCACACCAAGCTTTACTTGGCAGCGATTAGTGGGGGGGGGGGGGGGGCAGACATAACTCCAACGCCGCGCTAACACCCCTGGCGTCGCGTACGGTGCGCGACGAAATTGGACGAGTTGTCGTGGCCCAACTGCTTCCGACAGGGCTCCAGGACCTAACTCGCGGCGCTAAAACGCGGACGTGCGCTCGGTGACGCATGGCTAGCCGCGGAGCACGAAATGTTCTCAGTGTTTAAGCTCCCAGACCACATTTCTAGCAAGCAACTTAAGATCCCACAGAATGTGGTAGGCAACAGTCTGCAATTGATCCGAGAATGGGTGATCGTGATCTTTTTCCGTTGTAAAACCATAATCACGGGTAAAAATTAACCGAAGAAGTTGTAGATGGCAAATACTGACGCTAGAAACCATCCACATGGCAAGGATTCCTGTATAAACTGTCGCTGATCGTCCTATTGAAACCACATTCATATACCACCTCCAAGAAACTTTGAAATAAGGCAAAGTCGTGCCGCATGTCCCTGTAGGAAGCGTTTCTAGCCATGGGAAGCATCGGACTGCGACAACTCGTCCAATTTCGTCGCGCACCGTGCGCGACGCCAGGGGGGTTCGCGCGGCGTTGAAGTTATGTCTGCCCCCGTTCCGACAGGGACGGCTATTGATACGCACGGCGTATCCGCGCCCTGCTGTGGGTGCGCTAGAGCGCGAAAGTGTGTAACGGCGACTGATGAGCGCGTTTTTCCCTTATGTGAAGGAAAGTAGTTGTGTAAGACACGTCTGATGTCTCCTGGTGGGGAATTCTATGCTTATCCACATAAGATTACAAGCTTATTATTATTCTACGAAGTCGTGCTGATGCTAGGTGAGAAGAATGGGACGCTCGTTGAAGGATTTGGCAACGATGCTTTCATCTTAATCACTGTTTTAATGGCCAGCGGTACAGCCTGTGCTGTGAACTGTTTCACAAGGAACTCTGTGTTATCACAAATTCACCTCGATTTGGTCGGTAAGGTGCAGGGATTTCGAGGCTCATTTACGCATGCTGAAAGTGGACGAGAGGATGAAGCTAGACGGTTGGAGGTCGTGCGGTCCGACGCTGTTCATACTTCCTGGGGCCAATTGATGGGTCTGTCGTCCAGTAGTGGAATGATAAAAT
This sequence comes from Heligmosomoides polygyrus bakeri, assembly GCA_947359475.1. Classification (NCBI taxonomy): domain Eukaryota; kingdom Metazoa; phylum Nematoda; class Chromadorea; order Rhabditida; family Heligmosomidae; genus Heligmosomoides; species Heligmosomoides polygyrus. Next base: position 88,508,935 of record OX375867.1, read on the forward strand.
TTCTCAACGCTGGTTCTGTTCCAATGTCGTTTTAAACTTTTTCGGTGATATTTGTTAGCGCTTGGAGTAGCAGATTTTTAAATATCGCTTCAATTCCTGACTTGAAAAAGTGAAGCATTACAGCAGCAGTGATAGACAGCTTAACATCACGAAATAAATTAAACTTTATAGAACGAGTAATAGAGTAGTAGTAAAGAAAGAGAAAAAGAAAGAGAAGAAAAGAAAAACTTCGTGAAGGCGTCTTAACTTACACGGGCATCGCCCAAGCGTTGGTTTCCATTCGCCGTTTACGCAATAGGCCTTGTCATTCCTTAAATGCACAGTATTCTCATAAATCTTTAAATTTCATTTAAAATTTTGTCAACAAGTACTTCGAAAACGATGGGTTATGGTCAGAATTAAGCCCAGATGACACTTTGCTCAGTCCATTCTTCTTGTAATGTTTTGCAAATGTTACACGAACTTCAAACGTTACCCAACGACGGAGAGTCTCCTCTTTTGACACTTTGCTCTGACACGTGTTCCATCCGGATACTTTCCTGTGTTGCTATTGATATTGTCGCAATACTTGAACTGGACCTGATAATGGTCCGTAGAGTTTTTGGGAATTATTGCACCGCATTCAGAACCTAAAGAAAAAAATGTTAATAAAGCCCGACGTTCATTCTCAGTTACAGCTAGCCAATGTTGTTTTGTGTCGTCTAGTATTTCGATATGTACATCTCGGTATATTTCTTGTTGCATTTCTTATTAATAGGAGACGACAGCAGTCTGTGAAATGTCTCTCCTTGTTGAGGTATAAAGGAGTTTGGCCTTCTTCAGAGTGTGACCTTGGTCAACCGAAGGACCACTGGAAGGCCGTATAAATTATGACGAGAGGCTCTACTAAGGGATAGCCAAATACTTATTACTGAAGTAGAGTTTCTTGGTATGAAATGAATCTGTTAGAAATTGCAGCTTCAAAAAGGCAAAGCGAACGATTTGCTTAGTTGAGCATGTCTTTAACGAAAGATTGAAAGGCTCGAAACAGGCTTCTGATAAGTAAAGCATTAACATACCAGCCACTTGAGGCCTAAGGATATTATGCGAATTATCTCTATCAAGGCCATCAGCTTAACTATTTTCATGCTGATATCAGCGGCCGGCTTATCCCGATGCACGGGTGGGTGCCAATGGGTCCCACGAGATGTGGATGTTGGGTTCGATCAAACAGCGCGGTGGTGTAATGGCGTAGAGCATTTCCCCCCGGTCAGCAGGAGGTGCGGGTTCGAGTCTCGCCTTGTGCTAGAGCTTGATTGCAACAAAACATCGTTATAGCAAATGTATTAACAGTCTCCGGGAAGTAGCTATAAAAACGTCTTTAAGTCGATGAAGGAGAGACTCACTTGCTAATTCAGCACCTGCGATGAGTGCAGTTAAAATGGTGAGTAGTTGCTGCATTGTTGCCTTTATTAGTCACCAATCTCTCTCTTAATCTTTGAAAGTGAGAATAATGAAGAATGCTCGCATATCTTTCTTAACAGAACATAGTACCAGCTTGCATGGCTGTGAAAAAAAACAATTGCAAATGAAGGAAATTCGATGAATTTATCAGAGCGAAAAAGATTATCCGCCAGATCTGATTCGCCCATGATGCACGTTTCACCCTTCCTACCCAAAATAATTCTAACTCTGCGTAAGGCACTCAGTCTGGCTTACGAAGATGAAAAGGAATAAAAACTCTCCATGGCCAAGATGGATGTAAAACTGCGCACTTTATCGCTAAGAAGTAGAATGGAGTACAATCAAAATGACACCACTTAAAACTATACGAATTTGCTAGTAAAACAATTTACCAACGATTTCACTCTAAACAGTTCCGGTACTTCCTCCCTCAACAAGAATCTTAACGTCACTATCGTTTTATTTGCTGTCACCCTTTTACGAATTTTATACCAGTATTTGCACTTCTTCATAAGAACGCCACGACGCCCACCAACGTGTTAGTCGGACATCTTTTTGAAAGCCCCGAACGAGCGATATGACGCTCTTCGTGTCCCTAGGAGCGAGGAGAATCCTTTGGAGCACTCTGGCACGAGACAGAGACGAATGGAGACGCTGCTGGCGCCAGCTCGAGCAACTCGATAATCAATGGGACGACAGATGTTACAGATGATATTGGTTTGCACTTATTTTCCTCGATAATCCTCACCAGTGCACTCATACATATAGTTAGTTAAGAACCCGTACTGCGAGAGAAGTTGTCAGAAGAAGGTGCGGATCCGGTGAAGGTACTGATGACATATCTGTAGTCAAGAATGACTGGAAGACTCGCCAGTCTACATTTATACGTATAGGATAGGACAAACAATTGCCATTCTGTGCGTGATGTGTGGTATAATATTTGTCTGCGTCCCACGTAATATCTGTGCAAACTTTCATGGGAGCTATACCACTGTTTGATTTTCCATGAAACATTATTTGACAGAAGACAATTCTTGAAGTATATGAAATTGTATAGGCTTCAAAGAAACCAACAGCAGACCGTGTGTTTTGGCTATCAGAGTTTTAGTTCTCGCAAGAAAGTTACTTTGGAGCATTTTTACTCGTTGCTAGCAGATGATGAATTCAATGACGATAGATAACTGCTGTAAAAATGTCTTGCTTTGCTTATGTTTTATATAAAACATGTTTATATGTTTGTTGATACATTTGAGTCGGTAGCATGACGAGCGTCGATATAACTTATTATTTTTTATTTTTTCCTTGTTTATAGATTTGCCCCTAATTCTGTTACACTACCAGGCGACGGCAGACCTCTTGGCGTTGTAACCTATGCTCCCTGAAGCTTTTTTTTATTGAGCCTGAAAAAAATCGACGAATATTAGAGTGAGCCTTAAGTGGACTCAACAGTGTCTTAGCATTTACTCCTTCAGACGCGTCTGCTAGCAATGAGTAAAGTGCTCCAAAGTAACTTTCTTGCGAGAACTAAAACTCTGATAGCCAAAACACACTGTCTGCTGTTGCTTTCTTTGTAGGCTATTCAATTTCATACACTACAAGAATTGTCTCCTGTCAAATAATGCTTCATGGAAAGTCAAACAGTGGTATAGCTCCTATGAAAGGTTGCACAGATATTACGTAGGACAAAGACAAATATTATATCACACATCACGCAAAGAAAGTGTATTGTAATTGTTTGTCCTATCCTATGCATAAAAATATACACTCCTGAGTCTTCCAGTCGTTCTTGATTTGTCATCAGTCCTTTCACCAGATCCGCACTTCGTACCTTCATCTGATAACTTCTCTCGCAGTGCGGGTTCTTCACTGGTGCTAGTGCTAGTACTCTATAGTAGTATACTATAGTATACTATATATACTAGTATACTCTAGTACTACTATACCAGTGCTCTGGTGAGGAGTATAGAGGAAAATAAGTGCAAACCTGTATCACTTTCATCATCTGTCGTCCCGTTGTTCATCGAGTTGCTCGAGCGGGTGCCAGCAGCGTCTCCATTCGTCCCTGTCGCGTGCTGGAGTGCTCCACTGGATCCTCCTCGAGACACGAAGAGCGTCGTATTGTTCGTTCAGGGCTTTCACGAAGAAGTCCGACCAACGCGTTCGTTGTGTGCGATATGGATACATCTTTAGCTTTTTCGTGATTATGGCCCTAGCACTGGTAGCAGAAATATTGAGTTCTTCAGCCATTTTTTGTAGGGAACGGCGAGGATTACGGCGAATTTGCTCAAGTACTTTTTTGATAATTTCCGGAGGTACAGTAGTCGAATTCCTACCTTCTTCAGTCTTCTGTGGCAATGTCCTAAGCTTGAATAGTTTTATGGCGTCATACACTGTTCGTCGAAAGCATTGAGAACTTTGGAGATAAAACCAGCGCTGCGTCCCGAAAGGTGAAAGTTTGATGATGGTCGGTCGTTTCGGATTCCGCTTTGCGATTAGCCCCCTTTGAGCATCCATGAGCTCAGGCCTGCAATGCACTTGGCTATAATATAAATGGATAATACATTCCAATACGAAGTCCAAAATCCAGTTCTGCTAGTAGTTGTCGGCTACGCGATACACTGTGCGTGTAATTTGTGCACACTGGTCATCATGCTTCGCCAAGATTTACTGAAAGCCGAATTTGTACGACGACGAACGACTACATATTTGCGTCCTGTGCCACTTTGTTACATCGGCTCATACATGCGGCTCTTTCCCGTGTTCGTTCAATTCTCTATGTGCACATTCGTTGTAAGCGCTCTCGGAGGTATGTTTATATTGCACTAGAGGGCATAGGTTTTTTGTGGTTCTGTTCAATTCCTAAACGGCCAACATTTGCTATGAGAGTAACCAAAAACACAAAGGTCATCATAGTGCATCCAACACGAGATTCGACAGAGACGAGCATGGAATACTACTGAATACTGAGAAGGATGGAATACATTCCACGATCGCTTCTGAAAAACGCGTACTGAATAGTGGAGCAGGAAGCGCAAATACGACTAGCAAAGTCTCTCGTGATCCGGACCGATGCAGTTTTGTTAAGCTTACAGCTAAGATTGCCATTAAGTTCACTTGGTTAAGAGTATGCTTCGGCGTCTTCGCCTTCGTCAAAACCTATTAAGCCGAAAAACGTACGGAAAACTCGCCTTCCAAGCTCGATTTTATCTTATGCTAATCCTAATGAGAAGTTAACAAGATGGATAGAGAAAATCCGGGCTGGTAGTTACGAGGGAACGACTGACTTTAGAGGTGAGTGCCGAGAAGGACCACCTATTACCTGAACTGTAATAAAGTCCTACTTGAAAGTATGTGAATGAGTCCAGTTTCAGTCCAGTTAGCTTTTTCCTACTGACCTGGTGATTCCTCA
>OX375867.1:88513986-88633172 GCA_947359475.1 Heligmosomoides polygyrus bakeri
TTTTATCTTAATTTTGCAACACATGGCACAGTGGCTGGCGTAATCTGGGACCAATCCATCAACGACCTACAGCAATTTAACATAGAAAATTACAGCTAAAATCCCTGATAGCACGGCTTATCATAGATGGTGGGCCTTTCCTCAATGCTCTCGATAGATTTCTTTTTAGTGCTTTGCTCTCCGTAATTTGAGTTCAGAGTTTTTTCGTGCTCCTTTTTTCTGGGCAATGTTTTTGCGGCTTTATTCGTTACTAACTTAACGATAATAAATAAGCCAACCATCAGTTTACTTTCAGGCCAGCCAAATGTTCCGCTCTTCTGAGATGGTTGGATTGGTGCTGGGAACGCCTTTAGGAGCAAGTAAATGTTGTCTTCTCAATCGGTTGGCCACCACGTGCCATTGTGAAGACCGGAGGGCGTTCATTCCCATGACAATTCCACCTGCCGCCCACTTGCAGCCCTGCCAGCGCAGTCGCAACTGGACGAGCTTGTGAGGGGTGAAAACGCTCAGCAGTCTGCGGATTCCTTAACCCATTTGCTGAATTCTAGCAATGCCATTTCACAGTGGTCCGAGGTATTTTATTTCTAAGCAATGCTAAAAACAAATAATCAACACTACACACTATTCAAGCTTCACAAAAATCGACACTATTCACAGACAGTCGTACTCACATCGTTCTAAAATGGTAATGCACAGTAGGGAAAAGCTAACTGGACTGAAACTGGACTTATTCACATACTTTCAAATAGAACCTTATTACAGTTCAGGTAATAGGTGGTCCTTCTCGACACTCACCTCTAAAGTCAGTCGTTCCCTCGTAGCTACCAGTTCGGATTTTCTCTATCCATCTTGTTAACTTCTCATTAGGATTAGCATAAGATAAAATCGAGCTTGGAAGGCGAGTTTTCCGTACGTTTTTCGGCTTAATAGGTTTTGACGAAGGCGAAGACGCCGAAACATACTCTTAACCAAGTGAACTTAATGGCAATCTTAGCTGCAAGCTTAACAAAACTGCATCGGTCCGGATCACGAGAGACTTTGCTAGTCGTATTTGCGCTTCCTGCTCCACTATTCAGTACGCGTTTTTCAGAAGCGATCGTGGAATGTATTCCATCCTTCTCAGTATTCAGTAGTATTCCATGCTCGTCTCTGTCGAATCTCGTGTTGGATGCACTATGATGACCTTTGTGTTTTTGGTTACTCTCATAGCAAATGTTGGCCGTTTAGGAATTGAACAGAACCACAAAAAACCTATGCCCTCTAGTGCAATATAAACATACCTCCGAGAGCGCTTACAACGAATGTGCACATAGAGAATTGAACGAACACGGGAAAAAGCCGCATGTATGAGCCGATGTAACAAAGTGGCACAGGACGCAAATATGTAGTCGTTCGTCGTCGTACAAATTCGGCTTTCAGTAAATCTTGGCGAGGCATGATGACCAGTGTGCACAAATTACACGCACAGTGTATCGCGTAGCCGACAACTACTAGCAGAACTGGATTTTGGACTTCATATTGGAATGTATTATCCATTTATATTATAGCCAAGTGCATTGCAGGCCTGAGCTCATGGATGCTCAAAGGGGGCTAATCGCAAAGCGGAATCCGAAACGACCGACCATCATCAAACTTTCACCTTTCGGGACGCTAGCGCTGGTTTTATCTCCAAAGTTCTCAATGCTTTCGACGAACAGTGTATGACGCCATAAAACGATTCAAGCTTAGCACATTGCCAGAGAGGACTGAAAACGGTAGGAATTCGACTACTGTACCTCCGGAAATTATCAAAAAAGTACTTGAGCAAATTCGCCGTAATCCTCGCCGTTCTCTACAAAAAATGGCTGAAGAACTCAATATTTCTGCTACCAGTGCTAGGGCCATAGTCACGAAAAAGCTAAAGATGTATCCATATCGCACAGAACGGATTCACATGCTGACTGAGGGAATGAAAGCTCTACGACTACGAAGATGCAGGAAGTTGCTGAAACGGTTCGTGAATGGCACACACGGCGCAATCGTTTTCTCTGATGAGAAAATTTTCACGCTGGATCCTGCGGTAAATCGTCAGAACGATCGCAGCATTCCATGAAATGTTGGTGCTTCTATCCGTGAAGGAAAATTAGTCAGCAGAACGGCACCTCTTGCATCAATTACGGTTTGGGTAACAATCACTTCAAACGGCAAGTCTCCATTGCTTTTGTCGAGTCTGGTGTCAAAATTAGTAATTACCTTTTTGCATTACAACTACTTTCACTTTACTGATTTATTTACTCACAGAGAACGATTCTTAATGCTAAGAGAAGGAAGAAAATGAGGCATCCCGATGTAGACTTTCTGGATCAGGAAGCTGAGAAAATTCTCCTAACAAAACGTTCACTGCTGGAAACCTGTTTCATTTGTCGGAAACGGGCACCTGAAATCGAATGGGTAAGTTGTTCCAATCGGGACACTTGCAATGCCTGGGCTCACCTTATCTGCACCAAGAGTATTGGCGATGGGTGTTCAATATGTTCTAAACGTAGTCGGCAATATGAGATAGTTAATGAGTGACTCGGTGTTTTGTTTCACATTTCACTCGTTCCTTGTTGTTGTTTCGCATCATAAGCCATCTTTGCCCCCTATTTCTCAAACGCCGAGCTTTCCCTCTTAGCTGCTTAATCCTCCATTTCTTTCTGCTCTGAATAAGGGCCTAATCTTGCTGCCATATACAAGATGTTGACCCTATCCGACAAGGATTTTCGTTTTGATTAAATGCACCTATGTGATAATATAAATTATTTGTGATACGTGTATTCCTGCCACGGGTGAGCTCTGGATCTCTATCTATATTCATAATCAGCTGCGTATGTTCCGATCATATATCTTGAATTCGATCTGTTGTTAATATTTGACACTGCTCAATCTACCAGTCTCAGTTTCTTCTCATAATAGCATTAAAAATTGCTGCTATTTGTTTCAATGAATAATGATTTATTTCTACGCTCTTAGTTACTGATTGAGGTAGTAGAATTCTGGATTTCTCTGCTCTTTTACCTGTGATATGCTCAAGACACCGGTTTTATTGATGGTGCCTACTATTCGTATTCTGAATTTAACTACTATTAGCCGATTTTCATGTCCTGGAAAGGTACGTGAGTCTAGGACGTGACATGCATGTGGGAATCTTTTGATCGAATAGGATTCTTGCACTAACAGAGAGAAAAGCTCTACATGCCTTCCTTGAACAAGTTGTGGCAAGTGCAAAAGCAGAAATTTAGTGTAGCAGGCAGTACTCGTCCGATTTCATTCCCCTTCAGTGGAATGGTCTTCGTCTTTTTGTAGCTGCTTCAGTCTTTTAATAACGTTCATAACAATAACAATTCTAACAACACGCTGAATGAGCAGGCCCCTGAGAGTATTGTTGGGTAATAACACGTTCCTGTGCGAAAATCGAGCCCAATGAGGAGGTAGGCCGGCTAACGCACTCCAATCAGGATGAGGAAGACGTGTCCTCCCTTCGCCTGACAAGATCTCTCAGCTTCTATAGCACCTCGTCTCCAAACAACTGAAGATGTTACTCTGCAGGCATCTAGGCTTCGTAAGCCGTCAGCTGACCCTCTAGACCACGATAATAGGCTTCAGCATAAGAGCTGGACTACAACCTGATTTTCAGTGCTAATTTTTCTCCAGCCTATGTCTAGTCTTAACTTTTACTATCACCTTAAGCCTAAAGTTTTGATTTCTTGAGCTTTTCATTTGTTTCTCAAAACGTTTTTTCGCCAATTCTAAGCACACTATTTCCAGTAGATGGCGGCAGAGAAAGAGTCAAATAGTCCTGCCCATCGCCGGTTTAGTGTGGCAGTTTTTAAATATAAAGACACCAAGGCGTCAACTAACCGCTTTATGGGGTGCGCCACGCATTCACCCTGAATGCGCATTTGAACTACACAATGTCCTTGCCAAGGCGAGCCGAAAGCACATGCCCCAACGGCGAGAATTCGAAAAGAGCGGGTGCCGTCGGCTGTCGTTGGATCGGCGGAGCTGACCTCCGAGCGGAGATCTTTCCTCGGGGCTCCGGCGCTCCACTGTACATGGCCCCCAACACATGCCGACCTCACTACTTGGCTATATAAGCGGCTGGCTCGTGGAAAACACGGTGTCGCGACACCCGGGCTCATGTAGTTCATCGAGGCAGGTAGGTGAACAGACAATTCCCGGCTTGACCTAATTTGATGACTCCCTTTGCAGACAATTTGGACGACACCGTGCACCTGCCCTCGCCTCTTCTGCTCCAGGTGCGAAGGTAGGTAAGTTGTTTATTCTTATTCAAAAAACTAAATAAAAGCAATAAATGTAAATAAAAATACAAATAAAAAATAAAACTAAAAAAATAAAAAAATAAAATACAAATATAAATATAAATAAAACAAGATAAAAAATAAAACTATAAAAATAAAAGTTAAAAATTAAAAAATAAATTCTAAAAGCTAAAAAAACTGTATAAGTAAAGATTGAAAAAGTAAAAATAAAACTATAAAAACCAAAAAATAAAAATAATAAAAATAAAGGCTCAAATGTAATTATAAATAAAAATTAAAAATTAATTTAATAATTAAATAAATATAAAAATGTAGATATAAATATAAATAAAAATAAAAACCACAAAAAAACAACAACAACAACAATAAGGATTGGCTGGCCTGGGCGGAAACCACCAAATCGCCTGGAATCGGTTGCACCAGCGACAGCTGGCACATCCCCTTCGACTGCACTTTAAGCGATCTTCATTTCAAATTCACCTCCGGCGCGTGGAGCGCAGCCGGAGGATCGGTGTGCCGCCGCCGTCGCTGGTGCGGCCGAATCTAGTATGACCTGGTTCGGCGGTTTCCGTCCGCCCAGGTGAACCAATCCCCACTGGCCTTCCGGGGTTGGTGGTAGTTGGTTCTGGTAGGATGACACACTGACTGACGGCTGCTCAAAGGAACGCGTTTTCCTTGATCGCCATGAACAAGCACAAGCCCGGCCAGCGCCCTCGATGCTTTCGATCCAGCTCCCTCCAGCGACTTCTTCGGATACATGCCAGGCCTCAAGAGCCTGCTTTGGTCTTAGCGCACCGCTCAGCGGCTAATCAATCAGTATTATCAGGTTTTTTATCACATATCTGTGATAAGAAACCTGATAATACTCTGATTAGCCGCTGAGCGGCAGTTGCATCAAATGCTCCAAAAACAAACTCTCCTAAAAATCAAATCAGATTTACGTCAAATTTCGCATTTTCGTCAATTTGTTTACAAAACTGACCGCTCTCTGCTGTTCAGCACTATATACGAAAGAAGAGGTGGGTGTTTCCCTTTAGTGTTTGCTGATTTATCTGCAGCCTAAAGTCATTGCCATTCTAGGTAATCTCTCTGCTCAACCGTTCGATCATATCGTAGAAGAGCACGACGCATACAAACCAGGTTTGTCCTTCTAAGACCAGATTTCAGAGGGATTTCAGCGGAGTACCGTATTCAAGTGGAGTTCCCTGGACGAGTGGAGAGGACGGCTTTGCCTGTCCGCGTCTTTCTTCTGTGGTCTGGCACGTGTGGAGCTTCGAACAGGGATCAACAGCGGTAGTCATGGTTGGTCTCGTCTCCGCGTTGCTCTTGTTGGAGAATGTACATATTTAGGCAACTTCTTCAGCATCACCCACACATCTAAACGACGCGCCTCAGGAGCTGCTTTGGACTGCTGGAGACGTCGCGGACGAGGCGAGGACTAGCGAACAGAACGACTTCTGATCCACCACCACTGTACTGACTGGATGACACTGAAGTGATAAGATGTGCACAGCGTTTTTTGAAAATAAACTTTTTACGAAGATGTGGCTACGCATTTGAGTTTGCTTTGGCTGGCTAAACGCAAGTACGGTAAAAGCGAAGGGCAGCTCGGTAGACAATAACAAGAAAAAAATCGTAATTAATTATTCATTTCCATTTAACTAAAATAAATGTATTTAAATGTAAATGTATATTTATATAAAAATATATAATAAATAGATGATAATAGAAAATCGTAATTAATTGTTCATTTCAATTTAACTAAAATAAATGTTTACATATTTCGACGTCATCTTGGTTGCCGATTTTTTTATCTTTCACATGACCATCTAAATGCTTGAAAATGACAGTCGGTAGGGAACAGATCTGATGAATATGCTGGATGTGGCAGAGTTTGTATCCCGATTCGTTGTACGCGCGTTGTAATGCAGTAGTATTGGGCCTCTTCGACTGATCAAAGCCGGCAATTTTTCAGTCACCTTCTGGTGCACCACTCCACTTTCGGCAAGACAATTCTTCGCTGTGATAGTCTCGATATAAACAAAGCCTGCGGTGGAATGAAGACATGCTGTATCTGAGAATGTTATCTATCGGAGATACCATGGGTATGGGAACGACACCAAGCCGCGCTAATGTTGTGAATTCCTAAGCCGGCTGGGAGATGTCTGTGAGAACTGATCACGTACCGTACTCTGTTCGGAACCTCTATAGCCGTAACCTAGGAAAGTGGTGCAGGAGCGACTGAAGCAAAGTCGAGGGAACGAGGAAAAAGCAGGAAAAAACTATCGGGTGTGCCCAGTTATTAGTGAAATTCGTCCTGGCGCTAGACTCCGGGAGAGGAACAAATCGGCGGTCGCTATGACCAAAATATACAACCGGGGTCGAGAGGAGAGAAAAAAAAAAAAGAAGTGATAATAGCAACTCACAAACGCGTGGTCCTCCCAGAGCGGCAGAGACGGAGTTCGACGAAGTCGACTCGTGATGACGGTGACGCGACGATGGTTCAACCACACTGAAAACACGACGAAATGTTACGACTATCCAGCACTATATGAGCACTATGATGAAAGAAAAAAAAAAAAGAGGCAGTAATAAGGAATAAACTGACCTGTGGGTCCAGAAGAAAAGCTCCGTCGTCACTGAGCTGAACCTACGTGAGTCATCGAATTCAAACGGCGGCTGCACAAGCGTTGCGACGGAGCGCGCTTTCTATCACCTCAGCGTGAGCGATGACTCATGCCTGCCGCTAAGCTGTGAGGAGAAAAAGGCAAGGGCGAGACTAAGAAAGGAATTTAAATAGGGAAACGCACGCGCTGTTGGATTGCTTAACGCCACAAAACGAAATCGAGTGATTGGTCACAATGGAAATTACATTCCGAACGCTTAAACTAGTATTTATCTCGAATATGGGCCTATTAATATCCACTCGCCACTGCAAACAGCAAAGAAAAACCTAAACGGACTCACCTTAGAATCACTTCGGGCCACACATCGCACTACTCCTGGCATATGACTTTATCCGACGCGTCCATATGCGTTGACTTCACCAGTACTGAAAACTAACCATCGCACTTTGCTGCAAAATCGCCGCTACTTGCGGAATCTCTGCGTTTGACGCCACACTGAGCTGCTCGGCCATGCTAACGGTACCTCAACACACATACATCTAAAAGAGAGCTCTGAAAAATAGCTTTACAAGCTAACCGATCGGATTTCTAATCTAATATACCGTAATCTAAAAAAAAAAAAAAAATTGTCGAGGAGAGGATGCAGACGATCGCGACTATCGGCTGGCCCGGCAGCCGCAGGCAAAGTCAGATTGGCCAGATCTGTTTATGCTCTACGAGGCGGCGAAACCGAACAAAAACTCAAAGACCGAAAATTTCGTACCTCATCTTTCCCGAGGACGTGACCCCTCACTCGCTGCTACCAGTAAGTGCGAGGGGTGGTAACTCTGGGTTCGGCGTAAGGTTTATCCATAGCAGCAGTCAATACAAGGACGAAGAGTGGATCACAGTGTCCCGGATTGAGAGTCGATCGTGCTGCCCTCGGAGTCGTCCTTGGGTTCGCTGTCGCTGTCGTTGAGCTCCTCGTCGCCGCTCTCGTCCTCGGCGCTGCCGGCCGCCGTCGTCGCCTCCACGCATCTCCTCGATCGCTCCCCCGCCTCGGCTCGCTAGAATCAATCGGATCAGAGAAGGCGTGGAAATCACAGAACGCTCAGCTAGCTTCGCTTACAATATCTCAAGAGCCTCAACTGCTTTGCGCGCCGATGTTCAAACACTGCGCTTCAGGATGTTTCGTTTGCGGTGGCTCATGCTCACTGTCAACTTTAGGATCCAGTTAGTCCTCAACCTCCTGCAGACCGTGTTTGCTGGATGCCTAACTGTGTGATGTGTTCAGCCAGGAAAAGAGGTGACTGCAGCGCATCAGATGTAGCCTTTGGTGTTGATATGGGGATCCAGGGGCACAAGGCTTCATAAGTCGGCGCGCAAAGCAGTTGAGGCTCTTGAGATATATTCCGGGGACTCCAAGAACAGCAAAGATGGGAATTCCTGCATATAGTGCACAAGTTCCGCCCTACTCATAATCGCACTCGCATTCTAATCTTTCTAAGGCCCTTCGGTGGACTACAGTGAGGTACGATACCTAGATTCTTTTCAGGTATTCAAATATCTAGTGCCGAAATATTGGCCAATAACGCCGTATAACAGTCTCGTTGCTTAGCCTAGCAAATCAACAAAAACACATATCCATGTCGAGGTTAACTCAACGGTGGTGTCACTCTGCTACACAGATCTTGCTAACCAAGGATTGCTAAAGATATTGCAGGAATAAGGAATAACAGTTGGCGTTCACCAATCTGTGTTTGGGATGCGCCAGGCATCATACTTTTAAAAGATGTCGCAGAGGCAATGTGACCCTTACAACGACAAGACCAACAGAGGAATTTAGTGTTTTTGTCCCTCTCAGGCAGCTTAGAACAAACTCACCGACTACGTAAAGGAATAGTCGTTGAATAGACTGGGATCGGAACCTTAAAACTTGATATTGTTGCACACGAGAGTTAGCGCCTTCTAGAGATGCTCTACATTCGTCCAAATAGCTTCATCTTGCAATCGTCTAGGTTGCTACATCTGAAAATTGTTCAGTTTGGTAGGAGCTGTAGAGACTAGCAAAGCGAGACCATTTTAAGCAGGTGTTGTAATCTCGGTTGCGTAGTGAGTGGCGATTTAGTCAGTGCTTCATTAACAACGCTTCGGGTTTGAGCCCTTCTTCACGTCTAAAAACAATTAAAATTATTGCAGTTTAAAAACGACAGTGCTGCAGATTATATACAACATCATGCAGACGTACTCACCACAGACCTCGGAACTGTGGGGTAGGAGGTCTCTACCCCACAATTCCTCTTAAATCGAGCTTCGCAACTACACAACCGAAGTTACAACAATGAAGCTCAGGAGACCAACGATTTTACAAGATGTTGTAATGATAAATTCTAATGTAGTATTGCTATGTGGTGACGCTAAAATTCGACGGGGCAGCTTGACCTTCCCTCATGTTTTATTTCAAATATCTTTTACCTACACATCGCTCTCTGCAATTTGTTTTTTGTCATTACATGATTATATATTCCGCTAGAAACCAAAAAAGAACTTACAAGGACAGCGTCCAAGTTCCGGTTCCCATTTATTTTTGGTGCAGCGTGACTTGTCCTCCCTATAAAGTTTCAATTAGTTCAAATATTTTCCTTTCCAGACACTCCTCGCAACTTTATAAATGAAAAGTCACCCGATAACAGCGAGCCTTCTTTTTGGGCATTTTGCCTTCACGCGTGCGCCCTCTGCATATTTTCCAGTCTTCGTGTTGATTTCGTCGCAGTACTTGAAGTTGACCAGAAAGTGATGCGTTGCATTTTCGCGTGTTACAGGATCGCAATCGGAATCTGAATAACGGCAGCTACTCATTAAGCATTACTCTGCTCATCCATCTCCTTAACCTGCAATGCCAATGTGCTATGGGTACAAAGCTTAGGGCCTGATGCTTGCTTTACAGTATGTAGTGCTATCTCTATTCTCAGTCTCTGTTATAATAACTCCTGCTTTTCGTGAAAAATTTTATCACTTTGATGAGTAAAGGAGAAAACAAAGTTACTTTATCAACTGCTCTATTTTTCGCTTTTTTATTGTCCAGGAAGGTTCTTCTAGCATGTTTAGCCATTCCGTTTCTGCACCTTGTTTGCGAGTTTTACAGATTGCTTGATTTGTCTATCTTGTGATTTTTAGAAACAGCTTTTTTAAACAGCCGAAATTGAATTTGGAAAATGGATTTATTTTTATCTTTGCTTAATGTTTTGTTGAAGTTTTTTGTTGAATAAGATCATTTAATTTTTACAGTGATATTTAAATATGCTTCTTTAATCTAATATGTAACTCCAGCAACGGTACGAACCTAGGCTTTTTTCTGAAGTAGAAAACAAAACACATGGTGAATAGTAAGAAAAATTTGGTTTGTCTTCTTAAGCATTCACGTAAAAATTAGTTTCCTGATTGTTGAAAAAGTGTTGCATAGTTTTTAATTTCGCAAGCGAAATTAGAAAGTGGAAGACCGCTTTCTTGGGAAATTTGTTAGTAGTGACAATTATCGCGAGTGTTGCCAAAATCACTGAGAAAAAGCAAAACCGCTCTGATTGTTCCAATTTATTTACGCGGTTATCGATAGGAGCTACAAACGCACTGCCATCTGGACATTTACGGTGCTGAGCATTTTGACCAACTATTAATGACGACTCCTTTTCCCACTTATGTTACCTTATGCTGGTTAGTTCATTTAAAAAACTGCTATTTCGTGTAGGAATGGATCACAATCGCATACTTCTAAGGGATTAAGCGCTTTTCTACTGATCTTCTACCTCTAAACAGCGTAAATAGTTGTTTATCTATTTATTTATCTTTCCATTTTTTGTAAGTAGATAGCGGTGCATTGTAATTGAGGTTTGTGCTGCATGTTGTTCCTTCATTTATTATCCTGTATTATATTTTCTTATAGTGTACTGGCAAGTTGGTCCAATCCCCGATTGGCCGAATTTTTATACAGACTGGAAGCGCAGATCTAATCGGTAACGTCTGTTGTTTGTAGCTGATGTGCGCTTAAACTCCGGTTATCTCAAAATATCACCGAAATCACAATAATCTAAAATGCTATTTCAAAAATGTAGAACGCGTATTTATGTCCAAATGATTTGGAAAAGGACTACGAGCTGACAGTATAGAACATCTTAGTATTTGTTATACGTACCTAAAAATCATTATGCAGTAATCCTAGAACGCGAAACTCACGTACTAAAACAGCACAAACAGCGAATAGCGAAATAGTGAAAAGTAGATGTCGCATTCGTGTCTATAGGAATAGCAGGCTTTCTTATTGAATCTGAATAGAAATACCGAATGACTTTTAACAAACTGCGGATGCAATTTTTTGGAGAGAGGACATGAACAAAGAACGCTTCATGCAGAAATTCTAAAAAAGTGGAACGTGACCGTTGCATGGAAAAGGAAAGGTCCTGTACAAAGTGGTCGACATAGAGAGAGGTTATGTGCCTTCCGGTTCGGTCCGCATGCCTACACCGACCTGAGGAAGGCATTCCACTCTTCGGAGGCCCACATTTCCTCAATTGAAATTTTGAGTAACTGAGATTTACTTATCCAGCCGGAATTAGTTCCAGGCGCTTCTAAACATATACCAACGTAGATTCCAGAAGTTGCTAGACTTAGCAGTGCAAATTTTCTGAAACCCAGTGGTGAGAAGCCTGGCCGAAACAATCATATATGTACGTTTCTAACGATATAAAACAATTCCAGTGGCTTGCCCAGTTGGACCACGAATGAAATGGCGAGCTGGAGTATCCAGTAGAAAAATGACGAGAAGAACTCTGGCCCTGCTTTTATAGGTATGGCCCGATTAAGGCAAACACCAGATTTTTTTCAAATTGTAAATTTATGTATGCAATGTGACGCTTCTGTAAATCTTCATGATGGCTGTACCACCCTTCGATTTCGTTTAAAAGCTCTCAGCTCATAGGACAAATACTGTACCCCCTATTCATAGTTACATTACCGATCCAGTGCGCACCGTATGTAACTGTATATAGTTCTATACAATAATCAGAAAATATTAAAGTTTTTAACATTTTTAGAACTTTCTTCGCGGACTGTATACTAGTCGTTAAGAACACATCGGTGTACACATTTTGAGAAAATTTGGACTCCAAAATTGCACTTTTCAGGCTTCAGACGAAGGCGAGGTCACCGAAAAGTTAGCCTAGATAAATAGACGCGATAAAAGTTGATCGAAAACTTGCAACACTAGCACATCAATATTTAAATTTGTCCCTACTTGCTAAAGCAAAAACTCAGTCAACGATATATTCCCCATCCAAGTCTAAGATCCTCCTGGCCCATTTTCAGGCGGCCTTTCAATTCCTTTCCGCCAGATTTCCGAGGGCGTGAGGTAAAGATTTCAGAAACATCCATTTCCACTTAACGTCGATCGTCGAACTCTCTACCTTGGAAATGCTGCTTCAGAGCTCTGAAAAGGTGGAAGTCAGAAGGAGCGAGGTCTGGAGAGTACGGTGGATGGAGCAGAACCTCCCAGCCTAACTCCTGGATTTTCTCACGACTCACTTTTGCGACCTGAGGACGCGCGTTATCGTGCAG
Organism: Heligmosomoides polygyrus bakeri; assembly: GCA_947359475.1. Classification (NCBI taxonomy): domain Eukaryota; kingdom Metazoa; phylum Nematoda; class Chromadorea; order Rhabditida; family Heligmosomidae; genus Heligmosomoides; species Heligmosomoides polygyrus. Next base: position 88,526,501 of record OX375867.1, read on the forward strand.
CAGCTAGACATTTTCACGTTCTGGACGTTTTCGGCGCATGGCGTCGGCCTCTGGAGCTGGGAAGCGTAGACCACTATCCAGCAACTCCCAGTAAAGCATGCCTTCTGAGTCCAACAGAGGGGCGTCCGGAACGAGGTCGATCTTCGAGAGAGACATCTCCAGCCCTGAAGCGCCGATATTAACGGGCCACTGTGGAATGGTGAGTGACTTCCTCCTTGAGTGCAGCGCAGATGTTGGAGGCTGCAGTCCTTGCGGAATGGCCTTGCAGAAATTCGTAGTAGACGATAGGTCGTAGGATGCTCCTGCTTATCGTCGACATTGTTACTGTATTCGTACAGTACCGGACGCGTCTTTTGAATAGACGCCGCAAAAACCGCGATTTTGGGGTTTTTGCGTCTTTTCGATATAACCCACCTAAATCATCCACTTGAAAAAACCAAGGGCATATTTCAGCTCAGGAGCTCGAGCTCTATCGTTTGGTATACATACATATTTCATATGTAGCCATGAAAATGACCGAAAATGAAAACTTGCGCTCCATTGCGAAGGGCGCTCGCGGACGAGTTGTCGGTCGCAAGCCGTCGAAAAGGTTGCATGCTCACAATTCCTCTGGTTTGAGGTTTTTTGAAGAACGGTTGGTACCGTTCGATTCGACTCTTCGAGATCTACACAAATATGCACAAAACTTCGCGAGATCACCGCGTTTTCGCAATGGGGTGCCAAGACAAATGACTTTTTGCGACTGGAGAAGCTTATATTCCAGGACTTTCATGTTCTCGGAGTATCTCAATCACGGCGTAAAGTGTTCTGTCATGCCAAGAATCATCTGAGAGTGCGCCGTGCATAATGCATAAAGGATCGAACCTATCAATCGAGGGCGGGGGGGACAACTTGTATATCGAGCGTTTGAGAAGTTTTATCATAAATTCCCAGCCGCCCTATTCAGGATTGCTGTACTCTGTGTACAGTGTATACAGGATCGAAACTATCAATGGACTGGGCGCGGCAGCTCGCAAATTGGACCGCGGGCGTGTTCTGAGCGCAATAACTCTGTCAAGTTTGAACCTTTCCGGCTGCAACTTGTCGATTTTGCGCAAAAAGCCTGTTCCAGTCATTTATTTTGGCCACCCACTGCGAAAACGCGGTGGCCTGGCGAAGTTGTATACATGTTTGTGTAGTCTCGAAGAGACGAATCGAAGGTGCGAGCCGTTTCTCGAAAAAACTCAAATTAGAGGAATTATGAACATGCAACGGTTTTCGACTGCTTGCGACCGACAACTCGCCCGCGACCGCCCTTCGCAATGGAGCGCAAGTTTTCAATTTCGGTCATTTTCATGGCTCCATATGAAATATGCACACGAAACGATAGAGCTCGAGCTCCTGAGCTCAAACATGCCCTTGGTTTTTCAAATGTGTGACATTAGGCGAGTTATATCAAAAAGAAGCAAAACCGCGGTTTTTGTGGCGTCCATTCAAAAGACGCTCCCGGTAATGTACTCGACGAGGCTTATCTTACTATATATAATTCGCTTAATCCGTCGGTCACGTTGTCATTCACGGGGAGGGGGGACTGAAGCCAAGATATGCCTAGGACAGTGCGGCGTATGCCAGCAGGGTTTTCTTTCAGCTTAACAATGGGCGATTGCCAGCGAACTGAAACCCCGGCGGCGGATCACCCAAGTTTACGATGTATTCAGCGAACAACGCGTCAGGGTAAGAATGGGGATCAAGTGCAGAGCTTAGGGATTCAGAATACGTGCCGAAGACGTCGTCCAACGTGCGTCGGGATTCAGATGACATGCTGAAGACGTCGTTCAACGTGCGTCGGGATTCAGAATACGGGCCGAAGACGTCGTCCAACGTGCGTCGGGATTCGGAAGACGTGCCGAAGACGTCGTTCAACGTGTGTCGGGATTCAGAAGATGTGCAGAAGACGTCGTTCAACGTGCGTCGGAATTCGGAAGACGTGCCGAAGACGTCGTCCAACGTGCGTCGAGGTTCAGAAGACGTGCCGAAGACGTCGTCCAACGTGCGTCGAGATTCAGAAGACGTGCCGAAGACGTCGTCCAACGTGCGTCGGGATTCGGAAGACGTGCCGAAGACGTCGTCCAACGTGCATCGTGATCCAGAAGATGTGCCGAAGACGTCGTCCAACGTGCGTCGAGATTCAGAAGACGTGCCGAAGACGTCGTCCAACGTGCGTCGGGATTCGGAAGACGTGCCGAAGACGTCGTCCAACGTGCGTCGGGATTCGGAAGACGTGCCGAAGACGTCGTCCAACGTGCATCGAGATCCAGAAGATGTGCAGAAGACGTCGTTCAACGTGCGTCGGGATTCAGAAGACGTGCCGAAGACGTCGGCAACCGTGCATGGCGAGCCGTAGACGTACCGAACACGTCGGCAACCGTGCATGGCGAGCCGTAGACGTGCCGAACACGTCGGCGGTACAAACCTTAGTCCTGGGGGTAATCGAGGTCGCTGAACACGAATCTGAAGTCAGATCAATCGATATCGATCGATATTATCGATTTTTTGAGGATGACGTTCAAGCGGCACGAAACTTTAGCCGTGGGGGTAATCGAGGTCGCCGAACACGAATCTGAAGTCGGATCAATCGATATCGATCGATATTATCGATTTTTTGAGGATGACGTTCAAGCGGCACGAAACTTTAGCCGTGGGGGTAATCGAGGTCGCTGAACACGAATCTGAAGTTGACCAATCGATATCGATCGATATTATCGATTTTTTGAGGATCACGTTGAGGAAGATCAGCCGATCCATCTCGATTAACATAATGGTCAGAAGGCCTAGGGAAGAATAGGAAACCCGTAGCGGCCATGGCGTCCTATTCTCGGGGTTTGGGGGCGAAGCCCCCAACCAGTCGTAGGCGGCCGCTAGGCCGCCGAACTACTGGTATAGTATGTTTGAGGAAGCTTCGAGAATTTGCTGTGACGTTGCCACACAAGATCAACACTGTAAGAGCTTTAACAAATTTATCAGGCAGTAGCGTAAAGTGTTGCAAGACTTTTCGATCAACCAATACTATGTAATAATTTATTCACATCGGTTGAATACTACATTCCTTCACTCATTCGTGATCGCCTTTTACACTTTAAAGTTTAAACTATATGACAATTATTTATTATAGGTAAGTATTCTTCTTATTTTAATTATGTGTAAATTGGCGGTCGAAATCAATGCATAAGAGTAGATCAATCTTCGCAAAAACTTCGCAGTTTGAGAGAAGATAGGATGATAGAACGAACTATTGATGAAATGCGCAAATTTATTTCACAAGAAACCTCACTATTAAACATGCCTGGAGGCAGCAGGACATCTTTTTCAAGCTCTGCCCATTAGGTAGACGGTGAACTCTAGCCACTAACCTAAACAAACCGCTGAATGTCTTCTTTATCACGTCTGAGCTATCACTAAAGCAGCTACGGTGAGATATCGTAAAATCCTCCTAAAAAATTTTCCTTAATTAAAGAATAGGGGATAAAGGATAAAAACGGCGTTATTCAATTCTTTCTGGGATGCGCCACGCACTCTAATTCTGTCGCGGGGGTGCTTTGAACACGTATGTGGCCTATACAATGACTTGCGGTTGCTAGCCGATAAACAGTTCAACGCCGTTCGTCTCCATACAAATCTGGAACAAAAACATCGATCTTGAAGGGATGGGAGGCTTGGTTGGCCTCGGCGGAAAATCGGAACCAGGAATCTGGTGACATCAGGTAAGTGGGACAGCTGGCACCTCTTCCGACTGCGCTCAAGCGCCCCTTTCCTGAGTTGCTATGTATACTCTGGGTTAAAACTACTAAGCTATGCATACTCTGGACTAAAACTACTAACTACTAAAATGCCCATTCCTTCGTTGGTGGAGGCAACTCTTCGCAGATCTAATGACAATTTTGAGTGGTGTCATAATCATCGTCAGATTGTGCAGAGCACTTTGAATAAAATTTGAGGAGTGCGCTCCTATGGGACTGGTCCGATATTGCAGCGACCTTCTTGGCTTTAAGGGAGTTGCTTTCGCGCCATTTATCAGTTTTCTACGAACTTTTGACCTGGTTGTGACGCAGTTCTAAATCGATTATTTATAGGTTATTAAATAGCTCAGTTCTTCTGGTCTGAAGAGAGCGGTAACTGGCGATGAACGTCCATGTCATGCCTCGATAGTTCTTGTCATGTTTCTTAACCATTGTTGGTTCCTTAACAACCTCTACGTGCGAATGTGCCCTTTCTTCATCGCGAACGAAAGATCTAGAACAATTTAAACTGTTACATTGTACATATGGCTACGACACGCATACAGCACTAGAAACGTGTGCGACAGTGTGTACATTGGTGGAGCTTTCAGTGAACTGGAAGAATAGAATAGCACGCATCGGAAGCAATGTCACGAGGTGGCACACAGTTCTTGTCATCGTCGTTATAACTTCCTTTTAATGGTGTGTAACGACCGCAAGGATCATTGTTTTTGGACAAGTAGCCAAAGCAATCAACTAGCTTTATAATCCTAGGCTGAACTTGAGCTTTGCCTCGCCTAAGAACGTAAAACTATAACATGAGGTAATGCGTTAGGTGAAACAGCGGTGGTTTAATGGCGTTGAGCATCCCTCCCGGTCAGCAGGAGGTGGGAGTTCGAGACCCGCTTAGCCCTAGAGTTTTGACCGCAACAAGACGTCTTTGTAAAAGCTTGTAACATGACGCCTAGGTGTTGTCTGGCCATGAATTCAGACCAAGTGTGGTTTGAAGATAATGAAGCACACTACAGCTGGGCTGATTTAAAAAAAAACCGCCTCGTTCTATCTTTTGTGTATTATTTCAGTACATTACTCTAGCTTGCCCTTCACCGTCGGCGCAGCAAGTTTTATCATGAGACTGATGGTGAGTATGAGTATTAATGGAATGATGTTCCTCTCCAAATCCTTGAGGAGTGTAATGATTCCACGGAATCAGAGTGTTCATACTGCCATTGCCTTCGCAATGTTCACATAACGTGCAGAGACTAATAAAGAAACGAATAATTCTTCAAAATGGAAGGCATTGGGGTCAATATGTTATGATATAATATATGCTTCAATGTTCTTAGCTGCTGGAGCATATCTCATACAATCTGTTATTTTCAGAAATGTGAACCGCTTGAATAACAGTAAGGAATAACAATCACGATCAACCTACAAATTTTTGCACAAGAACCCTGTCTCGCGGTGAGGCATGCCCATGAGAAGGGAATATAGCGATTAGAAATTTCATTATTCATTCACATAGCGACCAGATGTGGATAGCATCCGAAGAGAAGGAGAACACGTTCAAGCAGCTGTTTTCATGTGGACTGTTGACGGATAGAACTGTAGGGTTTCTGAGGGTTTCTTTATTGTCAGCCTATCCTCCGCAGTTGACGAGAATCGAAACTGCTAAGCGCAGCTCACTGTACTCACTGTAGACATATGCTGCTGTTTAGTATACCCTGTTGAGGAGAGATGACGTTTTTATAAGAATCTGAAGCAAACACTACCAGCAACTGTCACTATACAACACAATCATTCATTGTCTCCGAAATCAAAAAGCAAATAGCTCCAATGAATTTTCGAACGGCCAAGGTTCCTCTTCAAAGTACTCGACGAGGTTGAAATTCTTCTCTGTCAGACTATGCACAACAGAACCTGGTTAGCTACTCTTGTTGTAAATACTTCCAGTCAACTCAGCACCACTATAGGGCCCTAATTCATGATCTCGAAAGAGCCGGCTTTCAGCAGCAATGGGTAGGACAAGCAAAAGCTGGCTAACATCCCAGAGCCTAACCCAAGGCTTCGCAAATTGAAAAGGACTAGAATGACGATCTGTACTTACAAGGTCCGCACGCTCGCATCGGAAGCATCCGGCGAGACCTGATTCTGCAAGCCAGGAAGATCAAGTACGACGTCATCGGACTGACCGAGACGAGAAGACACCACCCCCTACAGGTCGTCTACGACTTCGGAGAAGAACTGTTCCTCGGAACATGCGACAGCGGTGGAATAGGCGGCGTTGGTGTCCTCGTCAACACGCGCTCGGCCGTGAACATCGATTCGTACGAGTCTCTGACAAGCCGAATCGGACGCCTGCGGCTGAAGCGATGTGGCTCCGTATCAGCTTTGACTGTGTTCGTCGCGTGTGCCCCAACATCCGACTACGACGACGATGAGGTCGAAGCCTTCTACGTGGAGGTGGAGAAGTTCTATAAGGAAGATCACACCTTCTACAAGGTGATCGTCGGCGACTTTAACGCAAGATCGGGCCACGAAGGTCGCCGGAAGAACTTCACATCGGAACAAACGGTTTGGAGTGGAACGATCAAGGTGAAAGGCTGCCTGAGTTTACTATGTCGTCCAAGAACGTCCATGGAAATTCCCAGCTTCAGATTCCTCCCGCCTTACGATGGAGACGGTAATCCCCCACTGGCCAGTCCCACAACAAAATCGGCCACATTATCTCCAACCTCAAGTACTTCTTAAGCCTTAATCTCATTCTCAATTGCCTCACTGACGCCTTTGTTGTCTCCAAGTTTCACAATGTGCCTCGTTCGCCCAAGGTTCCGCTTTTCGAATGAAGGAGAGAACGCCGCGAAATTCAAGAAGAGGTACATATAAAGGTCTCAGATCAACCATCAACTGGGACCTTTATATGTACCTCTCTCGCCGTCCTTTGCGAAGATACCACCATGGACAACATTGACGAAGAATACGACCGCTTCGTGCACCATCTCCGCGATAGTGCTAAGGGAGCCGAGAGCTTGAAGACCACCAAGAGAAGCCTGACTCCGGAAACTCTCGAGCTGATACGCCAGCTTGGAGCAGCACGAGCGTCAGGCACTACCAACTGACGCCCGACCTTGTGAAGATATGCAGAGCAGCGATAAAGGAGGATCTTAAGGAGAGAGGGGGAAGTGTTGGCTGAAGCCCCAGAGGCAGGTTTGAGCATCCGCAATGCCAAACAGATCTTCGCCAACTGAAAGAACAACATGACCGCTCTCCGAGAAACGTCACCTCTTCCAGAAGAGCGATAGAGAAGGTCATCCACGAATTCCACTTCGAACGCCGCCGGAGCTTCATGACCTTCAAAACCAATATGACCATTCTCCTTCCTCCATAACGAACCATCACGTCTTCCAGAAGGACCATGGGGAAGGTCATCCACGACTTCTACCCCGATACCTTCGATAGCCACGTCCACCTGTCCCCACGCCATCTTCTGCAGGATGGATCCGTCGTTCCCTCTGTTCTCCCTTCCGAGATCCGACACGCCATCTCGTCGGTGAAGAAACGTACAGCACCCGGTCCCGACAGAATCAGACCCGAACACCTGAACACAACAAAACACCCTGGCGCGGCTCCTCACGCGCTACCTGTCGGAGTGCAAGGTTCCGTCTCAGTGGAAGACCAGGTGGACCGTCTAGCTGTACAAGAGAAGAAACGTGCACGGCATTGGCGACTATCGCTGTCCGTAGTCTACAAGCTGTTCACTGGAGTGATCCTGAATAGGATTAGCAGAACGCTGGACGAAGGACAGCCATGCGAACAAGCAGGATTTCGGAGAGGATTCAGCACGATGGACCACATATGTACACACCATTACGAAGCTCATCGAAGTGTCGCGAGAGTACAAGCTGCGCTGTGCCTTCCGTTCATGAACCTGAAGAAGGCATTGTACTCCGTCGAAATTGATGCGGCTTGGTTGAATAGAGCATCAAAGCCGTTCAGCAAAAATACAGCATAGATATAACTGCGGCACAGGTTCGTTTGTTATTTAATTATGCTATTATTCACATACACATACAAATTCCAATATTCTCACTTTAGATGCACATTTATTCAATTGTATTATACAATAGATACACAACCAAGAAAGATCGATATGTAGCTCCGCGTACGTGCAATCAACACACGTACTTTTTCATGTTTGCTCTTTCAGTTGCTGGAACACTGCTCCACTCCTGTACTATTCCACAAAGGTAGCTGTGAAGCACTCCTTTTTCGTCAATACTGCCTGGAAGAGCGGTGTGCAATTTGAACTTCAACGAGCATGAACTTCTCTGCATTCGGGTAAAAGCAGTTACAAAGGTTATCTAGCATCTGTTTCTCATGGCTGGTAGTACGAACATACAAGTTTTCGCCGCGCGCGCGACGAGCCGCCACCGATGCATCCCTCCTGGGCGGGCTGTTATGGGCGAAATGGAGCTCTAACCAACTCATGAGTTAGGCTGTAATGTATCTAGATGTGTGGCTTTTAGAAATGAAGCTCCTTGTCATAAAGGGAGGCTAAATCTTTTCACAGTGCAAGCAACTGTTTATTTCTTCGATTAGATCATCCAATTCCCTCTTGAAATATCTCTTTTCTCCGAGTAAGTGCACCGGAGAACCCTCAAACAGATGAGCAGAGGTAGCAAAGGAAGCTTATGCAGTCACAAGAGCATTAGACTTCGTGGCTGTAGCAGCACACACTGTGCAGATGTCGCGATTGCTGCAGCAGTCGCCGCGGCTGCCGCGCGCTTTCGTATGTTCAGCTTGCTCCCCGTTTCTCATCATTTCCGTTGGCTATAGAGAAGGATCACAATGAATCACCACAAAATTTCTATCCCTGTACCCGTAGAGGAGCTTCTGAATTTTATTAGACAATCAGGAGGTCGACAAATTTTAGATGAGTGAAAAACGCAGTGCACTAGTGAAATCTGACGTGATGTTTACTGGATTAGCTGAGTTAACTCCATTCGCAGAGCAGTTCAGCGAAGTTACGACGTTGCTCAGAAATAATAATCCATCAGTAAATGTAGAAAGTGACGGGTCGACCTGTTACGAAACTTAAAAAACTGCTCCTCCTAATGTTCGCATTCGACAAAGAAGAATAAAAATTAGGGGAATCAGCAAATTTGCGATTGATATAGAAGATAATTAAGGGCGTGTGGATAAAATGCGATCAATAATTTAATGTTCTGGATTCACGATTGCGTATCTGACTTATGCAATGACTTGCTCAGCAGATAAAAAGGCACTCTTTCATCCTTCATACAGGAAACTCCTCGCATTCCTCTGCCTCGTAAGGACGGGAAACTTCTTATGCGTACGAGTGGCTCGAAATCTTAAACGTTGATTCGCTGCCTATACCAGGATCGACGCCTATCCCAGCTGTGCATGATTTTAGGAATATAAGAGAACAATACTTATCCGAAATGAAATTTTACCTCCAATAAGGTATTCTTTGCCGACAGTGAGGTTGATTCCACATGCGGCGGAGTTCGAGCAGTTACGATCTCATTGGAAAGTTGCTGTGAATACGACTTCACGGGGTTCTAAAATCGGCTGCTTATTGCGCTAGTTTATACCCATAATCTGCTCATTCGCGTTTTTAAAGTATCCATGGGAATCGATAGTAAATATAAAATCGAAAAATTCAGCTATTTCGTTCATTGGAAAGTTTCGTTTTACGATTTTCGATTTTCCAGCGATCCCTTACAAGGAAAGGTTTCCTACTCAAGATGCTTTTGCAATGCTATTTTGATAGGATGTAGGGCCCTGTAAGCGGAGCCCAGTACCACAGTCAGTTTTTGTTGAACGCTTTTTTAAAGACCTAAAAAATAGGTGTGAAAACGTGTACGCAACAATCGTCGATCCCACGAGATATGGTTCGGTGGCGCAGTCAGTAGAAGTGCCGCCTCATAGGAGCACATTGCCGGGCTATTGAGTTCAAGTCTGCCAATGATTTTGCACATGCTAGTTTTTGTTATTACACCTTCTCATGATCACAGGAGTTAATTTTAGACCATCAATGCTTACAACAAACCAGGGCCGCATATTTGCGCCTTCATATGTGCCAGTTTTTCAGCAGTGCGTATCAGCACCACACCAATATCATACCATATCACCAACGATACCGTAACTGCACACAAATACACATAACTTACGCATCGTTGCAAAACTGGAACATATGAAGGCGCAAATAAGCGGCCTTGGTTTTTCGCAAGCACTGATGGTCTAAATTTGTCTTCTGTTATCAGAAAGATGAGAAAGCGTATAACAACGAACTAATATGTGCAAGAATATTGGCAGCTCGGGTGTGCGTTTAACGGTTAACGATTTATCGATTTACCTGTTTTACCGGCATTTTTTGTTGAAAATTTTTAGCGAAATTTAACGACGAAAATTTCTGTTAACTTGCATTAACGACATTTTATGCGCCATTTTTGAAGTTTCATTTCTTCTTCATGGAAATGCATTTTGAACGGGTTTTTTTTGGACGAGCTTTTGCAATGTCATTACGATACCAAGGAAACCCTCTACTTACTTATCTCAGTGGATATCGACAATCAATATCGTCCTCGTATTTCGAGAATTATTGGTGTTCTCCTTCCTCCTTGACCAATTCATTTGTATAACCCTCACTTTTTCCTGCCGTTGTTTCATGTTTTTGGACTTTTTATACATTTTCTCGCGTTTGATTGTTACATATTAATTCCTCGTAGTTACACAAATAGTTTTTTTATAGTATTTTTGTGATAATTGTTTTGATTGGAAGGATAAAAAATAATAAAAAACGTGAAAAATCATATAGTGCTAGAAAACTGGAAGAGAGGCTAAGAAACGAAACAAGGGAAAAAGGATCCTTCCCTCTTCCCGCAAGTTTAGTTGAAAGTTGGACTCGTTCTTTGCAGCATCAGGTCATTATTATAGGACTACATGATGGCAACGCTGATCTCCGCCTAATTGATGGACCGTGACTGCTGGTAGTGTCATTACTTCGCTTTTACTGAATTTCATGCCGTGCGTGTCAACAGTCTTACCTAACCATTTCGTCTTCTTCTAGGGCTCTCTTGTCTTTGATAGAATCGCAGTTAATATATACACGTATAGCAGTGATGAGTTTAGACCAAAGCAGGTTCTTTCCAAACTGGTTCCAATCTTGCATGAGATTTTTTCGAGATACGAAAAAGGTCTATCTCTGAATGTGCAGGTCTGGATCTAGCAAGGTTTTTTTTCGACAAATTTGTGAATTTACTATGACATCGTTCATCAACCCCAAGTGTGCCCTACAAAAATAGAAAGAAGTTGAGAAACCCTGAACACATTCGAACTTCAAGCTAATGTGCTGTAAAGCTTTCTAGCATGTGCTTCAAGAATAAAATCGAAGTGGTCAACTGCAGAGAACTCGTAAAATAGTGGCGGACAGTGATAATATCTATTTGGAAGAATTAGAGAAGAGAAAGAAAGATGGACCACTGTTAATAAGGAATGGGAAATGCACTTCTAAAGACATGTGTTTCTTATGGATTTCCTTTGAGCACAGAATAGAACGACTTAACAATTGAAATCCTTATATTTGGATGGCAAAAACAATTTCTCACTGCAGAGAAATTCGCTTCCATTAAAATTTGGTCAACGGTCCGTGGCTGCTTATTTAATCGTCAGCTGCTATCAGCAGGAAAAACAGGACCTTTTGGACAAAAGGAACCGCTCTGTGAAGCAGGCAGATCTATGCACTTCGCAAATTTCCTCCAAAGGCGAACTATAACAAAAGGATTCGTGGTGGTTACTGCCTGGCCTAAATTCTCCGTTGAAAACTTCTGTAGTTTTTAGAAACAATTGTCGATGTATTGGACAATATTAGGCTGTAAAAGTCTAAGATTTTCCTATACTATAAGCGGACGCAAATCACCGAGGCACATCTTGCGTATGTCATATGGTGGTTGATGATTGTTATGCGCACGTTTTCACACCTCTCACGTCTTTAAAAAGCGTTCAGCAAAAACTAACTTTAATTCTGGGATCAGCTGACATGGCCCTACATCCTGTCAAAATAGCATCGCGAAAGCTCCGCTTGAGCTGGACGCCTTTCCTTGTTAGGTTACTTCAAAAAGAACGCTTGTGCTCGACCTCCAAAAAATTGAAGGATAAGAGCTACTGTAAAGTTCCTAATCATAAAAAATTAAAACGACGTACCCTGTAAACGCAGATGTGTTTAACCTTGTACTTTATATCCTGGAGTTCAGAGTTCTCGTTAGGATCGTCTTCCGCTATCACCATCACGTGTGAGACTGGAAATGATGTGCACTTCAAAACCCTTTAAAGAGCTTCGTTTCCTACCCATTATTCCACGAAGGATATAGTTCAGCACTAAGCAATTTCATGGGAACAGACATGCATTCTTCGGCAAAATCTGCACCGCCTTTAATGTGAGTTGATACTTGTAATATAGAACGATAGGATATGCAGGAGAATGCGAAAACTATGTACACATTCCTTCATTTAGAGTATGAAAGTAGATCTGCAGTGAACTCAATGACAGCATAAAGTTTGAAGTCTTAGTCAGAACTGAAATAAAGGTGACAGTCCATTTACAGACAAGGCGCCCTTCTGCTTACGTATATGTTTGTTCAAAAACTCCTTTTTTAATCCTCCAAATTGCTGACGGTTGTGAACAGTCCAGTGAATGTGTAACATTTTTTTCAGTGTTTTTATTTGTTGCGGTAAGGAATGATATGAAAAAATGGATGGACGTTGGATTAAAAATCTTGCAAAATTACATAGAACAACACTGAATGTGTCTCTACAAGGTTGGTGCAAAATAAATGCAGGTTTTTGCTCCATTGGTTTCAACACTTTTTTTATGAACTAAGACTTTTCATAAGATATTATACAATGTTGGAAAGTCCACTATATACGCTTTCTAAGAATGCATATGGAATTTAATTCAAGTCTCTCATTTAATAATAAATTGGTTTTTATCTTCAGATGTCTAGGCACGATTTTCGTCAACTTTTCCGGCTTTGGATGATGTCGGCGAGCCTTTTTTCGTTCAGCCACAAGGCAAGTGTCGCCTGTTATCACTAAGTATCCATTTCTCATCGCAGTGCACAACCCGCTCGAGAAGCGAATCGTTGGCATTGCGCAAAAGATGGGCCGACGGTTTCTCAAAGCGACGATTTTTCTGATTTTGGTCAATTCAGCTTCTTGGTCTTCCCAATTCGCTCCGAGTGGCGAACAACTGTAGGTCGATGTCCTCGGCAATATCTCGCGCGGTTTTGCTTAAACTGACTTCTTCAGTGGATCATTATCAACGGCTGCCATGCGGTTCGTCCTCGAGGTTGGTGTTGCCGACACGAAACTTTTGGAACCAACGTTGTGCTGTGCATTCACCAACATTTCCCTGGCCCCATACTTCGTCGATATTTCGAGCGGTTTGAGCGGCGAAATAGCGAAAAATACCAAGACGTCTTCTCCCTGCCTGGGAACTTCAGCCCTGGGGCTATCGAGGTCACTGAACACAAATCTGAAATTCGTTTTTAGGATCGATCGCCATCAATCGATATTGATCAAGCTAAAAAAATTTGTGGGTGTCGTCTAGACGGTTCAAAACTTTAGCCCTGGGGCAATCGAGGTCGCTGAACACGCATCTGGAGTTCGCTTTTGAAGTATCGATCGCCATCAGTCGATATTGAACAAATTACGGGGCGCGAAAACAGGGGAAAATATCCAGTTTTCTTCTATCATACTCTATAATAACGCGCTAAGCGCTGAGTCATACTATCGATTGGCGCCGGCGCCGCAGGAATTAGTCATAAAAAAGGGGGGGGGGTATCACGGCACAAAAATAGCGAAAAATACCCAGATGTTCTCTACGTACCAGAGGATTTAGAAGACGTGCGGAATACGTCGCCTGACGTGCCTGGGAGTCAAAGGACGTGCCGAAGACTTCGCTCAACGTGTTTGGTTATTCAGGTAGACGTGCCGAAGACGTCGTCCGCATATGGGTGGATCATTGATGGGGACCAGTATCAGTAATGGGAGACCATTTCACTAAGGGAGGACCAGTAGTGAGGGACCAATAGATCGCCCTATCATACTATACACTGTACGTACTGCGAGCCTTTTGTACTCCTAGGTCGGGAAAAAGCTGTACAAGTAGAGAAGCTAGCTTGATGTGATCGTCATTAGCTTAGTGATGCTGCAACATCGCGCGAAGCGCGCAAGTGCGAGGCACGCCGATAGGCGTGACGGAGCACTTGTTTTTTAAATAGGCGACTTGAATCAAATTCCATATACATACTTAGGAAAGCGCATATAATGCGCAGCTTTCCAACAATGCATAACCCTGTTAGAAATCTTCGTTTATTTTTTTAAAGTGCTGAAACCAATGAAGCAAAAAACCTGCATTTATTCTGCACCAACCTTGTAGTAGCACAGGACACCAAGTACGAGATGCACACCATCACAGCACAGCTTTAAAGTTTCTCTAAACGCTCCTTGAATTTTCCCGCAAATGCCCTCCATTTATCTAGCCTTGGCCTTGCTGAACATGGACTTGATGTCAATTTTACAACAACAAGCTTGCTGACCGCATCTAACGACTCACCGAAATCAGAGGAGCAGAATGCCTCCTTTGGCGAGCCGAATGGCAAACAAGAGCAGGCCTCCGATGCCACCATACACGCGAAAAAGGCCATCATTTGCTTCATATCTAAATAAGGTTTAATCTTACGGTCTAACTTTGCAGTTCTTCCAAACAAGATTTCTGCAGATTATCAAGCCTTTTGTAGAAGAACCTCTACCACAAAGAAATGCAGATCTTATCAGCCTCGAAGCGCAGTACAGTCAGGTGCACTAAGCTGAAACCATGATGCATAGGTGGGTAGGAGGTGTAGATGGATGGTGGTATGTGTGATAAAGATAAAGGTAAATTTTATAGACTGTTGGGTGGCGCACCCGAGGGAATGTGGAAAAAATATCATATGATGTTCCTAAGACCAATCAAAGATTTTGATCTTATACATGAAGGGCTTTATCTAAGTTTGTGGCTTTGAAAAATGATGTTCCTCCTCTCTCGCTTTGTTTTCTCATGTTCAGGCGCATGGCCGTGAAGCAACTGCTCAAATGGTAGACATTAATTGTAGCTTTTCCTTTGATGTTAACTGCGTGCTCGTTTTACTTCTACTTTTCTCTGTCACCTTGTTTTTACGACGCCTACCTGAAGTAGTGTAAATAACTGAATGAATAAAAAATGAAAAATGAATGAGCTCCAGACTGATGCTTTTGTGTGTGGCTAAAGAGAATTCTATGAGGGAGAAGCGATGAGAACAGCGTTGATCAATCCGCTTTTGGAATGGACCGTGCTTTCCAAACTTCTACGGAATGTAGTGAAGACAATTAAAATGCGTACATATTCGGAATATACAATGAAGTCCAATGGCCAGCCGATGATTAAGTCACAGTCTTACTCCACTGACAAGGTTGGTAGCGGAAAACGTGAACCGATCGAGCTTTTGCATTGCCTGGGCGGGAAATCCGAGCCAGGAAGCTGGTAACGGGTGTGAAAGGCAGCTGCTTTCACCACCGCGCTACTACATGCCCTAGAAAGAGGATAGCATACAGTTCAATTTATAAAGTGAACCTGAAACGCAAGGTCATCTCTTAAATAGACAAAACCCTTATTTTGCATTTGTTTACAGCCTTATGTATTGACATAGTCCACTTCACTGAATATATGAATAATTATTACTCTCATGTGTTTCCGGAGTTCCTCTCAATGCGCTAGAGTTATTCCCTCTCCCGTGCAGAGCACCAAGAGAGGTAATCCACTAGATTAAGGATGCACAAAAAATTACAAACATATGTAAAGTCAGTTTCTCTTATGGTAAAAAGGCGACAGTTCGACATGAATTCCTCCATCGACTTTGAAGCAATACATACTGAAAATAGAGTTCCACACTCTGGTTATGGAACATCTCTCTATTTTCATATGTTTTGCTGATTAGTTTCAGATTTTGTTTGGGTGTCGCTTCCATTTTTTGTCTTACTTACATCAGTTACTTACCCGAATTTTTTATAATTTGCGACTTTTCCCCATATCAATGTATTTTACCAACGAATGTTCTTCTTTATGTATTATGTATAGATAGAACAAGTACTGGTGCTTCTAACTAGTAAGACATCTCTATTGTTTCAATAGTAACAGCAGGTGACCAAAAATTTTCTAACAAAAAACAGCTGTGAACGTTGAAGACGCCGTCGCTTCCCAAGAAGCTATGAGGCAACTGGTCGTGTTCGTCGCATGCGTCATGACGTCTGAGGCTTGTTCATGCATACAGTTGGGCTCACCTAAAGACGCGTTTTGCGGTGCCGATTTTGGTGAGTGAGGCATTCAATTTGTTTCAGTTGCATTACGTTAAAATGTCTCATTTCGCGTTGTTGCGCAGATGGAGGAGGCGCCGGCTGTCGCGCCGCGTGCTCCTGGATTGAGACTCTTAGTTCGGAACTTTTTGAGAGCAGCCAATTCTTCCATCTCTTCCAAGTCGCTGAAGGATTGAAAGACTCGTCTGGGTTGGATAAAACACTGACTTTTCCAACAACGTGGCACCCGAAGTCATTGTATAGGCCAAATACACATTCAAACTGCCCCACGATATCTTGCCGGAGTAGATCGCGTGGCGCATTCTACTAAAGAGATGACCAGCGCGAACTTTATCCAATTACCGTCATGTCTCTGACGATGTTTGCTGTGAGGATGTGTCTCCTTGAATCCTCCTTCTGTAAGGATATTAGGCTGAACGGAAGGATTCATGGTCAGGCCTTCCCAAGCGCTAACACTGGAACACCGCTAAAAGAACACAACACAAACTTAGAGTAGATTAGAGCAGGAGAAAAAGGCAAGAAAGACCCTTTTGATTCCTGCTAAGCCTTCTCCTATTTTCGCACTCATGGGATCATCCCGTAACTCTTTCTACACCAGTGAACCGTCCCATCCATAGTTCTCTTCTGGAGCAGCATAGGTACACCATCTTCATGTCAAACTGTACACTTTTCAAACCAAACTATATACCTTTTCAAGAAAGCTTGACGCTTTTCAAATGCACTGAAAGCAGAAGCATATTTCAGTGTCACACGTGAAAGTCACATCGATGAGTGAATACCACGATCACTACGGTCTTTTACGAGTGAAATATGGACTTCACAACATCTGCGTTTATAGAGTATGTTCCTTACTCCTTAGTAAGGTAGCCCACTTTATTCTCATTAATCATCGACTTTAGAGGAGAAGCAGGACTTCATGAATTGGGGCACGCGTTCCATAGGTTTTATCTCTATGTCAAAATATTTATTGACTGACTATTGACCAAAATGTAAGCATACCCAAATAATCATATCTCAAGTGAGCAAAAATGCTGCTACTGAAATTAGAAACAAGAGATTTGTTTACATTTGAAGATCTTTGTATTAATTTATAACGTTTATTTCACAAATTGACCTTAAGTAGCCATCATCATTGCTTTAAAATTATGTCGTTGCTTATGAAATGACCGATTTGCTACCTCAATTTCTGGTCGATTTTTTGCGGCTACGAATGTTCCCGTTTTAGGTATTGTATAGTTTCTGAAAGCGCAGAATCTTCGCTCTCTTACCGTTTGTAGCTTTTGTGATAAATTTGCCTCATGCCGAGTATACATTGGATCCGAGTGAATCATTTTCGGATAACCCTATCCGAATCATTCAAAAATCCGAAGTCTGCGAAATTGCCCATATCCGGATCATCCAATTACCCGAAGATTTTCTATCGGATCCAGTGTATAATTCCGAGTTGTTGAAGTTGCTGCAGTATGTCTGATATTCGGGTGCTCTACTTACATGAATGGAAAAGTGGACACTACGCCGCAGCAGCAGCTCGTAACATCAACGCTGCATTTGGTGTAGATTTCGCCAAGGAACGCACAATTTGCCACTGGTTCCAAAGGCTTCGATCAGGCGATGAAAGTCTCGAAGAAGAAGACCGAGATCTAGGCCGCCATCATCCCTAAACAACGACCAACTGAAAGCCATGCTGGAAACAGGTCCGTGTCAAACTGTGAGAGAGCCAGCACAGCATTTCGGCGTTGACGGCAGCACTACCAGTTGCCACTGCGATCGGAAAAGTAAAGAAATTGGATCCCGCACGAACTGATCGCCGGGCAGCGCCACGACACCTGTGTTTCGTTAAGGGTGCGCAATCTAAGGAAGCCTTTTTTGACCGGATCGTGACATGCGACGAAAAAAGATCCTTCATGACAATCGCCGTTGCTCTGCAGAATGGCTGAACAAAAATAAGTCTGAAGGAGATGCCGAGACCAAGTCTCCATCCAAATAAGACCATGGTGACCGTATGGTGGACAATGGCTGGTATAGTTACTAAGAGTTTTTGAAGACTGGAGATACTATCACTGTGCCGATGTTGAAGTGTTGAAGAAGTTAATTGAAAAACAGCCGGCATTGGTCAATCGAAGAAGCCCAATCCTATTGCATGACAACACGCGTCCGACACTTCAAAAATTGTTGTCCAGAAACTGGATGAATTGGAATACGAAACTCTGCTACATCCAGCATATTCACCAGATCTGTTCTCTACCGATTATAATTTTTTGAAGCATTTAGATCGTCATGTGAAGGATAAGAATTTCAGCAATCAAGACTATTGTGGCTGTGGGTAGCTCGCCCTACAGTCTTCTTTCGACTGGTCTCGCTGTGGAGTACCCTAATATATAATATGTTTATTTCCAAAATCTGTCGCGGAATAATAGGTTGACGTTGCTGCCTTCTTCTTGATTTCCATCCCGAGACGTCGAGTGCAGGTCGAATCAGCCTCGTCCGAGTTGAGTGTAGTCAGAGGGCTTCCGCTCCGCCAGGAGATCCGCTAAATCTTATATTGAGGGGCTAGCGAGACGTATAAGTATGAACTGCCTTCTTGATGGTATTGAGTTCTTCTTTATAGTTCCCTTGACGTCGTTGACCGAAGGCTCGCAGCAGTTATTGAGGCTGGAGGAGACGTTGAGTCCAGGCGACTTGAATCGAATTAAATTGTCATCTCAGCTTCTCGTTGTGCTTTTATACGGCCTTTGGTCGAGCTCGAGAGAAGGAATGTCAGCATAATCTGTAAACAAAACGTCTGATTCGCAAGCATATGATAACTTGGGCAAAACTAAATCGTATAGAATGAAATCTTTTCTGACCGCCATGTACATTTGTTGCGCTTCGGGACAATTATGTCGAAAATGACTTATCTTTTAATAATCCTCGTACCTCCGATTTTTATGAAGATGGAATGCCTAAAGTATCGCCGTGTTGGAAAAAGCGTGTGAATTGTAATGGTGCTTATTTCGATTAGTAGAATTTGCTTCAAAGCAAAGTTATGATCAGTCAAAGTTCTCGTTTAAACTCGGCCATCTCATATGCAACGACCTAATAAAAACCATAAAAGAAACGAAATTTATAACGCTTTAAACGGTAAGTCTTAGGTTCAAAATTGGAAAATTTTAATAAGCTAATAATACGAAGAGGGTATGTTAGAAAATCCTCTTTCAGAAGTCGTCGAACCTGAATCTGGTCCCTAATGAGACAACGTCCGCAACGAGTTCGGCTTCCTGTGGATTGGAACTTACTGTTGGGAATGAGTATCTCATCGAAGGCGAGCTATAGCTGTGGCTTTACACGATGGATAGAATATGTAGCGCTCAAACGCTGTGAAGATTTCTCGAAAAAATAAGGTTTCTTTTGAACAGAAAGCATACTCCACGTTACCTTTTGATCGACTTTAGCTCAAAAAGGAGCAAATATAGATTCAAGAACTACAACACACTTGAAAGTCGTTGCGGCCGATCATCTCGAAATCACCTGAATCACCTGTCGTCCCGCTAATCATCGAGTTGCTCGTGCGGGCGCCTGCAGCGTCTCCATTCCTCCCTGTCGAATGCCAAAGTGGCCCAATGGATACTCCTTTCTCAAGGGAGTCATATCGTTCGCTCAGCGCCTTCCAAAGAAGTCCGAGCAATGCTTTTGATGAGCATCCTGGTGTTCTCTTGACATCCAGCGAAATCCAGCCTGTGACGGCTCTCGTCTGCGACGGTATCTGCGAAGCGCATTACGTGGCCGGCTCACATAATTTTTGACAACTCTAAAAGAATTGATATAGAAAAATTACAAATATCTTTGGAATGAAATCTTTATTTATTCCTACAATTTCCAATAAGAATGTTTTTAGTTAGAGCAGATTTGTATAATAACAGTGAACAGGATTCTGCGAAACTCCTTTTGCTTATGCAGAACTGTGAATGATTTAACACATATTTAGACTTGTATCTATGGAGTGATATAAGCAACAGCCTTATTTGTCATTTTGCACAAAACAGTTGTCATTTTCTTCTAATATTTTGCAATTTTAGAACAATTCATTACATCAGTTCAGTCGCTTTTGTTTCTCGTTTTTTTGTTGTCAACTGCAAGTTCTCTTAGCCCTCTAGAATATATGATTTTTGCCAGTCAGTTTTTGAGCGTCCTTTGTACGGCGATATTCCACTGGTTAGTCGGTCGTGGCTTTCTATGGTCAAAGTATTAGAGTTTTTTTCAGTACTGTGGCTATTTTCCTATCACACCACAGTCTAACACAACTTCAGAAGCTTCTCGTAGTCAAGCTTTACTTTTACAGTCCCCAGCACAGTAATATTTTAGTGGTCATACTTAACACGGAAGAATTCTGTAGTTTCAGGCACGGTTGATGAAGAGGGAGCGCTTCGTAGCAATCTATGCGGGAGGAATCAAGGATGGAAGTCTGTTTCAACGAAGGACAAGACCGCGTTGCAGTCATTCGTGTGTTGATAAACTCCTATATCACGTACATGTACGCGAATTCTTGCTGAGCAGTCGATCATTCAACTGTTCCCCTGGTAAATAAATATAAGGCTCAGTTAGTAACTGAAATCGAAAATGAAGAACTGCGGTTTCGAAAAGGAGGCGTGTCCTCTAATGATAGGAATGTTTGTAAAATCTTGCTATGCTTTTCTTAAGTATATCATTTTTGAAAACATCCTTCAATAAGAAACCAAAAACAAGAAAAACAGCAGAAACGAACAACATTGGTAAGCATTTCCACAGACATTTTATTGACTTTTATCTTATTGAGATGTTAACTGTTTGTCCAAAAAATTGTCATTGTAGGGCTCGGTAGTATAGTGGTGAGTATCCGCGTCTGTCACATGCGAGACCCTGGTACAATTCCGGGCATCATTTGACGGCTGGCGATAGACTGCCCCTTTGACTGCGCCACGCGGGTCTTCGCAGACGTGCGACCAACTCAAACTTGGGTAATTAAGCCTTTACCTTATATCTAAATCCACAATATAAAATAAGCAAGTTAAAAGGACTGACAGGCTGCTCTACTGATCGGTATACATAGTGTAAAAAAGAGGCGGTGCATGGCTACGTTGGAACTTTACAATAACAACAGCGGCGCTGATCAGCTGCTAGATAATGCTACATTGCTCAACTATGAATCATCGTAAAAGAAATAGAGATTACGGATCCTCTATATTTTCAAATCACCTTAAATTGTATGACATTGGCTCGTAGTTCAGATTCTTAAAGTACCTGAATATTCAACACCCTTCACCTTATCGCTGGCGTATTGTACGTAATCGTCTTTAGATTATACGTTAAAGTGCTTTTTGAGTCAAGATATGGGCTTTTGAATATGAACCTCGAAAACTGACAGGACTTTCTTTACAACCTTATATGTACCATTTTCACCTTAAATTGGACACTTTTCAAATCAAATTGGATACTCTTCTAAGCTAGACGCAAAGCTATGGTTTTTGGAATCTTTTTCAAATTTCTAAAAACTCTTTCAAATCAAAATGACCTTCAGGCTGGTTAAACTACAGAATCACTTAAATGGTTAGCATAATTTTTGTTCAAGGAAAATTTTAAAAATTTTCAGTTTTCCTGCTCAAATAAGTACAATAATAAGTACAAATATTCCACAATAAATTTAAAAATAATAAATAATAAAATAAGGTGAAAATAATAAAATAAATTAAAGAAGCAAAATAAATTAATTTAATTAATGAATTAAAAATCATAATGTTTTGAATCACAGCAAAAAGCAAGCATATAGCGCAACAAACGATTAGATCGCGCCGTGCACTCAAAAAGCTTGCCGCAACATTTAATTGACTGATAGAGTAAATGCCACTTACACGAACCATCAAAGTAAGAATATGAGTATTCTTTACACTTGTTTTTGTTGCATTTCTGAAAGGTGTTGAACTCCATGCAAGCAGAAATTCTGCTACCGATCGAATAAACATCGCGTCGTATTGGATAAGGGCAACGCGCAGGCATCTTCCTCGGTTCTAAAAAATGGCCCCTTCCTGCTTTAAAAAAAAAACTTTAAAAAACTGTTTTTTCTCAAAAATACAAAATTTTTCAATCAATTTGTCCACTTGTTGTGTGGATGAAATAAAACATCTATCAAGTTATAGGTTAATTACTCCTTACTTGAATCATCCTACGGAGTTTCTATTCTATTCCTAGGTTACAGAACACACTACTCAGTATGCATATTTATTAGTGTCATACTGTATGGTAAAAGAGGGAAAGAGGGGGACGTGGGTGAGAGGGCTGGCCTGCCCTCTCACGGGAGGCTGACGATACCAGACGACCCTCCGGTGTGGGTGGCGTAGACGTGACTGTCGGTGGCGTAGCACGGTGCCGCTATCTTGCAGCAGGGCGTCGCTATCGGTAGAAGGGTGTCGTCGTCCAGGGTACGGATTGGGTGCAACCCGACACATCAAATAATTTATACTAAATTTTTCCTTCAACAAAAAATGAATCTAATTTTTTGGAGACTTCCTACTTTAAGGTGGAAGAAGCTCATTTCAGTTCGGAAGGGTCCGCTTTGATTTCGAAAGTATTAGGCTAGATTACAAGGAAAGGTTCCCAACTCATGAGCTTTTGCGATGCTATTTTGGCAGGATGTAGGACTCTGTGAGTGGAGTCCAGAGCTACAGTTAGTTTTTGCTGAACGCCTTTCTAAATACCTGAAAAGGAGGTTCGAAAGCGTGCGTACAACACTCGTCAACTCCTACGACACCCCACGAGATGTGCCTCGGTGGCGCAGGCGGTAACACTGCCGCCTCGCAGGAGCACACCGGTGGGCTTTTCAGTTTGAGTCCGAGTGCCGGCGATTTCTTTTGCACGTATTAGTTTGCTGTTATTACGCTATCTCATGTTCATAGGAGACCATCATTGCTTACACCAAACCAAGGCTGTCTATTTGCGCCTATGTGCGAGTTTTTCAACGATGCGTATCTGCACCATATCATTTCTCTGGGAAAAAAGTCTTATATATTACTAAATTAAAAGTCTTATATTTATTGTTTCCCTTTTGTTCAACAGCTAGGTACAAAACTATGAAACAATTAAACCACTAGCGCTTGTCACACCAGCAGCATTTTACAAAAGCCAGTGAGGAACAATCTTCTCCTTGGCAAGGAATGACCACTTTTTCTTCGTTGAACGTGTAATCTCTGGATGTAGAGAAGAGTCCTGGGTGAACATCAACGTAACCAGCTGCCACCCACTCGTATGAGAGACACGGTCGAAACACCAGAGCGCAGAACTGTCGGTAGGTCTGGCCTATAATCTGCAATCAAAGGAAAAGTCACGGGTGGCACCCTTTTTGTGTAATATTTTATCCCATTCCGGATGGCCTCTAACCTGCTACCTCTAACCTGTACCGCCTCTTCTCCATAAATGGCGTCCAGAAGGAATTCTTTTATGGCCGGAGAAGTGAAATCCGGTGTGAAGCTGGAAAGTAGTCGGCCGAGTTCGTCTAAAATTGACTCCTGTGATAATAAGAAAGTGTAATAACAACAAACTAATACGCGCAAAAATAGTGGCAGCACTCGGACTCGAACTGAAAAGCCCGCCGGTGTGCTCCTATGAGGCGGCTGCGTTTCCGGCTGCACCACCGAGGCACACCTCGTTGGGTGTCGTGGGGGTTGATAACACCATAGTTGTTCGCACGCTTTCAGACCTCCTTTTCAGGTCTTTAAAGAAGCGTTCGGCAAAAACTAACTGTTGTTCTGGACTCCACTCACAGGGCCCTACATTCTGCCAAAATAGCATCGCAAAAGCTCACCATGAGTTGGGAACCTTTCCTTCTTAGAACAGTGTCCAATGCAATTTGAAATGTGTCCAATTTGTTTTGAAAAGAGTCCAATTAGATTTGAAAAGTGACCAATTCGACATGAAAATGGTGTAATCCAGTACGTATTTCATTTTTTCAGAGACGGTGCAGTTTTTTTCAAGAGAGGAACCCCATCATATGTATCAGACATCACTGCTAATGTCAGCGCTGAATACACCAAAATCCAGACAGATCGCCACAGTGACGTGCTGACTGGAGCTGCAACATTAGCTCGGACACCACAGTTCCTTTTATGTTCTACGTATTAGACGACGTCACCCAGGATTAGCCGCTGTCTTCTTCATTCTACCGGCGAGGCTATGTCGCCTTGAGGTTTTCGACTATGAGCGGCTATCACAGTAGTTGTTTTCGTGGTCGTTCTCCGTAATCGTGACTCGTCGTTTTGTAGCTGAGTTTCGTAGCGCGTCTCCGGCTAAAAACAATTGGAAGTAGAATTTCGCTGCTGAGTTGCAGTATCAAAGGCTACATTACAGTTCTGACCACAAGAATTACTAAGGCATTGTATAGAAGTGTTGCAATAACTAAGACAATTTCTTCACTGTAGATGCAAAGCGATTTGTCTTCTCTAGCAGTCATGAGGATGGTTAAGTAAAGCAGTAAAGCAGTTTCAGAGGAGATAGCTTTAGTTGTGCCGATTGCTGATCGCAAACGAAACTAGAACTAAAATAGAAACTAATCATTGTTTAAAGAGTGAATAGAAAGTGTTGCTCGAACAGATAAGAAACAAACTAGTGTGAGCAATAGCTTCTTGCCACTCTTCCCAAGCGAAGAATTGTTTGTACTCCGTTGTCACAACGATGCTTTGTTGCGATCAAAACTTCTAGCGCCAGGCGGGACTCGAACCCGCACCTCCCTCTGACCGGGCGGGAATGCTCTACGCCTTTACACCACCGGCGTCGTTTGACCGAACGCAACATCCACACCTCGTGGGACCGATCAGCACCCACCCGTATCCGGGATGAGCTGGCCGCTGATATCAGCATGGGACCAGTTAAGCTAATGGTCTTGATAGAAACGATTCAAATCAGTTTAAACTGATTTGAATTGTTTGTACTCCTTCCGTTGCCCTCACAATCAGTGAAGAAGAAAGGGCACATTAGTTTAACCGTTCTTGGTTGGATTTCCCGCTAAAGACAACCAAGCCTTCCATCCCTCCCATGTCTGTGAATTAATTGGTACGAGAATTGTCTGGAAAGGATAAGGCACTGAACTGTTCATCGGTGGGCCATCGCAAGTCATCGTAAGGCCAAATAAGAATTTATTCAAATCGCCTCCACGACATCTTGAGAGGTAGAATGCGTGGCACGTGGCAAAAGCGATTGATTTCCTACCTCCATCCTTTTATCCTTTTTTCTGAATAAAGTTCATTGAAAAAAGCCTCAGTATTTATGCATCAACCCAATATTTCCTTTCTGGCACGTATCTTGTGGTCTGAGTGAGGTAGAAGTCGTTCTTTTCGGTCTCAAAGCATCCCATCCGCGGAGTGTATACCGACATAATGGTACAAAACCCATTCTTCGGGTCCGGTATCAATGACACGATTCGGTATTTATTCCTTTGACAGCATCTGTCAACTCAGCGCTTCGCGGAGTCTTACAATCGAGTTTCCTGCAGACATATGTCGTGACTTTCGCCACGACTCTTCAAGGTCGTAGATTCTCTGCGCCCTGTTGGTCTCTCATCGCAATCCGTCTGATACGCAGCATTGATTCGCTGCGACGAAGTATGAACGTCGGCGCGCGCGGGCTTCAGTCTCCTGTCTGCCTCCGCCCGGACGGTCGTGTCCGTCCGCCGACTTCTCTTCACCATCCGCTGGATGTCAAGGATTCCGGAGCGAATCGAGTCTACCGCAGCAACGTCGAAGAGGAAGCGCAGCGAAAAAAGGAAAGCTGTTCATGTTTGCCAGCTAAAGCTCTGTTTTTGACATACGAACTGCCAGTTGAGTTAAAGAGATGACCCACAAGACCGTACAGGCTCCCTTAAAGGAAACAGCAGCAAAAACAAACTTCACCCCCGTGCTCCTCGTTAGACACCTGGATGATGCCTGGTTCGCTTTTACTGCGGGCCAAATGTGTCCGCTAGTAACTCAAAGACAGAAGGCCCGGGGTACGTAGCCTCCCCATGCAACTAGCCTTGGTTATTTTACACCAAGGGGCTGTACGCCAAGCCCTGCTAGTTTTTCAATTTTAACCTAAATTTAGTCCGGAGTTTCTTTAGCACACAGGTTAACTCGGTCCATTCCTGCCAAGCCCGTTGGAAGTTGAAACGGGTTTACTAGGCGACAATTTTTTGCCATTTTTTGGACCACCCAATGGCCCGCGGGAAAAACCAACTTTGTTCTTTTGGTTCTCCTTAGGTGCCCTGTACGTCTTATAGGAGATAGGAGATCCGATAGGGTAAGCTCACAGACGTCCCTTGTGAGTGTGACTACTTGCAGAGCGAATTTAGGTTGGTGAGAGGAGATTTTACAAGTTCATGTAAAATCTACAGACAGAACAACAAAAAAGGTAATGTGCTTTGAGCCTGTACGTCTAGCCTAAATGACCTTTGCAGTTCTACGGGATATACCACACGTTCCAAGGATGCTGTAAAATTAAAATCGCATGCGTATTCGGAAAGGATAGCCGTCAGTTTTGAACCATTCCGCCTGTAGCTTGGCTATTTCATAGAAAATGGATGGTTCCATTAGTCGACCATAGCACAGCTTTCAGCTTATAAAGGGACGAAATTATAGTGGTGCGAAAATGGGAAAGCCATTAGAACTAACCAACTGCTGCCGTGAATGTGCCTGATCCTTGGGTTTTTTTTTTGAATTTTGGGTCGGATAACGACAACAAATAGCTGATACTCAGGTTTGGACGTGGTATTGGATAGCTGTGTGGAAGCTTCACATTCATGGGAGGGATCGCGAGCAACAATAGAGGGCATTTTAATCTAGAAGGGTGAGGTGACTTCAGGCGGAGGTGGAAAGACGTCTGACTTCCATCCTACCGGTGTCGTTCATTTATACCATATATCTACCTACTATGGATTAATTTGTTCATCAGCTTGTCACCACAAGCCATGTGCAGACCAAGAATGCGTACAAGCTGCCTTGATAATATTACTGACGGTCACAAGTGGAGGGCCTGGCACATCCCAAGAAGAATCGTTTAGTGCCGAATTAAGCGCCCTCTTCCGCGATCGCAGTGTGTAGGTAGCATGCTGCAATGGTATTTCAGTTTTTACTGATAGACTGTTGTAACGCATTGAACACATACCGCTGAGCAGTGACGAATACAAGCAAAATGGGCACAGATTCATTCTAGGAATTGAGGAAGCGACGCTCCTACAAATTGTTGAGGTGTGTTTATAGAAACGAATTTCTGAAAGCATTTTCTATACGCTGGTACTGGTGGTACCTCCGTAATGTTAAGGAATTGATCTTCTCTATTAAACATCAAAATAGTGCAATTGAACTATACTAGATTGATTCCCGCTGGGCATGTTGGAGCTTCATTTTAATTTAGGATAGCCTTTTAGGGACATTCTAATTCCGCTTTTCTAGTTTTCATATCTCTCTGAATTTGGACTGCACAATGGCTTGTAGTGGCTAGACTGTAGAAAGCTGGTGTTTCATTCATCTCATTCCACGTTCTTCTTACCATTAGATCGTGGGATGCTGTCGAACAAGAACAAGAGTCGATCCGCGTGAAGCTGCGAAACCAAGATTTTAATGCAGACTTTATTCGGCTGAGTCGGCCTAGCATAGAAAAGTCAAGAGGCGTCGGAGGAGCCATTCATCCAAGGATCATTCTGTTTGGCCACAGCCTTGATTCAAAAAGAAAACCTGACGATTGATCAGTAAAACAACCCTACACTGGAAACTTACGAAATGCCGGCAAGTTGCTGTTCAATGAAGGAAATGTGAGTGAATAAGAGGTGAATGAGTCTCACATTCTCTCTCTTCAAGGGCGACTTATGATTGTTTCTATACTGTTAGTTGGGCTGTTTTACGCATCCTTTGTCTCGTTCTTCCCATTCGTTTTACCGGCAAAAATATGAAAAATTGTAAATTGTACTATGGAAGTGTGCACTGAACAAATTCTCAATCTCTCCTTATCTTTTCCAGACTTTGATCGAGGTGATCATGGCGAAACATCACCAGAGTAGAGCTTGCAAAACAGTTTTATTTCACAGCTTGGTGGTCTTGTTCGCAGAAGCTGGTGAAGGAATTGTGGTACGCAAATCGAACTGAGCATCGGTTTGGATCGCAATGAAGAAACGTTTCTTTTTACTGAAGTTTTGTGAGAATCCCATAGGGCCTTGTTAAAGTGACTGCACTATGTTTCAAAAAATCCCATTAAAGTCGTTAGAAAAGATTTATAATTTGACAGCAGTTGCCTTCTATGTCTGCTGTTGAAACTAGAGCAGTTTAAGCCCAGTTCTATCTTCGTTGTTTGTTCGTTATCCGTTTTTCCGTTACCTGGCGATTTTTGGGCAAAATTATCCGTCATCCGCTATCCGGGTTTCAAAATTTTGTTATCCGCTCATCCCTGAAAACCTGCACATCAAAAAGCCGTTGTCATTGGAGCTGGTTTTTGTCATTGAGCGCGCAAGGGACTCCAGGGTATGTGCCATCCAACAACTGGAACCGGCCTCCGTACAAGTGACCCTCAGCGCAGTGATGCTCATCGAACGAATGTCCACGTGGATGCCGATGCGACCCACGACACAACGGGCATGCACCAGTATTCCGCAAACCTGCACATCAACCCGCCATTCCATCTGCAGAAGGCGGTTAGATCCAAGTAAGGCCCGAAAATGGTCTTTTAGGCATTGTGGCGAATTTCTCCAAATTCATTCGATCATAGAATGGAGACACGAACAGCTAACGGCTGATAATTTCATGTCTTTATAAGCTACACCGCAATGTCTTATTTGGCTACCAAAGTGTCCGTACCAACTGTTAAACAGACAACATGAAGCCGGAATCGTTTGAAATTGACAGAGTTATTGCGGACCAAATGCGATTGCGCCTTTGATTTTGCAGTGCCTGTGGAACATAATCGGAAGACTTTCTAAACTCCATACATGCTGGACGTATGAGTTTAAAACGTATAGATTATTTTGCCTTCTACTCTTGAATGCTTTCTATAAAAACAAAAGGATAAAGGAGGCGTTAGTCATTCCTGTTAAATGCGCCAATCATTCCACTTCTAGGGAAGGCGAGGAGGTGATTCGAATGCCTATTTGGCCATACGATGTCCCTTTTATCCCCTTCAGATGAGCCTGGTACTAATTCACTGACCACGGAAAGATAGAAGGCTCGGTTAGCCTACATAGGCGAGAAATTCGAACTAGAAACGTGCAATCGGGTGCACGTTACGGCCAACACCTCCTCCGACTGCGCTACTACGAGCCCACATAGTTTCTATATATTTGGATAATAAGATAAGATCCTTCCATTAAACTAAGTCTGCAGGCGGCTCACTCGATTGATTTTGTAGGGTACTGATTTGGCCAGCTACATGTAAGGAGATAGAGAATCAGCTGGTGAACCCAGGTATAGAGTTCTTTTGTGCAAGCCTAGAAGGGGTGTACCCTCCATGAAGTCCTAAAAATTTATTCAAAATGGTTCAGTTAGGCTTCATCACATATAAATACAGTGTGGCCGCTGAAGGTCATCCAAGCCTGCTTCAACTTTGGCTAACTTGCTAGATGTAGAAGAGGTACATGGTGAACCCCCGCTTAAAGTGGCATCGTAATTTATGGAATTTTAAGCAATCTATTAAAACGCAAAAAAAGCGCCGTGCTCCTGCTCTTAGATTTGGGAGCTTCGGCTCCTCAGGAGAACGAGTGACGTAGTTCGTTTCTTCACTACCATCTGTTATTTATTCTTCACTGAAGCTTAGTGCTGCCCACTAATCTGAACAAATCGCCTACTCTTGCCATACACCGAACCGCGATGCGCCAATCCGCTACAACTACTCTGAGCCGAGAACTATGTCCATGCTTTGATGTCACTGCCTGTGTCTAAGCTCAACGACAACAAAAACAGCCTAAATTTAGAGTCAAGATTTGCCAATGATGTTTGTGATGAAAGCATAGAATCTCAAAACGCTCGCTTTCTTGGTTAGAACTAGGTGGTGCGATGCCTTCGAATTGGCGCCTGATAGCGCAGTCTGTCGGCGCCGGCTGTCGCATGCACTCGACTCATTCAGATTTCCCACCACGGCCAATCAAGCTTTCCTTTCCTCTGGTGTCGGTGAATTGGTACCTGGGAAGGACAAAGTGCTGATTTGTTCATCGGCTGGCTACCGCAATTCGTCATATGGCCAAATACGCATTCAAATCGTCTCCAAGACATACCCTAGAAGTAGAATCCGTGGCGCATCATAAAGGGGATTGATCAACGCTGTCGTTTATCCTTTAATATATTTCGACTTTCTTAGAACGTGTTAAGACCACAAAGGAAGAAGTGCGGTTTTCAAGCTGGGTATGAAATGTAAAAGGAGGAAAGGAAAACTGATTTGTCTATTGGTTGGTGCCGCAAGTAAGCAAATTCGCATTGAAATTTCCTTCATGATATCGCGCGGAAGAAGAATGGTGGGTGCATCTCAAAAAGCCTTCTTTTATCCTCTTTAGCCTTAAAGCCGTCTTTTACACTCTACCCTTTATTTAACATGCCGTTAGAATGGACTGTTTATATGATTTTCACCACGCTAGGGACGTCACACAAAGATCGCCGCTGTTCATGAACCAGTCCACTATTTTATCCGTATAATGGCTACCGTTCCTCTGTGCAGACGTCTAGCACAAGTGGCTCTTAGTAGACAAGCGACGACATTTGAGCTGTAATCGAAATGAGTGGCTATGCGAACTTGGTAATTACATACAGTGTGGTTCTTTTTTGAGCATTGAAGATAGTCGCTGTCGGCAGCTGAGGACGAAAACCGCAAATTTATTCTTCTCAAATCACATCAACACTAATCGCGATGCACAAATTTCAAGCATACACCACAGATGACTCTGATGCACAGAAGTGGACGTGGATATGAAACGATTCGAGATAACAAATCCTGTATCACAATTGTGTTTCGTTGAGGACCATTGCTCAATACCGGCTGGTGTCTGCGATTGGAAAGTAGAATCGTTGAGCGCGCACGACAGGGAAGTGATGCTCTGAAATTCATCAGCAGTTAGTCTGTGTATCAAAGAGACGAGAAAAAAGAAACGTGTGGATGCAATACTCGTGCCTCAATGTCGTTAAGGCCTAATGTGGATTGATGAGTTGACAACCATACAGTGAGCAAAACTATTTAATAATGGCACAAGTTTATTGCATAACAAGGAAAAAGGCAGTCCAATGGAGAATAATATAGAGGCTCTGTAGCCAAAAATTGACCAGAAAGTAGTCCGTGATTTCTTATCTAATCTAAGCAAAGTGATCACCCAAAATGTGATGTGATGTAATGTGGACATTTACGCAATGTTTGTCCTACAACCTTATAAATAAGCAACTGATTGACAATGAACGTCTTTGAAATTGCCCCAACGATTCTCACTAAGAAGAAGCAAACAGAATATGAGCCAACCTCTGACAACACGAATGTGGTCCTGTAGGACATCTACAAGGGGTGAAGTTCGTTTTTGCGGGTCACTCTGTGGTCCAAAAAAAAAATGGAAAAATTTTGTCGGCTAATAACTCATGGACGGGAGTTCTGGGGTACGTATTATATAGTAGCTGTGCTTCTGAGAAATTTCATCGAACGAATGAACGAATGAATTCGTCGCTCATTTTCTTCGAATGAAAGGAAATCGAATAATTTCCCATTTTGCGTTCACTTCGAATTGTCGAACATTTTGTTCGAATCAGATAATGGAAGATTTGACGGTATTCGATATTCGAGGAAAATTATTCGAATTTCGAACAAAATTCAACTATGAGATTTCGGAATAATATTGGATTATGAATCCCCGTCGGTGTTCAAATTCGAACGAATTTTCGATCACCTAGAAATATTGAATATTCCGCCGTACAAATAATTTTTCGAATAAATAATTGGAACAACTATTCGAAAATATTCGTTCGAGCACAAGTATAGTATGTATCGTCCCCTGTGCAACTACTGCTGACCATTTTGCATTAAAAGATAAAGGATGAAGGACAGAGTTACTCAATCACTTTTGGGATGCGCCACGCATTCTACTTCTACGGGATCCGTGGAGGCGATTTGAATGAGCATTTAACCACACAATGACTTGCGGTGGCCATTATTAAATTAATGTTGATCGACATCCAACCAAATATGTCATTCCTTGTAGAGCAATTCACCTCCGCAGTATAATTCTACGGCGTAGTCATGCTTGAACGATCCTATTTAGTTGGTTACAGTTCAAAAAAGGCCGAAGGTCAAAAGTTCGATCACCTAGGACTTGGTCGGTTGTTTAAGATGCGCCGCGCATCCTACTTTTATGGGATGTCGTGGAGACGACTTGAATGCGTATTTGGCCATGCAATAAGACCTGCGGTAGCCCGCCGATGAGCAAGTCCTTGCTAGACCATCCTTTTCGGACAAGTCTGGTACCGATTCTCCGACCACGGAGGGATGGAAGGTTTGGTTGCCCTGACTGGAAAATCCGAAATAGGGAGCTGGTGTCGGGTACACGCGACTATAGGCACCTCCCCCAACTGCGCTACACGCGTCGACACTTAGCGGGTGAAATTGGGTGAAATTTTGAGTGCAAGGTGCCGTTAGGTTCTGCTCTCAACAAATCTGACTCAGTGTTGTAAGCGGTCTACCAAAGTGAGGCTTGTATTGCACTGCTTGCGCTGCGGTATCAGTTATCGTAACTTCTTTAAGAATCGCAGTTGCCCTACAGTAGCTGATACCGCAGTGCAACTGCGATTCTTAAAGAACTCAGTGGCATATACCCATTTCATTATCGCACTGATCCCTCATTACTTAATCCACACCTTAATTAGCAAATGAATTCTTTTAAAAAGAGTAATTGTCCACTGATGAGAAAATGTTGGCGCAATCAGTACCTGGTACCGAAGTCAGCAACATCACTGGTTCATAATATAAGAAGAACGGTTTGAGTCCAAACCAACTACGTCTCGCAATGATTTGTGAAGGACTCAACCACATCGCTAGATTTTAGCGATGTGGTTGAGTCCTTCACAAGAACTGCAAAACACGAATACCTCCATCGAATGAGCCCAGCAAGGCAGGGGCTTCTATTACTCTAGTAGAGGAGACAACGTAGAGCATTCAAAAGTCTCAGTGTTACTAATTTAAGAACAAAAAAGTGAAAAACGGCGTTAATCAACTCTTTAAGGATACACTACGCATTCTAATGCTATAAGATAGTGCGGAAACTATTTGATTGCCTATTTGGCCCACACAACTGCGGTGGCCAGTTGATGGACAAGTCAGGCAAGTCTGTTACTAATCCACCGACCCCTGTACGGCCTGGTAGGGTGTCGCATCAAAACCTCGAAACGGATGCACAAATAGCCGACGCCTCCTTTTACTGCGCTATCATGTGACCCTCAATGACACTTTCACAGCTTTCTCGTACCGGTTGAACTTTTCAATTAGTCGCCAATCTTTCTCTGCGTTCTAATTTGGCGGTTCTATACCTTAGTATGGGTTTTTAAAAATAGCTTAGCCCTTAGGAATTCAAGCGGTTTGTAAGCTCTGTGGCCGAAAAGCATTTAGGGGTGGGTGCTAACCACGCCGCGTTACGACATCCTGTTACGATAATGCAAATCGTAGGAGCCACTAATGAGTCGAACCTCGGCAGAGATGCACTCTACAAAAAAAATTCCGATTGGACGAGTTTTCAATAAATCACTCGTGATTCCAAGGTAGCTGTGCTTCGCAGCTGGAGCTGTGGCGCGTGCGTCGAATAAGGGTTCTTGGTTCGAATATCGACCGGGCCATCCAATTTCACATTCCTCCAGGATTAGTAAGTTGGTGACAGACTTGCCTATGAAAGGCAGAACATGTGCTTTTTCATCGGCAGCTCACCGCACTTTGTAGACCGAATTTCCTACGCAATATCCTTTGTAGTTGTAACACGTTGGCACCGTTGTTTTCATCTTTTTTATTCTCTTAATGGTTCGTTCCAAATTCTGGAAGAAGAAAGGGGCACTCGTTCAGAAGAATCAGCGAGGAGTAACGAGGCACGGAGACACAGTCTCCAAGACTAGACTCAGCAGTAAGTATAAGTCTTGCATTCCAATCATAAAAGGTGAGAGGAAGAAGGAGGTGTAAGTCAAAACCTTCCCAGGATATGCCAGGCATTCTACTCCTACAGGGTATCGCGGAGGCAATTTGAATAAATACGTATTTTGCCAATACCTGACTTATGGTGGCTAGCCCATGGAAAGTTAAGATAGTGTTACAACGATGTTTTGTTTCGATCGAAACTCTAGCGCGAGGCGGAACTCGAACCCGCACCTCCTGTTAGCCGTGGGGCGGGAATGCTCTACGCCGTTAAACCACCGGTGCTGTTTGGTCGAACGCAACATCCACACCTTGTGGGACCCATCAGCACTCACCAGTATATCGGGATGAACTAGCCGCTGACATCACCATGGAACCAGTTAAGAGTCTTGATAGAAACAATTCGAACGATGCAGCAGTACTCGTGGTGTAATGGCTTAGAGCATTCCCGCCCGGTGAGCAGGTTCGAGTCCCGCCCGGCGCTAGAGTTTTGATCGCAGCAAGACATCATTGTAACGGATTACAACCTCGATATCAGCTACTTGGGATTTAAAGAAATGGAAAGAGATGGAAAGCTTGGTTGGCCTGTTATGGACCGGAACCAAGAGCCTGGAAACGCTACTACACGCGAGTCACCTACTAAATCTCTTTATTTATTTACTACATATACTTACGTTAAATGGAATCAATCTCACAATACACAGGCATAAAACATAGGAAGAAGGACAACATTAAAAACAAAAAAGAAGAAAAAAGAAGGAAGGCATGAAGTATTTCGGGCACAGATAGAACGCGCCTCCTGAAGCTATTGTAACTAAGGTTAAGAGAAGAGTTTTTGAGAGCATTTCAAGGCAGTTTCCTGTTGAGAAAGAAGTATCGGCGACAGTTGAGTCTTGCGGAATTTACCTGTACCTTTCTGACTACCCCTCCCCTGGTAGAAGAATTTTTCACTGAGAAGAAGTCCGCCAGTTTAAATCCAGATTTACCGAAGAAAATCTTGTATAACAGCAACAGGTCATTGGACTCCCTTCTTGTTTGTTGATAATTTTTGTAGGGCGAGATTAGCATTTCGCTCAGTGTTTCAAAGAATTCGATCGTACAGGAAGCCAAGCAGTCGGATTATTAGCTTTCTGGTAAACCTATTCTGAACCTTTTCTAGTTTCTCGATAACTGAGCACTTATAGGGTGAAAAAACTGGGGTCCCCTATTCTAGGAGTGGCCTTATGTAGGACTTGAAGGCCTCGATTAGGAATTCAGGTCTTTTGGTAGACAAAGCCCTAAACATCCTGGAGCCTGATTTATCAACGATTTACAGCAATTTAACAGAGAAAACACGGCCGAAATCTCTGATAGCGCGGCGCCCCTGGAGATCATCGCCATCACTTTGTTTGCAACCATTCAAAATTTTCAAAATTTTCAAAATTCACCATTTTCAAAATTAAGGTTTTTAGTAACCATAAAACCCAAATCAGTCATTTCGCCAACCTCCTCGATTGAAGAACCGTCAACATAGTATTGGTACCTACAATTGACATTTCTCAAATGAGGACCTTGGTCTTGATTTTAGAGATCAGTAACGTCCAAGTGGTAGACCAGGAGTGCAGCGCATCAATAGTCTGTCGTAAACAGTGAAGCCATCTTCAGGGTCTACAGTGGGAGAGCTTTATGCCATCGACAAAAACGCAGAAGTCAATCCCCTCAACGCTAAGTATGTTGTCGAGCTCATATCTGTAGATACTGAAGAGGATGGGTGATAAAACACCACCTTGCGAAACTCCGCTGGTATTGTACAGGGTGAGCCAAAATAACGTGGACAAGTTTTTTTCGTCATAATTATAAAACAACCAAAAATTCGAGAAAACGTCGACTAAATTACAACAATACAGACATTAGGGTTCGTAATATTCGAGTGGTTTCGAAGTGGCCTCCCTTGGAGCGGATGCAGAGGGCCAAACGTTTCAAGAATTTTTCGACGACGGGCCGCAGGTCGTATCTGGGAACAGATTCTGTTCACGGTTGAGAAGCTGTTCACCGTGGAGCAGGCGCACAGTCGCCAAAATGGTAGGATGTGGTCTACAGAGGCTCCAAGCACCTCTGCTGTCGTCCAAAACCACAATCTGTCATGGTTTGGGGCGGATGCGGCAAGACCCCTGGTTTTCGTGGATAAAGGAGTGAAAATTGACGAAGATGTGCACCAGCGAGACATTATCGAGTCCGTAGTTCTTCCTTCGGCCCAGTAGCACTTCTTCGATGCCCATTGGACGTTCCAACAGGACTCTGCACCCGCACATAGTGCGAAGAGTGCGCAGGCGTGGTGCATGGTCAATTTCCCCGTCTTCATCACGCCTTCGGAATGGCCGCCGTATTCTCTGGATTTGAATCCAATGGACTACAGTGTGTGGGCATTTTAGAGGCCAGGGTCGGCGTCAAACGCCACAGCAGTCTCGAGTCCCTGAAGGAATCCTAACGCCAGGAGTGGGAACGGTTGTCTCCTGATGACCTGCGGCCCATCGCCGAAAAATTCGCGAAACGTTTGGCCCTCTGCATCCGCTCCAAGAGAGACCACTTCGAAACTACTTGAACATGATGTGCCCTAATGTTTGTATTGTTATAATTTAGTCGTCGTTTTCTCGAATTGTTGGTTGTTCTATAATTATGACGAAAAAATCTTGTCCACGTTATCTTGGTTCACCCTGTATATTACTGCTGGAAGTAGTTGTGCAAAAGTATCCGCCACGAGAATAGAGGGCATGGATGAGGAATACGTCAGCTTAAGGCTGGTTCATATGTATTGCTCGCTTGCCGAGTCTTCTTAACCTTACATAGAATCCGTGTCGAGGTCACGCAGTTGCAGTTCATAGGTTGTCCTATGTTGCTCTGTTGAGATTAGGGCGTTCTTCGAACCGCTTTCTTAATTCGAACCGGATCACATGACTGATAATTGCTACTATATACGTATAGGAGCATTTATCAGTCATGCGATCCGACTCGAATTAGGAAAGCGGTTCGAAGAACGGCTTTATATACGTATATTAATAAAGAACTAGCATTGAGCTGCTTAGCGACTTAGCGGAGATCTAGAGCACTGTGGCTTTATCCCCAAAGACGTCATATTCAAACGCAGTGACGCTAAAGATGAAAGGGCTCATGAACAAGCCGTCGAGCTGCTTAACTGAAGCTGCTTTCCATTTCACAAGTGACGAGGTACAGGTACAGGAATAGACTCCGCTTTTGTAACTGATTTTATGTTTGCTCATTTTCTAAAGTGCTTCATAGATAACACCTAAGGAGTTCAAGATTTTTTGTGACGATTGACGTGATCCGACGTCATCGAGCAAGCCTCATCAAGTAAGTCCACGAAAAGACCTTCATTTTTCCTTAGCAGAAAATATGTATTTACATAGCGCTCATACTAGAACTGAGAAACGAGCGAGACGAAATGATTGTTATTTCATAAATTCGCTGCAGTAAAGCATTTCAAAGCGATAGAAAGATAAAAAGGATAAGTGAAGGAGTTAGTCAATCGCTTTTGGGATGCGCTTCGAATTGCAGTTCTACGGGATATCGATGGCTAATTTGAATGCGGGTTTGGCCTATACAATAGCCTGCCGTGGCCAGCCCATGAACAAGTCAGTGGTTCTCCTTCCCATACAAGTCTTGTAAAACTCGTCAATCTTGGAGGGATGGAAGGCCTGGCTGCTCCGGGCAGGAAATCCGAACCAAGGACCAGAAAGTGAATAAACATCGAAATCATCAACTGAATATTTTGCTTCGTCTTGCCATCCTATCCGGCACTCTTACGGAATATAGTGGAAGCAATTTGTATGCGCGTTTCGCCTATACAATGACTTGTGGTGGACAGCCGATGGACAAGCCAGTGTTCTATCATTTCTAAAAAAAAGTCTGGTACCATTTTGCCGATCCCGAACGGATGGAGGGCTTGGTTGACCAAGACGGGAAACCCCCGAACCAAGAACCTCGATTCGGGGTGCATGCGGCAGGCGATGCCTCCTCTGACTTAGCTAACACACGTCCTTCATTTAAAATCAGTATGTAAAATTATCTATATCAAATTATTGTATTCATTAAACATATTGCTTAAGTTTAGGCGTGTGTAGCGCAGTCGGAGAAGATGCTGGCGCCGCGTGCAGCCGGTACCAGGTACTTGATTGGATTTCCCGTCAAGCACATGCAAGCCTTCCATCCCTCCTGGGTCGGTGAATTTGTACGAGCCCTTTCCTGGTAAGGATAGAGCGCTACCTCGTTCATCGGTTGGCCACCGTAAGTCATTATATGGCCAAATACGCACCCAAATCGCCTCCACGACCTCCAGTAGAGTAGAATGCGTGGAGCCTCCCAAAAGGGATTGAGTGACGCCATCCTTTATTGCTTAAGTTTGTTATGTTACTAAATTCTATCCTGTATGCTTTATTTTAGTCATTTAATTCTTGGGTCGAATCTTATTTTCCGCGCAATTTTTCCGACCAACTGGTGCCCAAAAGTTGTCTTCTGCCTTTTTGATTGACCACAACGACCATAACAAAGGCCTATATATCTGCGGCCCTCTCTTCTCAAGAGGAATAAAGTTTTAAGCATTGTTTTATTTCTATTTTTTATAATTTTCTGAAGAAATATTTAATTTTAAGATAAAATTAATTCATTTGATTTTTTTCTGAGTTACTTATGGTCCTAACGAAGTGAGATACGTGACTAGTCTGAGAAGTATTTGGGCATGGCGCACACACGTGGAGATAATTCACTACTCACTTGGAAAACTCCGCTGCAAATTGCTGAGCTGTTCACCGAAGTTGATGATGGAACCGTCGAGTGCCGTGACAGCCAGAATCGAAACACAGAGCGCTAACAGAACGAACGAGAATCGATGCATCACCCTGAAATTGTTAGCGGTGACGTGTAGAACGACATCGTAGTGGAAGGCACGGCAACGGATTACGGTAGGCGAACTATGTACAGCACAGAGGAGCCGATTCTTCAGCTGATGTCGGTGATTCGCAAGACTGCAAAGGTTATAGGGGACATACACGAAGATACGATAATACACTATTTATCACACGACTAAAAATATGTGAAAAAAAGTAATCAGAAAGTGCCTAGAAGAAAACCAGGACCAAATGGACTACATAGAGTGCTAGGCCAAAGTGGGATAATTAGACAGAACATAAGTTGAGAATCGTCTGACGATGATTGCTGGACTAAACGGAAAAGAAAACCAAGAGCAGTTCCGTCCCAAGCCTCCGACATTTTTTTTTATTTCGTAGAATTGTATAGAAGTCAGCTTACCCACAAATCAATCAAACAGGAAAGCTCCGGTGGCGTAATAGCGTAGAGCAATCCTGCCCGATTAGAAGGTGGTGCGGGTTCAAGTCCCAATTGGCGCTAGAGTTTTGATTGCAACGGAACATCGCCATGCGAGCTTGTAACCTCAGTACTAGCCCCAAGAGACTTCAAACAAAAGTTGTACCAATAAATGGCTTTAACTTATATGGAATATGTTCTGTCAAGCTTCGTTTAATTTGAATCCGCTCTGTTGACAACACAATTGTACGGGAAAGATGGTTTTGCTACATGAAGAAAGGCTTATGTCCTTCTCGTCGGTTCTAGGTGGTCTCACCTAGAGAAGCCTCGTTTATCAAGTCCACAGAAACCATGGAGAATTTTGCTCTCAAAATCAGGTTAATGTGATCTAGCGAGGTTAGTGGAACAGCCACTATCTATTCTGATCAGGATTTTCCATCATATTAAAAGTACTCAGCGCTGAGCTCAAGTCCAACCGCTATGCTACTGCTTTCTGGATTATTTCTAGTTATCGCGTAGTAGGCTGTTGTGTAACACTTCCGTTATTGTTATTTTGTTGCTTGACATTGTAGATACTGTAGCGTTGACGAGGCATGGTAGCGCAGTCGGAGGACGCGCCGGTTTTATAATAGTCTGCACTGCGAATCGAGGTCCATGGATCGGGTACCCCGCCAAGGTCAGCCAATCCTCCCATTCCTCCGGGGTTTATGGTTGGCAGCAGACTTGTCTGAGAAGAACAAAACACTCACATGTCCCTCGGCTGGCCACCACAACTCATAGGATACGCCACATACCCTCTCAAATAGCCTCTAGAACATCGCGTAGAAGCAAAATATGCTTCCCAAAGGATTGGATACCTCCGTCCTCTATCCTTTTTTATTTCATTGCTATTCCTTTTTACTCAGCCAGCAGTATTGCTACGAATGTTATGGGACTCCCGACTGAGATTCAAATTTCCCTTCATAGAAATTAAATCACGCATCTACATGCTAAAGGATGAAGAACGGAGTTACTCATTCCTTTTTAGGATGCATCAGGCCTTCTACTTCAATTATATCTTCGAAATTTTTTTCGGTTGCAAGTAGAATGTGTGGCCTACCCCAAACAGAGCCAGGTAAATAGCTCTAATTGAATATGATGAAAAACGACAGTGTGCCGGAATTATGCAAGACCTTCAACAAATTGCTTTCTATTTTTAACACTAATCCGCGAACTTTCCGGGTTACACTCAGAACAACACAGTTCTCACAGAAAAAGAAGGGAATCCATGCGAAATTGAGTTGAGGTCGACGATCGACAATTAGAAGCGTTGTCGCCTAGGCCAAATCGACGTAAGTTATCTGGGCCTGTCATGGTTGATTGGAGCGGTTGATGCTACCAGATGGAAGAGACGCGAAACTGACTGTGTTCCATCAATAGAATTCCACCAAACCAATCAACACGGATGGACGAAGTTCTTTTTGAAAGGCCTTGGCATGGCATCCATTGATGTATTAAGGCAAACTGGGCCAATTTGGCACGCGACAGAGACGAATGGAGATGTTTTTCGCAGTAATTAAAGCTAATCGACTATTATCTCAAGAAAAATGAATTACTCAATACAAAATAGGTGGGTCGGTTATGATTGTTTGGTGTGGCTGGCACATGACAATTAATTGCGTAATTTGAAGGTCACCGCATACCGATTGAATAGCGGTTTTTGATGGTGCAGATCTAAGATTATTGTGTGCGGCTGCCAGGTAATTGTAATTTCCCACTGAAAAATCGCATCGAAAATGTCTGATTTTTCACCGAATGGTTGTGCGCAAAAGAGGTTCTCGGACGGTTTCACTGGCGGTTACCTATTTCGTAGCATCCACTGAAATGAATGTACATCATTTTCATCTTGAACTGAATACATTCGATCTTAAACCAAACACTTCTTAAAGCAAATTAGTGCATATCATGACAGAACACACAGCCTTTGAAAATTCAAAGTAATCTCTTGGTTAAAGAAAATTGGCATCAAACACTTACTCTGAAAAAAATTATGCACACTTTTTGAATAGGCATAAAATGCATATCCCTTAATTAAAACGGCATTTGTGAGATCCTTAGATTGATACTAAGGTGTTCCGATAAAAATGTCTTTTGCATTCAGGGGCTGCGCCTCGTCTGGAACATTGCAGTGTTCATTTGGATGATTCTGTACGTACTTATCCGTGATGCTACATACGCAGTGGCGAATTATGGCTTTGTAGAAAGATTTTTGGGATATTGTGATTGCTTTTGTTGTTTCTAATTTATGCTTTTATGCTTTATGTTTTCTTTGGGGTTCTTCACGTAGGTGAACTTCAAAAAAATTCTTGAAAAAAATTAAATTATCTTTAATAGACCATGTTTATTCAAGCTTTAGATACGTTTAATTC
Organism: Heligmosomoides polygyrus bakeri; assembly: GCA_947359475.1. NCBI lineage: Eukaryota > Metazoa > Nematoda > Chromadorea > Rhabditida > Heligmosomidae > Heligmosomoides > Heligmosomoides polygyrus. Next base: position 88,568,490 of record OX375867.1, read on the forward strand.
AGCTTGCAAAATGTTAACATCTTTTTCGGAAGTGTAGAGTTTTAGGTAAAAATCGTATACTATCTTTAGATTTGCTGACTAACAACTAATTTAGTAAATAGGAAGGCCGTGTTTCTGTGAAGACTCGATGAAACAAATTCTGCAAGCTCAAAAAAGAATCCGTTAACGGTGGGTTGTTTCCATCAGCGCCACTTAGAGACAGACATAACGAAACTGCAAGGCATAAGGAGCTTCATGAATGACCCTCGCTAATGTCTTGAATGGCTAATGGCGTCCTCTATAATTACCATGCTGCAAAGTGTGTCAGTGAATAGTAATAGCCATAATAATGAAATCAACTCGAGCCGGATGGACATCAGAAGAAGAAGGCAGTAGATGGGCTTCATGCGAATGAAGAGGAACATAAGAAACACGTGGACGAAACGCAAGTGCACGAGGAAGAACGTGAACACTAGTGCAGCCAAGGGCCCTCTAAAACTCAATGAGCAGCTTACTTCGGAGGGATCCGAAGACATACTGAAGGGAGTTCAGGGAAAGGGTGAGGCAATATCGCTTGTACAGCTACTTAGAAGAGCCCCTGAGGAGAGGTCTCTCGAAAGATGATAAAGAATGAATGAAGGATAAAGACTGCTGTTGGCTCTAGTGGAACACGCCGCGCATTGGACTTATCCAAGGTATCGTGGGGGCTATTGAATGCGTATTTGGCCTATACAATGGTTGCGGAGCTGGCAATGGATCTGCCAGCTGTATATCACGTCCTGCCAGTATTCGGTGAGAAAGGCGGTAGCAGGGTCTCCATTTGACCTTGTCGTGTGCCAGAATAGTCCAGTACATCCTACTGGCTCGAGGTACAATGAAACAGCCACACTTTTCGTTCATCGCTTTTACAAGAAGTCCTACCGAAACGCCGTAATAGGGTGACCGCCAATAAACGTCGGTGCTGTCCTCCTGACGCATTACCTGCATAGCCCACTTAATTTGCGGCCATTTGGTCCATGCTTCACCTTCTTGATCCGCGAACATCGGCAAAGCTCGCAACTACGGATACTCTGTCCTTTGTTAATCTGAATTTTGCTATCCACAACATTGTCCTTCATAGTAATCTTCAGGCCCTCCCATCTTGAAACAAAGAACATAGAACATTTATTGGGCTAAAAATAATAGAAAATCAGTTGAGCACAAAAAACGCAGCAAAAGTTGGATTTTTAAAAGTTAGCAAAAGCGACGAACACATTTATTGTGCTAAAATAATGCAAAATCAGCTGATCACAAAAGATTACAGAGAAGCTGGCTTTTTAAAAAAATAGCAAAAACAATTTCTTCTATGAATTACATAAAGTGAAAAGTGCTTTTTTCTCAAAGCGACTCAGCACTCTACTCACTGAAAACATCGTACATCGCCTATTCTTTTTTAAACTAATTTGTTATCTAATTTCTCAAGAAAAACCTTGGCCTTTCTGTTTAAAAAAGTTGTTTAAGAAACATTGCTATCGTTGTTTACTTTTGTTATTTATTCTGTACCAACGAGTTTGATAGGTGGAAATATTTATCTTAGGCCTGACGTTTCGACCGCTCCGCTACTGAGCTACTAACTCTAAGGCCTTTGTCATACCATCGCTCACCCCGAGCGACGCCTAATGATATGCTCCCATATCGATCGGGCGGCGCGATGGAATCGATATGGGTGCATATCATTAGGCGTCGCTCGGGATGAGCGATGGTACGACAAAGGCCTAAGTGGTAGCGACGTCGCTACCAAGGGTGCACATTCAACGGTTAACGATTTAACGAATTTAACGAATTAACGACGTTCTTCGTTAAAAGCTGGCTTAGCGACGTAACGGACATTTTAAAAAATTTAACGGAATTTTTAACGGACTTTTTTCTCAGTAAGTTTATCACTTTCGCCCTTACCCCCCCGTCTGTCTCCATTAATGCTGCTGGCCTCATCCCCCGATTAGGACTGCTCCTGAAAAACTATTGAAATCAGCATGCTGTTCTCATATCTTTTATGGTACATTTGAATTATTGGAAATAATGCATTCTGGAGCTAGAAGTTTCTTCTCCGAGCCCTCAATACCTCAACGAATCCACAAAGATACTTGTATAACCTCCACGCCTATCCTCATTTGGTGCTGCTTATCCTAGAACACTTCTGCTAACCACCTGGAACAGTCAAGACAGAGAGAATGTTTTCAGCCGCTGGGCGTATATTAAACGACTTCAGGCTAATAATAAAAAATACGAAAGCTACTTTTCCTGAACGTGACCACGTTGACGACGTGTCACACTTTTCGGCAGTGTGGGACCGTGTGACACTGTGTCGTGTCACGGTCCCGACGCCGCAAAAAAGGGATTAGCCTCACCGGGCACGCGAAAATCGTGCGTTCGACAACGTGTTAACATTCTAGTGGTAGGCTTTAAATTGTATTTTTATTATTTTTTCTGTAATCAGTAGGCATCGAGTCCGTGTCGAGATTGTATTAGGTTGTAACGAAATAAATGGCACTGAACCACTGTAAATTTAAACAGTTAATATCTCGGCTTGTAGGCAAGTTTATTAATCGAAATAAAAACCTTCTGATTCTACACATCTTTGCAAACGTGACACAAGCTTTTTTATCCCAGTAGCATAAAAATCAGAAGTTCTGGAATTGGCGAAATCTTCGAAGGCACTTTCGGCATCCTGTTGGTATTTGAATATTTTCCCTACCAAGAAGTCGCCAAGATGCTTGAAGAAATGGTGGTCTGTTGGGGAGAGGTCGGGAGAAAACGGAGGATGTGGTAGAGTTTCAATGCTCAGCTCATTCAATTTCTGCAACGTCATTCGTGCTACTTGGGGCGAGCATTGTCGTGCAGAAGGAGAACTCGCCTTCGGTTTACCAAGGCCGGGCGGATATCCTTCAACTTTTTCATCATTTCTTCAATTTCAATGCAGTACTTCTCTGCCGTGATGGATTCACCGGGAAGGAGGAAGCTGAGGTGAATAATTCCCAGCGAACACCACCATACTGTCACCATTACTTTTTTTGGTGCAATTCCGGCTTCGCAAAAACCTTGGGGCTCTCATCGCTGTCCACCCACTGTGCCGGTCGTCGCCTGTTGTCGTTCATTATCCATTTCTCGTCACAGGTTACGATACGATCAAGGAATGGGTCCGTTTCGTTCCGTAGAAGCAGTGCGGACGAGATCTCATATCGTCGGTTTCTTTGCTCCTCAGACAGCTCGTGAGGCACCCATCTTTCCAGCTTTTATGTCTTTCCAATTTCCTTCAGATGCAGGCAGCTGTGTTGTGACTGACGCCAAGAACCTTCGCTATCTCCCTGGTACCTTTGTGTGGATCCTCCTCTACCACATCTCTCAGCATGTCCTCATCAACATCACTATGCCTCCCACGACCTTCATGTCCTTCCAAGCTCTCATCTCCATTCCGGAACTTCTGATACCAACGATACGCCGTCCGAATTGTGGAACATCCTTGACCGAATGCGGCGTTGATCTTCTCGTCCGCCTCCTCAGCTGTAGTGCCCAGCTTGAATTCATACAAGTAAATGCCTCGGTTTACCCTTTTGTCCATCTGCAAAAAAGTCAATAAAACTCTAAAGTTTTCCCACTTTTACATAGAAAATTTGGTACTCACCGGTAGAGCAAAGTTTGCGCTTCTAAATGAAATGACACATGTTACGGTTTGTTCTTGATCAAACGCGTAAAGACGCGCCAAAAAATGGCGCGAGCCATTTAATTCGTTACAACCTAATATTATGTGTGCCCATAGAATAGTCACACAAAACGGTTTCGCAAAGAACTGGGAAAGGGGAGGAACTCCGAGGTCTGCCTGTTCGCACATTTTGTGAGGCCTTGCCGGTGTGATGCGGGCACCAGGCCATTAAGTAACGTTCTGCTGAATGATAATTCCTACTTGTTCTTATTCCACACCCTGTAGATAACTTGCTGCTGGAGGCTGGTTTATTTTGCTGTCCACAGTTTGTTGGTATTGAATTGATTATTTTGCATTGCAGTGTCACACTCCATTCCTTGATCTTTGAAGCTGAAGCGTATAACGTTTTCTTCATTTTTTTCACTTGAAATAATGATATGCAGCTAATTCCGTTTTTGACGAATTTTAACAATTCACCGCAAATTTAACGAAAATTTTCCGTTAAAAAAATTCTTTAAAAAATTTAACGCACAGAACCTTGTGTGCACTCCAGATTGCTTACTCTGCGGTGAAAAACCATGCCTCTGAAGATGACGAAACGATTGAAACGTCAGGCCTAAAATAAATACTTGCACCCACCAACCTCGTTGGCACAGAAAAAATAACGAAATTCTCCTCTCCACTCATTTTGTGCAGCTCTAATTTGTTCAATCTGCTCTGCATCGGTGTAGATTCCTGATGTGCTTATCACTAGTGGAAGAGCTGTGGCATCTAACGATGGCAATCAAAGCATTTGAAATCCCAGATTATTCAACACGATATCACGGATGAGTGCTGGTAAGCCGTGCCTCTAACCAGGATACTATCTCAACGGTAGGTCGGAACGGCGCAAATGTTGTATATGGGCAGAACCGCCTCTCTCTGGGTAGTAACAAACTGCAGGTATCTCGACCCCAATACAACTCTGCGCAGAGTTAGGGGCGACGGAAGTCGCGGGTTGGCGCCCTGTTGATTCACGTGCTCCACAGCTGACGGGGGCGCGCGGGATGAGTGCTCGTATCGCGGCTAAGCGCAGTGCTCAGGTGGCGTAGTAGGGAAGAGCTCGGACTCGTAAACGCAGGGTCGGGGGATTGGATCCTGCAGACTGCGTTTGCTTTGCACTTTTGCAAAATCCATGTTTATCATATAAGTAATCCACCTAGGGGTACTATAGTGTGTTATAGAGCATGTTTACATATAACATACCACCCATACAGTTAACAAGGCTGGTCCAGGCAGGGTCACCGATTTCGCTGAAACGTTGTTTAGGGGGTCATTTAGGGTGCTGATCACGAATCTGACACCCATTTTTCACGATTCTGTCTCTACCTGCCGTCATCGGCAGAAACTTTAAGAATGTAATCCTGTGCCTTCCTGTATCTATATTATTCAGCCGAATCGTGAAAAACGGATGTCAGATTCGTGATCAGCACACCAAATAACCCCCTTGACAAAGTTTCAGCGAAATCGGTGACCCTGCCTGGACCACCCTTGTTAACGGTATTGGTGGCCTCCGACCGCATCGTGAAAAACGGATGTCAGATTCGTGATCAGCTCCCCAAATAACCCCCCCCCCTAGACAAAGTTTCAGCGAAAAAAATTTTTTTTGACCGAAGTCTTGTCGGTGGAGTCGGAACTTTTTACTAGTGCCACCAAATATCTATCGTTACATAACTATAGCTTCACACAAAATAGGCTTAAAATAAGTGACACACAGAAGTGAACATTTTAGCTAATCTGTAGTTTGAAGCATATGTTATATGCAAACGTGCTCTATAACACACTATAATACCCCTAGGTGGTTTACCTATATGATAAACATGGATTTTGCAAAAGTGAAAACGAACGCAGTTTGCAGGATCCAAACCCCCGACCCCGCGTTTAGGAGCCCGAGCTCTTCCCGACTACGCCACCTGAGCACTGCGCTTAGCCGCGATACGAGCCCTCATCCCGCGCGCGCCCGTCAGCTGTGGAGCACGTGAATCAACAGGGCGCCAACCCGCGACTTCCGTCGCCCCTAACTCTGCGCAGAGTTGTATTGGGGTCGAGATACCTGCAGTTTGTTACTACCCAGAGAGAGGCGGTTCTGCCCATATACAACACTTCCGCCGTTCCGACCTACCGTTGAGATAGTATCCTGGTAAGACATCGTGGATGTTGTGTTCGATCAAACAACGCTGGTAGTGTGACGAACTGCATCCTGCCCGGATTGTTCAGGTTCGAGTTATCCCTGGCCCAGGAATTTTAACCACAACTGAACATCCATCTAACAACTCGATTGCTTAGTTCTTGGATATTCAACGGGCTAACATGGCGATCAAAAATGGCGCAATAGAAGGAGGAATGGCGTTCCTAACGAGTCATTCTTTTAGAAAAGCAGCACGAATTTAATCGGAATTACGCAGAAGTTCAGAATCCCAAAGAAGGATTTATTTACGATGTTCCTTATCCCTTATCCTTTAGCCTTTTGGCACCAGATGTGCTGCTTCAAATAATCAAATAGTGCTCATCTAATCCATTTGCCGAAATTTACACCTTCGTCTCCTACAAAACTTCATTTGAACGGCAACTGGACTACTAATCAAGTGAACATTGCGGAGGATTGGTAACGTGTATGAACATATTTCAACGAAAAGGCGTCACGAACCTGAACCGGGCTGTAATTATCCAATACTGGAACGCTTTTACTTCAGCTAGAAGCTGAAAAGTATGGCTACACGGCCGTTCCGGCAGTAAACACGAATTCCTGTTTAGTTCGGTGTTTACTGATTATCTGACAAGTTCCACCCCTTCTCTTACTGAGGAGCACAGAGAGAAAGAAGTCTTCTTGTTTGGCTTTTGTATAGCATCGTAGAGGAGAAAGGAGTTGGTTTTTTTGGCTTTCGTATAAGGACCCGTCTCGAACGGAGGGCAACTGATCCGTTTGTTTACTCGTATTATCTGTTAATTAATTCTAGTTGTTGTACTTCCCTTTGGTCGAACGATGACCTTCCCCTTCAGGTGACAAAGGATGTGCTTATCAGTATGTCACCTAAATGACAGGTAGGTGAATGGTGGGCAAACGTGGGTGGTCCTATCACCACTCGGACTCAGCCTTCACCCGACTAATTTTGGTGACATTTTCAAAAACGGATATTTTCTGCCGAAAACATGTTTGTTTTGGCAATCGCGCTTGACCAAGTGAATCTCATGATGAAAATTAATCGCGAAATTAGTAAATAAGAAATACTAGAAAAATAAGGGTAAAAGGCCTCAGTAGGGTGCAGTAGGATGCAGCTGGCGCATACAGAGCATGTGAGAACTAGCACAGCAGGAGACTAGTCTCCATATGTCTAGACGTATCTGTATAACTGCGGCATCTGTGAACAAGAAGATTCAGAAAGATTAAGAGCACACGGAGTGATCGGGGTATCCCGTTTACGATGCTGGCTCTAAAGAAAGTTCAGAGAATGGTGGGATTATCGGAAATGATAACAATGAGCAGGTGAGTTTCCATGGCTTAGCAAAGAGCACCGTTGGCGGGAGAATAAAGACCATCACAGATAGCTGTCTGAGGAAGGAAGGAGGGCCACCGCCCACGATGGGCTGTTTAAGGCGCATTCTTCTCAGGGAGAAGAAGAAAGAAGAAAGAAAGAAAGAAAAGTCACCAAGGGTAGAAGGACCTGAATCGTCCACATCCCGGTGGAAAGCTCCGTCCTAAAACCGTTAACGAGGTGAAGGACTTCCCAGGAGACATCACAGCAAAGGCCTTTCGTGTCCGATCTGGCCATAACTGTTCAGAGCCGGCTGAGGTCGAAACCTAAAATCCGATGGCGGAGACTGTAGGATACAGATCTGGCCGCCTAATACCGTAAAAAAGGACCAGAACGTAGTCCGAACAATCCTCAAAACCCAATCCTGACCCAGTGGGACCCTCGGTGTAAAGGTAGAAACTGGAGTAGATAGGGCGGTATGATTACGGAATAAACTGAGTAGAGAAGAATAAAGAATAAACGACGGCGTTACTCAAACCCATTTGGGATGCGCCACGCATTCTATAATATTTCTACGGCGTGGAGGCGATTTGAATGCGCATTTGGACATACAATAACTTGTGGTAGCCACTCGATGAACAAGTCAGCGCTATATCTTTATCAAAAAGTCTGGTATCAGTTTCGATCCCGAAGAGATGGAAGGATTAGTAAGCTTTGGTGAAAACTCCGAAGGAACATGGAGTTGGGTGCACGCGACAGCCGGTACCTCCTCCGACTGCGCTACACGCGCGCACTGAGTAAAGGAGAACAAGTGGATTTATTAGCAGCTAATAAGCCCAGTTCGATATACTACTATTAGGGGGGGGGGGCAAAAGTAATGAGACACCCCATGCCGTGTCCATATATCTCGTGGCTAGAGTCTGGTTTCGTGCTTGTCGTATTTGTATATTTGTATGCTACTTACTGAAGCCCATCTGAGAAGTTACCACTTCCGCCCTTTCCAGAAGCATGCCAAAACCCCAGCCTGTCTCATGCCGAAACCCCAGTTTGACGAGTCGACCTTTGTCGCGCAAATCTCCCCCAATTCCCAACCCCGAGCAGCCTTGGCTCAATATTCACGCAAGATGAGAAGTACGTCTTCTACCTTAACCCTGGATGAGGCCGAGTCTGGTAACAGGTCACCAGGCCTCATCCAGCGAGTCTGGATGAGGCCTGGTGACCTGTTACCGACCTTCGTTCGGCGAGATGTTCACGGCGAGAAGCATCTTTGGAGCTTTTGGGTCTGCGCCCATGGATCGGTTTACCGGAAGCTGTTTCCCAAGAGCACGACGATGGACTCCAAGGTCATGGTGAACGAAATAGAAGAGGTGGGCCGGCGACTCGCTCTTATTCATTCGCAGCGCTTCAAGAAGGTTCTCCTCTTCGACAACGCCGCACCCCATCGGGAACAAGTAACCACGTATAAGCTTGGCCAGCTGGGCTACGTTCACATGCCTCACCCACCGTATTCGCTGGACATCTCTCCATGCGACTACCACTACTTGAGCCTACAGGACTTCCTGGTGGGAAGGGACACAAGAACCCAAGCAGTGCTTGACAACCATATCGAGCAGTTGATCAACACCAGGCCCAAGCAGCTCTGGAAGGATGGGATCAGGAAGTTGGCTGAGTGATGGTAGCAAGCTCACTGCCCTTAATGGCAAATACATTCCTCAGCATCGTTGAGTTGTAGTTGAGTTATAGAGAGATAAAGATTTTTTTCATTTTGTCTCATTACTTTTGGCCCCCCTAATACTATATGGTTTACTTGCAATTTTCCCTGTTTAATTTGTTTAACTGAACCTCACTCAGTACAACCACTAAGGTGCGGAACAAAATTTTCCGTGAAGCAAATATGATACGTTCTTCGTGGATCACTTTTGTCGAAGAGCTGAGCTATTCTGGCACGTGACAAGGTTGAAAGAAGATATTGCTGGTAGTGCCCACTCAGGAAACTCGCTAATGACAGGTGATTCCAGCGATTTGCTCTTCTAAAGAGATTCCTAGAAGCCAATTACGGGAGCAACGCGAACGAAAGATCTAGGCCACTTTTGCACGTGATAGTGATGAATAAGGGCTTGGCTGGAACCCGCTCGAGCAACTAGATGACGAGGCAATAAGTGATGCGGGTGAGTTTCTTCTCCAAAAAGATTCTTAGAAGTCCATTACGGTACAGCGATGATTAACCGAACCAATAATTGCCCTTAAATGGTGGCTGCACTAGCTGCTAATATCAGCGCTCATCAGCAGTTATACGGCCAAGTGCTCATAGATCGCTACGTCATCAAAGGAATGAGCTAGAGCTCAGAGGTGGAACATATAAGAATGTCCCGTAGAAGTGGATAAGACTTGACCACGTCCACATCACGGTCCGAGACACGACGATGAGGCACAAGACGAATGGTGCCTGGCGGACCGAAGAGCCCGTGCCGGCCGAGCACATCGCGTGTCTTGTGGCCGCTTCATTTAAATCGTCCACTTTATATATGAACGACGATAGAACACCGCCCTGCCACGCCCAACACGACGCCACGGCAAAAACGTCGTCGCCCCGCCCTCTAAAAGGCAGAATTAACCGACTTGAAGCTGCGTCATCGTTCCCACGGACGTCGTTTCAGGAAACATGCTATATTAGTCTGCACTTACCAACGTGCGGAGTGATTTTCGAATTTTCTCAGGCTTCGAAGATTTCAGTTACCCCCAAAATATTAGAAAAATCCAAAAATATGCCCAAGATTGTGTTTGTACTTTGGACAAGAGTGAGCAAGAGGTGGAGTCTGGTCGCAGCGATCTACAACGCCTAGGTTTGTCACAGAATAGCTACCTTACATCAGACATAATGAAGACTACAGGACTGCCTGAATCACTGGTGCTTCCGTTTATCATCGAGTTGCTTGAGACAGTGCCAGTAGAGTTTCCTTTCGTCCCGGTCGCGTTCCAGAATGCTCCAGTAGATCCTTCTCGCTTGAGGGCACAAAGAGCGTCACATCGTTCCTTCAGGGCTTTCACTGAGGAGTCCGATAAAAGCGTTGGTGTGCGTCCTGGCGTTCTCTTGACATCTCGCGGAATCCAGCCAGTTACGGTTCTCGTCCAGCGGGTTATTGTCATTGTTATTGTTTTATTACGATTGCAAAAGGCAATACGCTAGAAAACAAACACAGAAACAACCACAAAAAAAGAGCACAGGGACGAATACATACAAACAGTGAGGCAATACATACAACCAATCATACTATTCAACCAAATTCAGATCTGAGCAACAAACTTTAAACTCGGCTTCTGAATTGTCTCGGTGTTAGAGGAAACTGAAGGTGCTTAGAGACCTTCAGGTATAAACTACCTGTCCTATAAGTGAAAGACATTGCTCGTAAATTGGTTCTTGGCCGAGGTAGCTGTAGCTTAGCGGAGCCACCTCCTGTCTGCGAAGTCTTCATCTTAAAGAATCTACAAGGCCCAGAATCGGTGGTAAAGTATAACAAATTGTGTACAAGACAGATGTCAAAAACCCTGCGGCGAGAATCAAGGGATGGTAATCCGAGATATTTATTTCTGATTGATGCCTTGGGTGCACGTGAATATACGAAACCCCCTATTCTAAGAAGAAGCTTCCTGGTGAAGTTGTTCAGTACTGTTTCTATAGTATAGATGTCTTTTTCTTATACGCAGCAAATACAGACACACTTGATTCAACAAGGGGACGTATATAATATAAACATAGCAAAATGTAAAATTCGTAGAAGTGAAGAAAGGTGTAAAATAATAGAATTTTTTTAAAAATTATAATTAATTAAGAGAATGGTATGTCACAAAAAATAAACATATAAAAAGGTTCGTTTCGCCACTACCTTCAGACGAACCTTTGTGTTATACTCCTCCCGTGGCTCTTCAGTGAAGAAGAGGAGTATATTTTAAGATTTCTTTAAAATCTGTCTATAAAAGAAAGAGATAGGAGAGCGAAAATGGAAGAGAGAATAAATGAAAAAAGATGAGAAAGAGTGAAGAAGGAAAGATAAAGAACTAGAGACATTTGAGAGAAGTAGAATTAGAAAGTGAAAATAAATAAGGAGTAAAAAGATAAGTTAAGTAAACCATGAGGTACAATTGAAAGAGGTAATAAAATATGATTTATAAGTTCAATGTGACTACTTAAAATGTGTTATTATAAGTCTTGTACACCCTAAGAAGAACAGATTTATTCCTAGTAACTAATGTTCGTAGCATAGCCATATTACAGATAGCACGTATATGCCTTCCAAAGTCTAGGTTATTGTTATAAGAAAAACCCAAATCCTTGACAGAGCCCATTTCGCGTAAAGCACATCCTTCAATGTTGTACCTATAAGAGGTTTTCATTTCAGAACAAAGATGTAAGGCTACGGTCTTTTGAGGAGATAGCGGTAACTGCCACCTTTTCGCCCAATCAACCATCAAATCTATTGCATTTTGAAGCACACATACATCCTCTGAGCCTGCAATAGTTTTATAAATCTTTACATCATCAGCATGCAGGGTGTCTGCGAAGCGCATTACGTGGCCAGCCCACCTAATTTTTGGCGACATGGCCCATGCGGCAGCGATTCTGATTTTCGATTGTCGATGAAACTCGGAACATTGGAGGCCTTCCCTCGCTTGCGTGAATCGTGGCCTGCAAATAAAGGATAAAGGATAAAGGACGTCGTTAGTCAATCCCTTCTGGGATGCGCCAGCGCATTCTACTTCTACGGGATGTCGTGGAGGCGACATGAAAGCGTATTTGGCCATACAATGACTTGCGGTGGCCAGCCGATGAACAAGTCAGCGTTTTATCCTTCCCAGACAAGTCTGGTACCAATTCACCGACCCCGGAGGGATGGAAGGCTTGGTTGGCCTGGGCGGGAAATCCGAACCAGGAACCTGGTATCGGGTGCACGCGACAGTCGCGCCTCCTCCGACCGCGCTACACGCGCCCGGCCTGAAAATACTGCAGCAAAATTTTGAGACCTTGTTAGAGACCTTTGTCAATTGTTTAAAAAATATTAAAACAAATGGATCTCAACCTCTCTCTTCTTGAAACCTCAACATCCCGAGTTATATGGACCTCTATCTTATACCACATTGGGATTGTATTCAGGTAGATCTTTATAAGTGTTTCGACTTTCCGTCGTCTTCTGTAACCTAAAAGTTGAACATAGATTTATGTTGCGCTCTACTCCACCAAGCGCCTCATCTACTCAAGCATTTCCGACCCACCTTAGGGCCATTACGGATAGCCCAGATTAGGGATGATGCGGCTGAGCTTTTCCCCATGATATGCTAGGGCTGCCGAACTATAGCATCGGCCATGGCTCAGACATTCGAAACCTTTCTTGAGAATTTTGGAAAGAGGAAGTGTTTCCCCTGTTATCCAGCTCGGCACATTAATCCCGTTTAGCCGAGCGTCTAAGAAACGTGTACGACCACTGCCGTGATACCTAGGACCCCTCTATAGTACGTAGAACTTAGAACATAAGGTATTCATTGAGCCAAAAAGTGGTACAAAAACGTTCAGCCCAAAAGATTACAGAGTTGGCTTTCTAGATATCAGTCAAAGCAAAGCGTACAATTTATTGACAAAAAAATGATACGAAATCAACTTAGTGCAAAAGATTCCAGCAAAAGTTGGCTTTTTAAAAATAGCAAAGGCCACCTCTTCCGTGGTTTGTGTAGAGCGGAAATTGCTTTATTCTTAAGCCATTTTGTGGTTTATCTACTCAAAGCGAAGAGAGAAAGAATACTTACTACAAAAGAGAAAGCGATAATATAAAATTACAAATTTTTTACTCCAAAGCGATTCGCTTTGCCACCTTTGCTCAGACGAACCTTTTTTTGTTATAACACCTGCCCGGTGGAAGAGGAAGATGTTAAAATGTTTTTTAATGCGCAAAATTGCTTCCAAAGTCCCTTGGTGATACCAAAACATTAATTAGACATTTATGCTATTAATTATACATTACTATACATCTTACATCAGATTGTGTTACATCTTATGATTTTTATTAATCTTCGAGAACGATGCTCGGACTAACACGACTCACGAAACTGAGAGAAGGCATCCGGAGTTCCGTTCTTCGCCAGCATTCGAAGATCAGAGACGCTGTCGCATGGGCCAAGTCGTCGAAAATTATGTGGGTCGGTCACGTTATGCGCTTCGCACACAGCCGCTAGATGAGAGCCGTTACCGACTGGATTCCGCGGGATGTCAAGAGGACTCCAGGACGAACACCAACGTGTTGATCGAACTCTTTCGTGGAAGCTCTGAACGAACGATATGACGCTCTTCGTATCCCCTAAGCGAGGAGGATCCATTGGAGAGGAGGATCCACTGGCACGTGGCATAGCAGAATAGCGGCGTTGACGTCGCCTGCTCGAGCAAATCTATGATCAAGGGGACGAAAGGTGATGCAAGTGATTATTCTTCCACTTTATTGTCGCCTTTTCCGTGACAACACGGCGATTGATACGAGATGAATAAATCTTAGACTTGACTTTTATAAGGACAAAGGTGTTAAAGAATCTCTTTGTAGCGCAAAGGTCAATGCCCTTTAATTAAAAGTTTTCTGTCATTTTTATCACCCGACTTTAATGAAAAACGTCAAGTAGTTGCCAACAACAGAATCAATCATGTGAGCAACATGAAACGCAGCGCGAAGTTGCTGGCGCAAACTTATCAGTCGACGCACGGAATGATTCTCATTTATCGCTCTGTGATAAGCTATAAAACTTGACTACATCTAAGGATATTGGAATTTCATAAACACTCAAGCAGCGCTTACAATTAGATTGTTCAGTTACGATGTGTTTAGCTCTTCAGTTCTAGAGCTCGCAGAAATGTTTGTGACAAGAGCAGGCTCGTCCGAGCCTTAGGTGTAGAAGGCAACCTTCTGAAGAATAGAACTACTCTCAGTATCAGCTTACACTTTCATACTTTATTTATTTATTTATTTATTTATTTATTTAACAATCGTTCAGCTGCCTAGCGGCCACCGACGACTGGTTGGGAGCTTCGCCCCCAAACCCCGAGAAGAGAACGCTCCGACCATCTTCTTTTCCCAACTTTTAGGCCTTCATACTTTCATTGCGATAAAGAACTGGTTTTGCTATATAGTACAGCCGTCAGAGCGGCTTGTCGCTCGCACTGACGGCTTCTCAACGACTTCGCCGTAGTAATAACTTTTCATCATCAATTTTAGCTGCAAACTGTGTCATGATTCCCGCAGGAAGAACACCTTAACTGCGTCGATTGCGGCAAGATAGAAAGAAACATAAAAAATGAACGACATCCATGTATAATTTGATCAATATCGATTGATGGTGATCGATACCTCAAAAACAAACTTCAGATTCGTATTCAGCAACCTCGATTACCCCCAGGGTTGAAGTTTCGCGCCGCTTAAACGACATCCACAAAAAATCGATAATATCGACCAATATCGATTGCCTCCCCTGCTGTGAACGCCTCCCGTCGATGATCATCAAAATGCCCAGGCACGGTTGCCGACGTGCTCGACACGTCTACGGCTCGCCTTGCATGGTTGCCGATGTGTTCGGCACGTCTTCTGAATATCTACGCACGTTGGACGACGTCTTCAGCACGTCTTTTGAATCCCTATGCTCCGCACTTGGTCACCATTCATATTCTGACGCTGAATATATCGTGAATTTGGGTGATCCGCCGCCAAGTTATAAGCTCGCCAGCAATCGCCCATGGTTAAGCCGAAAAAAGACCCGTGGAATCGCCGCACTGCCCTAGGCATCTCTTGGCTTCAGTCCCCCTCACCGTGACGGACACGTGACGTTGGCCGATGATATATAGGTAAGATTCCACGACTATGTTCGTGAACTAATGTTAGAACAGAATAAAACACAACAGCACAATACAATACACCGTTAACAATGTTTAATGAAGAGTTCGCAACATATGAAGCATGTTACTTTACGAACGTACGGAGAAACTACATACGGAGAACTTTTTTGAAAGCGCTATAGCTAGACGTAAGAGTTGTTTAATTTCTAACATTGATTTTAAAAATATTTAATACGGCAACGAATCTTGGAAGCTAGCTAACAGATATCCTTCAAATAATTCACCCATATTTATCGAATCTATAGTGCACTGCAACTAATTATAACTCAGTTCACCTTAGCAAGTTAATAAGCGGATGTATTTTGATGACCGGATGCCCATGGTGCGGCGGGAAATTGCAGAATGATCGACCTGTGAATACTGGAAGTGCTTAAGCTCCGTTGCCATTTCCTTTTAAATGAGGGCTTCAGCATTTTGTTTTCAAAACAGAAATGATTCAGTGAGCTGATTTACACGCTTTTCTGCTTTCAGAGAAGAAAGTTAAAAAAGAATCATTTCCATTAAACCATCTAGTCGAAGCCTCGCTGATGAGATATTCCAAATGTGAAGAGGGCGAGGAATTTCTGTTCACTATAGAACATAGAGTTTGAAGCTCGAAGTTGATGTTTATTGGTGACAACATTTCGGGCATAAGCCCTTCTTCAGGTCTGAATACAATAATGCTACTTAGCACATACACACAGTAAAGTGGAAAGAAATACGGACCTGGGATTCACGACGGATCAAAAGGGGGAGGGAAGGGCCTAGGTCTTCTTGGACGCTGGTTGGCCGGAAATGCAGTGCAGGGGTGCTCGGACTCTTTAAATATGGTCGAGTCGTGACTAGTCATTTATATGTCACGATGGTCTTCAGCGGTCACGTCACTAGCCCCTATAGAGTGATAAGACTCATCGCATACTTCATTTCTTTCCTGTTGTCCTGTTGTTAATCGGTGTCTCTCAGTGTTTTATTTCTAGCGCTTCCTTGATCTTCCTCTCGACTGGGTCTGCCAGATTTTTATGGAGGATGGCAATCCGCAATTGCGACGGTTGCTCACTCGTGTGTCTCAGGCCTATGTTATACTCCCGCGGGAGCATCCGCGGAAGGGCGGGAATCGCGCCGAGATCCCTCACCTGGCCAATCGCAGCGCTCCACCACGCCCGCCGTCCGCGGTGCACCCTTTGTCCACGGACATTACCTCAGAGTGCGGTGTCGGGTAGCTCTAAGGGTTACGCAGAGCTCTCAGGTGTTCATCCATTCCCTTCCATAGTGGTCTCGCTGTTTCATCTATATAAAATAAGATAAAATATATAAATATAAAATTCTTCGCAGGACACGCAGACCATTTTGCAGACCACACACTTCATCTCACACACGTTGTTGTCTCCTTCGCAGATCATGCAATTCCTTCCTTCACATTGATTCTCGTATGGACGTTGTGAGTAAGCGTCGCGAAAATGGCGGTAGTTGGAAAATGAGACTTATTGGAAGCCCCGATCGCCTATTATATTATATTATATTGTATTCAGACCTGAAGAAGGGCTTATGCCCGAAACGTTGTCGCCAACAACATCAACTTCAAACTTCGAGCAGTCAAATAAATCGACGAGAGAATGTGAAGCTCATGGAACCTCCCATTTAGAACATAGAGCATAGAACATGGAGCATTAACTGAGCCAGTGGTACAAAATAGTTGAGCAGAAAAGAACACTGCAAAAGTTGGCTCTTCAAAGATTATCAAAGGTGAAGATCAATTATTGTGCCGAAAGAGACACAAAATCATTTGGTCACAAAAGGTTACAGAAAAAGCTTCTTTTTGAAGATTTGCAAAAAACGATTTCTTCCATTTGTAACACGAATGGGGTTTTTTTAAGAGACTCAGCAGTTGACTCACTGAAAATGGTACTCTGTCGGAATATCACTGATTCTTTTTTGAAACTAAATTTTAGTTCATTTTTCAAATGTCCTTTCTGTTCAAGAAAGTTTTTGACCTGTAGTTGAACGCCCTCGACAAAGATTTGAGAAACTGTGCAGGAGGTTTCATCATAATTTCCAAGAGCTGAGCAGAAAAAGTTTTGTGAAACTTTTTCAGTGCCTTTTGCACTTGACAGAGATCACGATTTTTTAATACATATATTCTTTCAGTCGAAACGAACGTAATATTAAGTCCTCAAAAAATTAATTACAGCCTCGTATAAATCAAATGTTATTTGTAAGAGAGACTTTCATTTTACTACCGGCGTAGCTCCTCATAGCTTCCAAGATATTGAGAATGATTCGTTTGCATTGAATCGCTATAGAAGATTTAAAGAAAAGATACGTTAAAAATAAAAAAATAACCGCTTTATATGAAAATTAAAAGCTATATGTATACAGTTCGTCTGAGTAGCTTAGGCCCCTGGGATCCCTGGAGGCTTAGAGATGTAAGATCTTACATCTCTAAGCCTCCAGGGACTTAAACTATTCAAACGACCTGTATACAGCTTTTCATTTAACCGAATTTAATTAAGCTCTATCGGTGAGTGCTGCATCCGCGCGTGGGCAGAGAGGCAAATTTACAGAGTTGTTTTAGCCTCTGACGTGGGCAAGTGTATGTGTGTGGTGGCGGGAATTGACAACCGTTACCGGTCCGATAAAGTGGGCTACTATAAAGTGGCCGAGGAAAACGCCCATTATTCTGCATCACATCCTATCCTAAGCCACTAAAGTGTCATGAGGTACGCTACGCACTTTCCTCGGATGGAATTGTGGTGGCAATTTGCGTTTTGTTTGTATTGTTTTTTTAAAATGTTTGTAATGAACCTGAACATATGGGGGGGGGGGGGGGGCAAGTACAGTCGGACGAGGCGCCGGTTATTACGTGCACCCGTTCTTGGTTCGGATTTCGCGCCCAGGCAAGCCAAGCACTCCCATTCCATTCCAACACTCTGGGGTCAATAAGTTGATACCGAACTCATTTGAGAAGGATAAAGCACTGATGAAGAAAGCAGTGTTCTATCCTCTTCAAACAATCCCATACCAGTTCTGCAATCACGGAGGGATGGAATGCTTGGTTGGCCTGGATACAACCCGAACCATGAATCGATTCGAGATGCACGTAAGAAGCGACACCTCCTCCGAGTCCGCTAACAAAGAACCATGACCTGAACCCATTATCGCATCGTGGCTTGCAATGCCGATCCCGGTTAGGGGCGATCGTCAAGTGGATATGTTGGTCGGCTAACAGAATTCACAGCAGCGAGTAATCAACATCGACCGTCTCAGCATTGTCCATCGATTATATCGATTTTTCTCCGGAGTTGCTCATTTGAAGAGATAGTCTTATGTGAGTATGTCTACCGGCGAATAGAAGTCACAAAAGTATGGGTCTAGATATCAATAGACGAGGATAGAGATATTGATCAACTAGCCATTGCGTAATGTTCATATCGAGTTTCGTCCGTAGTGGACTATTTAGGGGCGCGTGTAGCGCAGTCGGAGAAGGCGCCGGCTGTTGCATGACCAGGTTCCTGGCTCGACTTTCCCGCCCAGGCCAACAAAGCCTTCCATCCCTCAAGGTCGGTTAATTGGTACCAGACTTGACTAGAAGGGTAAAGCGCTGACTTATTCACCGACTGATCTGAGCAAGTCATTGAATGGCAGGACGGAGGATAAAGACCAGCGTAAGTCAATCCTTTTGCGGGATGCGCCACGCATTTTACTCCGACAGAGGTTTAGGGAGGCAAATTGAATGCGTATTTGCCCGCCCCATCTCCATAATGGCTTTCCGGACTTGTGGTGGCCAGCCGATGAACAGATCAGCGCTTTACCCTTTTCAGACAGGTCTGGTACCAATTTACCGACCCCCGAAAGGATGGAAGTCTTGGGCAGGTATACCCACGCTCTCGGAAACCATCACATTTTATTGTATTGTAATGTGGGAAACAATCGCTGCCGCCGTCCGGAAAGCCTTAGCACCTCAATAACGACTCCGTCCGTCTATGCGAGCACGATATTGGCATATTACGCTGGCAATGGGTCTTTTGTTTGGTCTGTCGTCAAAAATAAATCCCATGTCGTCAGTCTCCATTGCGAGACACAATCGCTTAGTAGTGATGAAATATTCAGATGAATTTTTCAGCAAAACAAGGCTACCTCTACTGCACGGCGACACATCCCCTCTTCAAGAAGGCTACATAGCCTCTTAGCCAAGGGACCAGTTTAATCGGAGCGCTCCAATCATTGTCGGACACGGGTTTCCCGGACATCTGGACGCACGCTTCGTCGACAATAGGTGGAAGGATTTTTCAGAAATATTTTCAATTTCAGTCGCTATAGACGCTTCCGGCTTCTAGACGTAGAGCTTATGCCACAGACACTAATCCCTGATTCCATTGTAATCCTATGAATATGACAATGTGATCGAAAAGCGACTATAACATAAAAGTGTGGGCGTTCCATAGCTTGGCTTTCAGGATTTTGTTGGAAAGTACTGCGATGGGAGGTATGGTTCGCATCGTCTGAACTTACGTAGCACCACGAATCCATCATAGGTTCGTCTGGTAAATCACGCCTTTCATCCCTACGAGTGCCTGGATAGGATAATGCACTTGCCAGCTCATAGCGCCTCTTATTGTACAGCTCAAATAAGAATGAAGGATAAAGGGCGGAGTTGATCAATCTCCTCTTGGGATGCGCCACGCATTCTACCTCTGTGGGGCAACGTAATGAATGCTTACTTGACCTATACAATGCCTGTGTTGGCCAGCCGATGGACACGCCAGTGTTTTATTCTTCACGGACGAGCCTGCAACTAATCTACCGACCCGAAACGATGAAAGGGCTGGTTGGTGTGGGAGGAAACCGCTGAACCACGGATCGATTCGGGATGCAAGTGAGAGCGGACGCCTCCATGAACTCCGCTTTAATTTCTTATTTCTGAAATACGTGTTCAAATCTGCCTCCAATGTGTCCAAAAAAAAGTTGAGCATCGTTTGAAAGGTGAAAACTGTGTTGGCAGTGAAGGTGCTGAAAAATTTTGACAGCTCATGCGAAAACGCCTGAAAATAGAGATTTTCGTTAGAAATTTTCTATGGATGTGCCACGTATTCTACGTCGATGTCGTGGTGGCATCATGAATGCGTATTTGGCCTACACAATGACTTGCGGTGGCCAGCCGATGAACAAGTCAGCGCTTTAACCTTCCACACAAGTCTGGTTCCAATTCACCGACCCCGGACGGATGGTAAGGCATGGTTGCCTTAGACGGGAACTCCGAACCAGGAAACTGGTATCGGGTGCACGCGACGGCCGACGCGCCCCCTCCGACTGCGCTACCTCACGTCCACAGGGCAAATAGGCATTTATAGTCTCGTCACGATGGTGGGCATTGCGTGGGAGGCCTAGCGTCGACCTTCACCTATAATCGTTTGAGCCGGATCTCTTGCTGGATTGACTCACTTAAAATGTCAAATGTAGCGACCAGTGATTAACTTGTACTTCGCCTGCTCCATTTAGCTCCTCTTATTATGACGTTGACGTCGACATTCCTAATTATAAGATGAGAGATCATTGTTGGTTGTAGGGAGACGAAAGGCCTGCATCTTCCCTTTTTTCTCAGCTACATACAGCATTTCCACGTCGAAATGGACACTTTTCAAATCAATTCTGATACCTATCGCATTAATTTGGGCACTTTTGAAAGCAATGCGAACTCTTCGACCCCTAATTGAGGCTTTTCTACATTAAACTAGAGACTTTCCAAAAAGGTTATAATAATTTCTTGTTCAAAAAAATTAGTATGGCTTCTTTGAAGTTTTATTTCACCTACCCAATAAGTGAACAAATTGTTTGAAATGCTATAAATCCTTCTTCAAGGAAAGAAAATGGTTTAAAGTTTGCTTTAAAGAAAAAAAAAGGCGGTTAGTGCCAAAAAGAGATTGCACCATTTCTTCGTCTGGGAAGTTGCGATTTTTATTCGAATGACAGCAAGACCATACTCCAGTGCATGTGATGGTGTGTTATGTAGATGTGATGGTGTACATGCGATGATTTCCGAACGTAGGTATGCCTGCCATCGTGGCGTTATGGTGGGTGTGAACCATTACCTTTCGAATCATTAGCTTGTTGGCGGTAGAGCAGTCGGAGGAGGCACCAGCTGTCACACGCGCCCGATTCCAGGTTCTTATTTCGGATTTCAACAGGCAACCAAGCCTTACATTTCTTCGGGATGTGCGAAGTGATAGCAGATTTGCTTAGAAAAGTTGAAACACGGACTTGTTACCTTTGGACTTCAAACTGAACACTACTTTACACCACACACTTCTCGTTTAAAACCATGCGCCTTTTAAGCAATGTAACTATATCTAAAGCTAAAACAGGCACTTTATACCGAATGCAAAAAAATCGTTCAAAAAAATTGTTGAAAAAACTTTACACAGCATGTTTTAAGACGAAATATGCGCATTTTCTGAATGGGCGTAGCATTTAAATTCTGACTGGAGAAGTGTATCGGGTTCATACTGAAGTACTCCGACACAATGTTGTTTGTGTCAAAAGATTGTGCCGTGTGCTCGTTGAGAACATTGTAGTGTTTATTCGATGAGCAGTGTAAACGCCGTTTACCTGTCGTCATGCACTGGAGGATGGTGGTGACAAAGGACAAGGACAAAGGACGGCGCTATTCAATCCGCTTTGAGATGCGCCACGCACTCTACTTCTACGGGATGTCGTGGAGGCGAGATGAATGCGTATTTGGCCATACAATGACTTGCGGTGGCCAGCCGATGAACAAGTCAGCGCTTTATCCTTCTCAGACAAGTCTGGTACCAATTCACCGACCCCGGAGGGATGGAAGGCTTCGTTGGACAGGGCAGGAAATCAGAACCAGGAACCTGGTGTCGGGTGCAGGCGACAGCCGGCGCCTCCTCCGACTGCGCTCCACGCGCCCATGGTGGGGAACTTTTTCCTATTGTAATTGTTTTCTCTGTTTCTAGATTTGTGCACATGCCAGTTGCAATTACACTATTATTCCATTTCCAAATGTATAGAATGAGTGCGCGGCGCACTCTTTCCATACAGCAAATTCTTCGATCACCAGTATGTCAGAATTTACCTAAAAATAATTTTTAAGGTTCGGTGACAAAATCTTTGAGTTTATTCAAAGAATGTGGAAATCTTCTATTAAATGCTCTTAAAAGGGGTGAATTTTTAATAAAAAAATTTCTTAAAAAGATAATGTCAATTTGGTTAGACAAAATGTCCAGATTATTTTTTATAGTGTCCAATCTCGAATTAAAAAGTGCTTAATCAAATCATATTGAAGAACATCGTTTTCATTAGTTTTGATACAAGAGGACGTTGCTTTATAGATGAAAAAATGAATCCTATAACTGAGCCTGGTTTTGGTACAACTAACTTCAACGCATCTCATAGTCAGGAACCCTTCGAGTGTATACCGAAGGCCCTAGTCAGAAATTCATGCAGCACAGTGGCAGGAATTATAGGTCGGAAGAGGACCATCGCAGGTGGCGATGTCCGTTCCTCCACGTGGTGCCACTGGAAACTGTTCGCTCTGCGAGCTAAGCCGATCACGGACATTCGATTGCAGGCGACAGGCCCTTGTGACGGCCGGCCTACGAAGACCTATGTCACATCACATGGTGTATGACTGTTCAGGTTTATCGAGATAGTGCTACGGCGTCCGCGGGAGCCGACGCGGACTCGCAAAGCCCGGCGGGTCCCTGATGCGAGGACGGCATCGGGGGGCAACTGAGTTAGAAAGTCCCGTAACGTAAGCAGGACCCGCGTGGCTACGCTGAATGTGGGTACGTTGACGGGCCGCTCGTGTGAGTTGGTTGAAGCACTGGAGCGTAGAAGAGTTGATTTCTGTGCGGTGCAGGAGACGAGGTGGTCCTGCCGCAAGTCAAGGGACGTAGGACGAGGCTTCAAGGCCGTTCTATGTGGAAGTCCCAGGACCACCAGTGGTGTCGGAATAATCGTCTCCGAACGATTTCGTGACTCAATTGTAAGCGTCGAGCGCTTTGACGATCGATTGATGAAGATCGTTGTCGCCGCGAAGGAGCGACTCTATCACTTCTTCTCTGCGTATGCTCCGCAGACTGGCTGCTCGGATCAAGCCAAGGAAGAGTTTTGGAGCCTGCTTGATGAGAAGACAGCAGAGGTACCGTCGAAAGATGTCATCATAGTCGCTGGTGACCTCAACGGGCACGTCGGCGCGACGAAAGACGGGTACGGCTGTCATGGTGGGTTCGGTTACGGGTCGCGTAACGCTGATGGTGAGCGTATCCTTGAATATGCGGAATCGCACAACCTCACCATAGCGAACACCGTATTTCGCAAACGCGATTCCCACCTCATCTCGTTCTATAGCGGGAACACCAGGACTCAGATAGACTTTGTCCGTGTGAAGGATCGAGACCGAAGTCTTGTCACAGACGCGAAGGTCGTGTCGTACGAGACGGTCACCCCACAGCATCGACCGCTGATCTGTACTTTAAAGATCGCCCCTCCGAGGCTGAAGCAGGTCGAGCGATGTGGTGCACCAAGAATCAAGTGGTGGCGAATGAAAGAGAAGGAAGCAGCTGTGATTTCTCGCGTGCGGTTACCGACAGTGACAACTGTCGACGAAACTTGGGAGGCGATTCGTCATGCTGCACGGTCGGAGCTCGGCATCACGAAGCCTGGACGACGGAAGGTCGACAAGCACGCCTGGCTTTTGACAGATGACGTGAAAGCCAAGGTTCGAGAGAAGAAGCCGCTATATCACGTGTTTCTCGGCGAAAAGACAGCCGATAACTGGCGGAAGTACCAAGAAGCCAAGAAAGCTGCAAAGAAGGCCGTGGCTGTTGCAAAAGCCACTCATTATGGAGATCTCAACGAGAAGCTCGAGTCGCGCGATGGTGAGCGGTATCTGTACCGACTCGCAAAGAATCGCCATCGCCAGACCGAGGACATCGAGAAGTTCTTCGGCATCAATGATGAGAACGGCCATCTTCTGACAGACCGCAAAAAGGCGCTGAAGCGATGGCGTGATTACTTTGAGGAAATTTCCACTATGGAATTTCCTCATCCAGCCATCCCCTCAACGGCTCCAACCCACGGCCCCGTTCAGAAGATCACCGTGGAGGAGATTGAAGCGGCTTTGAAGAAGATGAGGCCAGGCAAAGCGACTGGGCCCGACGACGTAGCAGCAGAACTGTGGAAGTCGAAGTTTTGGTACCCTGCTGAGTGGTTGGCGAAGTTCTTTAATCAGGTTGTGGCGGAGAAAAAAGTGCCTGAGTGTTGGCGCCAAAGTACGACGATTCCGATTTGGAAGAAGAAGGGCAGTCCTGCAGACTGCTCCAGTTACCGTTCGATTCGCTTGTTTTCGCACAGCATGAAGATTTGAGCGAATTGTCGACGGACGAATTCGTGACATCGTCCAGCTTTCCAGCAATCAGTGCGGCTTCGTGGCTGGCTGTGGCACCATTGATGCCATACACGCCGCCCGCCTCCTGATAGAGAAGCATCGCAAGAAACAGAAGTCAGTGCATATCGCCTTCCTCGACTTAGAGAAGGCCTTTGATCGCGTACCGCGTGAAGTGATATGGTACGCCTTGCGACATCATGGAGTTCCTGAAGAGCTCATAGAGTGGGTGCGAATTCTCTACTCTTGTCCAAAGAGTCGAGTTCAAGCTGCAGCTGGAACCTCGATGGAGTTTCCCATCTCTGTCGGGGTACATCAGGGTTCTGCGCTTTCCCCACTCCTCTTTGTTGTCTTCATGGACGCCATCACACGAGATCTTCAGAACCCCGTCCCTTGGACGTTACTTTATGCTGATGACGTAATGCTCGCTAGCGAAGATAAAGGTGAACTCGAGCGAGAGGTGCAAGCTTGGTGTGATCGCTTGGAGCGGTTTGGACTCAAATTGAACGTGAAGAAGACCGATCGTCCATCCGTGTTGATTGGTATGGTGGAATTCTATGCACTTCGGTCCCACGCACTTCGGTCTTTAAGTACCTGGGATCAGCAGTCACGTCTGACGGCAAACTGATGATTGAAGTGAATTCACGCGTGAGTGCAGCTTGGTCCAAGTGGCGCTCGTTGACTGGCGTGCTCTGCGACAAGAAGATACCAGAGCGCTTTAAGTCAAAGATCTACAGAGCAGTCATCCGGCCAGTAGCGATGTACGGCGCTGAGTGTTGGCCTGCGACCAGGGAAGCCGAAACGCGCTTCAGCGTCATGGAGACGAAGATGCTGCGCTGGGCGGCTGGAGTCACGCGCATGGACCGCATTCGAAACGATGCTATTCGGCAGAAGATCGGTGTCGCGCCGATAGCCGACAAGATGCGCGAAGCTCGTTTGCGATGGTACGGCCACGTTCTGCGTGGAAAGGAAGACAGCGTCCGCAAGATAGGCCTTAACTTCGAGGTAATAGGAAAGCGGCCTAGAGGGCGCCCGAAGCAGCGCTGGGCTGATACGTTACATGCGGACTTGAAAGCGGCTGGTGTCCCTGATCTAGCGCTGGATCGGGAAAGGTGGCGTCATGACACCAGAATAGCGGACCCCGCTACGAAGCGGGACAGACGCTGAAGAAGAAGAAGAAGAAGAAGAAGAAGAAGAAGAAGAAGAAGACCATCGCAATTCAGTTGAAGTCTTCTTTGCAATTTCACGAAGATTTTATGCTTGAGCATAAAATACTTGTTGTATAACACCAAAGAACTGCTTAGCGTAAATGCCCACAATCTTCCGTCCGAGCCGAAACCTCTCACGGGGCTATTAGATTGATAATCTCCAAATACACATCGTGTGCGGCCATCCGTCTGCATAGCCTGGAGTGCCGGTGATGATTTGCAAGTCCTTTGGATCCCAGAGGGGGGATCCAAGCTGCTACCCAAGGTCATTGGTCGGACAATTCAACAGGACATTTCTTGAGGAAGCTAGAGACATGATCGGAGATGGAGGTTGCAGAGGACGACTAATATTAAGACCATTTTGTCCATGTGAACCACCAATCACCTGTATTTGGACGTGAACTTGGTGAATGAAACCTACTCCGCGGGATCACCCGCCTCAAGTATTATAAAGGTCAGGTGGTGATCCGGCGAATACGGTGCAGGTGCTACCGGATGCCAGCCGCGCCAGCTATTTCACCTATGTAGAAATAAACCCTCCAAAGCCCTCAAAGCCCAGATAATCCCCTCTCAGACATGCACGAGATCCACATCCACTGCCGCAACTGCGAATTTCGATTCTCCACAGAAACCTAGCAGATACTGTGGAGAGAAAGATGAAGGAAGCGCCGTGAATAAAGCACTGGCAACTACCAATCAACAAGAAGGATGAATTGAAGTATGCAATGAACCTTATCAGTTTCTGAGGGCGCACAGCTGAATTTCTGCCTCTGTACTTCATCTAAGGCCAAACCGCCCAGCGGGAAGTTCTTCACCCTCCCCCCCCCCTTCCCGTTCCTTCTTTCCCCTGAGGTTCCAGGTCGGTAAAGTGTCAGTTGTTCTGTTGAGCATATGTGTACAGGATGTCTCAAAAATGTACAAGTTGCAGAGGACGACTAATATTAAGACCATTTTGTCCATGTGAACCACCAATCACCTGTATTTGGACGTGAACTTGGTGAATGAAACCTACTCCGCGGGATCACCCGCCTCAAGTATTATAAAGGTCAGGTGAAGTAGGTCAGAATTTATAGAACTTCATGAAAGATGCCAATTCTTGGGCAACCGCTAGACACTCCTCCATACGATCGACTTGGGAAAACTGGCACCCTTCGTGGAAATTTGCAGATTCTGCCCTATTCGGCGCCTCCAACTCGATCAAATAAACATTGTGGTAGATGATAGGTGAGATAATCTGGCCTCCGACAAGGGCAATGGAAAAATGTTGCAAAATGGCATTTTAGAACAGACCTAAAAGTATAGTACTGGCCCAGAGGATAAGAATTTTATGCTCATTCAAAAACATTTGGTTTTTTAAGATACCAAGTAAAGATCAATTTTAATGCAAAATTTGCTTAGAGCGAAGTGTTACGTCGGGGAAAAGACTACATTTTGACTGCGGATACGCCTACATCAGCATAAAAAATATCCACTTTGAAAAGGAAAGTTTCCTGTTCAAAGGCAAACTTTCCATTCTGATTTCAGGGTTTTCCAGTGTAGTGTGAGAATTGCATATGTTTCGGACATGTTTCAGGTTCCTCCTACGTTATTCCATTATTCGCTATATGAACGCAATATGAGCTTAGGTATGCACACCTTCTTTGAATAAGAAAGGAGAAAGGCGTTAGTCAATCTCTTATGGGATGCGCTACGAATTCTACCTCTACGGAAGGTGTGACGGAAGCGATTTGAATGCGTATTTGACCATTCAACGACTTGCGGTGGCCAGGAAATGAATATGTCAGCGCTTTATCCCTCCCAGACTCTCTGTTACCAATTCTTTCTTTTTCTCAATTGTGAAACTCGAAGTTGTCCATTATTTATTGACAACGTTTCGGGCCTTAAGCCCTTCTTCAGGTCTAAAATAACTGTGCCACGTAGACATCACAAATGTGTTTTGCTGGCCGAAAAGTCTTGAAACGAAAATTCTTTGTTTTTATTCAACTACAGTTTTCCAATTACAAACTAGGAATCAGCAATATATTCACGATAGCGAGGTATAACATTCTCCCATCTGGGGCTGGATTCATCAAAGTTACTGCAGTAACTTTAACGGAGAATTGCAAGCGAAAAGCTCAGATAACGCGGCTTATCGCTCACCATATCGCTTGATAAGCCGCGTCATCTGAGCTTTTGGTTACAATTCTCCGTTAAAGTTACTGCAGTAACTTTGATGAATCCGGCCCCTGCTCGGCAAATCGCTGATTCCTTTCGTCCTGAAATCAGCTGATTGCAACTTGAAGAAGTTGCCGACTGCCTTTTGAGGTCATAATAGCTTCCAAATCTTTTCCCACTTAAAAGATGCTGGTAGCCCGATAGCGCAGGATCCGGCGAATACGGTGCAGGTGCTACCGGATGCCAGCCGCGCCAGCTATTTCACCTATGTAGAAATAAACCCTCCAAAGCCCTCAAAGCCCAGATAATCCCCTCTCAGACATGCACGAGATCCACATCCACTGCCGCAACTGCGAATTTCGATTCTCCACAGAAACCTAGCAGATACTGTGGAGAGAAAGATGAAGGAAGCGCCGTGAATAAAGCACTGGCAACTACCAATCAACAAGAAGGATGAATTGAAGTATGCAATGAACCTTATCAGTTTCTGAGGGCGCACAGCTGAATTTCTGCCTCTGTACTTCATCTAAGGCCAAACCGCCCAGCGGGAAGTTCTTCACCCTCCCCCCCCCCCCCCCCTTCCCGTTCCTTCTTTCCCCTGAGGTTCCAGGTCGGTAAAGTGTCAGTTGTTCTGTTGAGCATATGTGTACAGGATGTCTCAAAAATGTACACCGTTGGAAAGGTTATAACTTTGCTCACAGTGAAGTTACTAAGGACGTTAAAAGCTCATACGAAAGCTTAGAAAAACAGAAATTTTCCGACATATGAGTGATATGGAGGAACCGATGGGTTTCTGATGCCCCATTCTCGCTGAACGGGACGAGCATCTCCGAATGCTCCATCTACGTGTATCTGGGTCGCGAAGTCAACATGGCCAACGACTTAGCACCAGAGCTGAGCAGGTGGAAAAGTACGGCTTGGGGAGCTTTCAAGAGCGTCGAAGAAGTCGCGAAGAAGATGAAGAACGTCCGACTCTGTGCCCTCCTATTCGACTCCACTGTTCTTCCTGCCCTAACACACGCCTCAGAGACCTGGGCTATACGAAAGCAGGATGTACACGCGATCAGCGTCGCGCAGCGTGGAATCGAGAGGACAATGCTCGGAGTGACACGACTCACGCAAGTGAGAGAAGGCCTCTGGAGTTCCGAGCTTCGCCGACGTTCGAAGATCAGAGACGCTGTCGCATGGGGCAAGTCGTCGAAAATTAGGTGGGCCGGCCACGTAATGCGCTTTGCAGACACCCGCTGAACGAGAACGGTTACCGACTGGGTTCCGCGGGCTGTCAAGAGAACATCAGGGCGGCCACCAACGCGTTGGTCGGACTTCTTCGTGAAAGCCCTGAACGACCGATATGACGCTCTTCGTGTCCCTTGAGCGTGGAGGATCCATTGGACCACTCTGGCGCGCAACAGGGACGAATGGAGACGCTGCTGGCACCCGCTCGAGCAACTCGATGATCAACGGAACGACAGGTGATACAGGTGATGAGTGATATGGAATGCACCATGCACTTGTCTGAAATTTTGCGTTTTATACTCGATTGATTGTGTGTCGCTTAACTGTCTCAATTTCTCTGCAAAGTGACCATTCCGATTGATTTGAGCTTCTTTTTTAGGCTTAAAAGTTACAAATACACAACGGCTTACGAAAATGCATGGTATCCTAAAAATGCGGCTACTATTTTAAGAGTTCTATCATTGCTACTAATGAAGCTTTTGAAAATGTTTCAGACTCGTATGAAAGCACAGGGTAGCGAAATTTACGCAGCATAT
The DNA here is from genome assembly GCA_947359475.1 of Heligmosomoides polygyrus bakeri. NCBI lineage: Eukaryota > Metazoa > Nematoda > Chromadorea > Rhabditida > Heligmosomidae > Heligmosomoides > Heligmosomoides polygyrus. Next base: position 88,598,100 of record OX375867.1, read on the forward strand.
GAATAGTCAAGATTGCGCCACGCCTCCATTTGAAATCTTGTATATCAGACTCGGTTGTCAGTGCTGCATGCTTGTTACAATCTTGTTACTACTTTGCCAGATTAACCTGTGCTGTGCTACTTTTAACGCGTTCCGTCTCCCAGTAGCTGCAATTACATGCCGATTAACCTCTCCAATCAACTTGAATGTTGCTTCATCAGTCAACTGAATCCGTCCTGAAAAATGGGGCTTTTGCTCACATTTAAACCGCGCAATCAATAAACTCGCATGCCGCATGTCTTTCACGTAATTGTCAAGTTCTAAACGTTATGAGCCTGAAACATCTTCAAGAGCTTTACAAGTACCAGTGGTACTGCAGTGGTAGAACCTTTCAAATAACACCTACATTCTTTAGCACTCCCTGCAATTTCCACAAGCCATAGTATTTTTTTATGATTTGAACTTTAAATGAAGCACAAGTTGATCGATACGGCCACCTTAAGAAGAAATTATAGCAAGTCTTCAAGCGAAAGACAATCAATTGAGTGTAAAGTGTAAGAATGCAAGCAAGTGCATGGCGCAATCCATACCGCGCATATGTCAGAAATTTTCATTTTTTAAAGCTTTTATATGAGCCCTTATCTTCTTCAGGTCCTTTACTGTGAGCAAAGTTACCACCTTTCAGTGTATACATTTTCTAAAGACACCCTGTATGTGTAGTATACGCGGCATAGTTATTTTAGGCCTTAAGAAGTTGTCAGTAAATAACGGACAAGTTCGAGTTTCACAATTGAGAAAAGGACGATACTAGAATGAAGCTCAGGAAAATACAATCCTAAGGAATTCTTTCTTTCTTTATTACATGAAAATGCCACGTGAATTAATCAAGTGAAAAAACGAAAAAACTAACAACTCAACGGTACAGAAAAACTGCTACATAACACAAAAAAGGTTCAAGGATCCAAGTCACTGTTCAACAACTTAAAGAAACACTTGAAATCGTAAGGAACACATGGTTTCCTGCTCATCTTTACAAAGTCAGAACCTGCATGGTGCGCGCAAAAATGGTATCGAAACCTAGTCTTGGCCTTCGAAAGCACTAATTTGCGTGAACTTCCGCTAGTAGGTGAATCCCGTTCCCTTCCAAAGAAAAGTAGAGACAGATCACCGACCCTGGAGAGACGGACGGGCTTGGTTCGCCTGGGCCGAAAATCCGAAAAAGGAGCCCAGCACTGTGTGCATGTGACAGCCGACACCTCCTCCGACTGCGCTAAACGCACTCTCTTTTTTCACTTATTATATAAACCCTCATAACCTCACACAATCTACCTTAGGCCATGGATCGCTGCAGTCTCTGCATTACAGGAAATTGCTGACCACAAATAACACAAAGTTGTAGCCAGCAACTAATTAAACAGCACGAGGCTCCCGTCACTTCCCGAAGCACATCATGGTTGTCAGAAGAGTCTGTATGAGATGCGCTTCTCACATGTTCCTTTGTTCAGGGTATAAAAATCCCAATCATGTAATGGAGGGCATATGCGCTCTCTTCTTACAGCTGATGAAATTTAGTCGATTACGGCACCACACAACGTGACCGATTCACAAGATTTTCGCAGTAATTGCCTGCTATGTCTCTCGATGAACCGGCTTATTCACTAGTGTATTGAGATAAGATGAGAGATATATCTCTCTACGCGAGTCTGTAGAACGCATCTTGCTTGATGACCATTTCCAATTAGGCTCAGTAGGCAGTGTGTTAAATACATAGAATAAGAATTGGTCTCTACCTGAGCAGTTAACATCTATTGTTTTGTTTTCTGTAACGCGAAGGGTTATTGTGTACGCTTTGAATAAATAAATAAAACAAACAAATAAAAAATAAATGAGATCTGAGATTGCTGGGAAACTTTGTTAATTGACATATCGCTGGTTAATAAAGTTAGAGACAGTGATGAGGGCCAACTCGCTGAGCTGTCAACTAGAAAAATTTTCGGCACATGCCGTGAAGAAGCACCGCAGGGGTGCGGGAACGTCCACCGGGGGAGCAGGAAGGCGCCGCTGCTCCTACAGCGGGAGTCGCATAGGGGTCCGATTGATTTGCAGGCTCTGAGTCATCGCGCCGACCAATGGCCGCGCCGGATGAGTCATTCGTCGCCGGCATCCACACCAGGGGTGTGCGTAATTACGATTTACGATTTACGATTTTACGATTTACGGTGATTTCAGGCAACTTTTTTACGATTTACGATTTACGACATTTTGGGTCGTAAATCGTAAATTTTCGTAAATGTGATCTTTGATCAACAAACAACTGGCGACCAAATTTATGTGGAATGGGTTATAAAGATGTGCCTACTCTAATGGTCCCCTCTTATATGTAGCTCATTCCCACTTCCCTTTAGAGTTCATTTCTGATGATGTGTTTTAATGTGTTACAGTGTTAGACAATATCGCCCTGTGCACTGGCTTCTCGAATCCGACTTTTCTCTTCGCTTAACTAACTTTCCCATTTCACCGACATTGTAAGGGCTCCTGTTTGGAACTGGACAGGTTCAAGAGGAGAAACAAGTGCAATACAATAGAAAACAGGTGCTCTGCCACGCCAATCGGCGTGCCTCGCGCGATGTTGCAGTATAATTAAGCTGAGGAGAATCAGATCAAGCTAGCTGCTCTGCGTATCCAGCCCTCTTCCCTTCCTAGCAGTACAAAAGGCACTATTCGAATACTCTAGCGCCAGGTTGACTACGAACGCCTTCACTTCTCGTCCTCAAACGGTCAACCTCAGGCAAAAATCGACATTTTCGATAGATCTTATCGATTTTGGTCGCACGACGAAACGCCTTTTTGTCAGAACCGAGGATTCCCATCGCTTCTAACGCTACGTTGAACTGAAATTTTTTTCCATGTAGGACCGCTACATCGGTGTCCCCCACTACTTGCCCCCTTTACTGAAACTCACCCCCCCCCCCTCTCCATGTACTGGTACAGCACTACTGGCATCCCCTGACTGGACCAGGTTTGCCATTGCTGGTGATCGAACCTTTTAAAGCGAGCTTCAAATTCGTGTTCAGTGACCTCGATTACTCCCAGGGCTGAAGTTCCCATGACACTTAGAAGTCGTCTGTATATTTCTCGCTATTTTCGCGGTCCATAATTCTGTCCCCCCCCCCCTATTTTATGACTAATTTATGAGTCATCGGTTAGCGGATTATTATTAGGGGGGGGGGGGGCAAAAGTAATGAAACACCCCATGCCGTGTCCATATATCTCGTGACTGGAGTCTGGTTTCGTGCTTATCGTATTTGTATGTTTGTTTGCTACTTATTGAAGGGCACCTGAGAAGTTACCACTTCCGCCCTTTCCAGAAGCATGCCAAAACTCCAGTCTGTCTCATGCCGAAACCCCGGTCTGACGAGTCGACCTGTGTCGCGCAAATCTCGCCCAATTCCCAACCCCGAGCAACCTGGGCTCAATATTCACGCAAGATGAGAAGTACGTCTTCTACCTTAACCCTGCCAAGCAGCGAGTCTGGGTGAGGCCTGGTGACCTGTTACCGACCTTCGTTCGGCGAGATGCTCACACCTTTGGAGCTTTTGGATCTGCGCCCATGGATCGGTTTACCGGAAGCTGTTTCCCAAGAGCACTACGATGAACTCCAAGGCCATGGTGAACGAAATAGAAGAGATGGGCCGGCGACTCGCTCTTATTCATTCGCAGCGCTTCAAGAAGGTTCTCCTCTTCGACAACGCCGCACCCCATCGGGAACAAGTATCCACGGATAAGCTTGCTCAGCTGGGCTACGTTCACATGCCTCATCCACCATATTCGCCGGACATCTCTCTATGCGACTACCACTACTTCTTCAGCCTACAGGACTTCCTGGTCGGAAGGGACACAAGAATCCAAGCAGTGCTTGACAACCACGTCGAGCAGTTGATCAACACCAGGCCTAGCAGTTGTGGAAGGATGGGATCAGGAAGTTGGCTGAGTGATGGTAGCAAGCTCACTGCCCTTAATGGCAAATACATTCCTCAGCATCGTTGAGTTGTAATTGAGTTATAAAGAGATAAAGATTTTTTTCAATTTGTCTCATTACTTTTGCCCCCCCCCCCTAATATATATTATAGTATGATAAGATCATGTCTAAAAGGCAGGGGAGGCTGGGGTCCTCCGTTACTGGTCCAGAGCTAGCAAGGCGCATCGCATTCCTACTGGTGAAGGTTGTTCCATTCCAGCCCATAGAAAGCCATTGAAGGAAGTTTCTTAGAGAAAGAGAGGGAGCATTCTTTGATCCGCGCCCTGTTTGGTAATGACGTCTAGTCAATTTGCTTACAATATATTCATGTAAATCCCATCGAACAGCATTGACGCAAATCCATGATCGAACATCATTCGTGATTGCAAGCGGGGTCTAGAGGGTTGCTACGCTTATGTTAAAAGGATAAACCACTAACGTTTCGTTATATGTCGCGAGGACGGGGAGCATTGTGAGATGGGAACTCCTCATCGAATCAGACAGCATTGAATGGGCATGTCATTCAGAGAGGGCGTGTATGTACAGTTGGAACCCTGATCGGCTGGCATGTGTTCGGTCTGTGCTCTGGTTATTATTGGCTGGCGCGCCACAACCTACCAATACTGCTCATCTTCGCGACATGTACCAATGGTTCTACCGGTCTGCATTGTACTTTATAGGGACAAATTGATATACAAACTGTGGTAAAATCGAGCGCGTCGCATTTCTAGAAAAGGTCGAACTGGTTTTGACAGTCTTGATCTCCAGTTTCGGTTATGTGATGGAGTTTATCGTATTCACCCTATCTAGTCCGCTTACGATGCTGCAGGCTCTCGGAGAGCAAACGTTCGTTACTGGGCTGGCGAAGGGTAGCCCGTGCAAGTGCTGGGAGTTATTAAATGGTGGAGCAATATTATCCCTTTCACGACATTGTCCGACGATGTCGTCGGACACCATCACAAAAATAGATCATAGAAAATTATCACACATTCTATAGAACAATTTTAATCAATGAGTCCGCTAATAGCTACAGTCAAGATGGAAAACTTCATTCGTTACTATTTTTTCATACCTAGCGAATCCGTAATACAAATAAAATGATAGAAGTAATCAGCGCGAGGAAAAAATGCGCGCTATCCCAGGCGGCAGACACCTGAAAACCTCCTCGCGCGTGTCGTGAAAGCGTTATGAAGTTTTCGAAATCCTACAAGTGCAGGAGCAGGAAACCGGCACATTAGTCAATGGTGAAACGTTTTTTTTTTAATTTTTAGTTTTGAAAGCGATTTTTCTGATGTTGTTTCCGCTAAATCCTAGATTTATATTGAAGCTAAAGCATTGGTAGTAAGTTAGGAATTTAACGAAAGGCTTGAGTAAAGTTTTTGAATCTACAGTTTTTTCGACTTTTCTGAAAGGTGTAAAGTTTGGTTCGGACTATGTTTTACTATCAGGAAGCCGTGACAAGAGAAACAGTTTGGTAAGAAAACTGTTCAGATTAAGCTGAACACTGAAACTAACACGATGGTTAAATAAATATTGAATCACATCTAATTAACATTAGCAGAAAAAGCCTCGGGAAATTTAGTTGTACTGCACTACAGTTCAGGTGACGCTTACGATTTACGGTTTACGATTTACGATTTACGACGGTTTTTTCGTAATTACGATTTACGATTTACGACGGTTTTTTCGTAATTACGATTTACGATTTACGAAATTTCAAATTTCATTTACGCACACCCCTGGTCCACACAAAGGGTATGAGAGTCCGGGTAAGATGACTTGAAGAGTACATCACAAAGTAAACGCAGTTATTTTCTAATGGCAGTGGAGAAAACTGCGTGGGAACGTGATTATAAATAAACCGCTTCAATTTTTAATATTTATTACACTGCTCTTAATGCCGACCTTCTCATTGCTAATTTTGAAGTGCAGATTGGAAACGTAATAGCCCTGCTCATCTTGAGCCCATCCTCTACCTGTTTTCTACTCTACTTCTTCTAAATCCTGACAGGTATAGCCTACAGTTGAGAACAGAATACAACACGGGTGAAAGGGTACTGTTTACAAGTGCTTAGAGGCCATGCATACTAAATCGGCCAAGAGGGCAGTGGCCGTTGAAAGAGCCACTGATTGCGATGATGTCAATATGAAACTTGAGTCGGGCCATGGCGAGCGATTTCCTTGTCGACTTGCCAAGGACCGTCATCGCCAAACCGAGGATGTTGAAAAGTTCGTTGGCGTCTCAATGATGAGAATGATCATCTCCCAATGGACCGCCAAATGGCCTTGAGTCGATGGTGCAACTACTTCCAGGAAACCTCGACGGTAGAATTTGCCCATCCAGCCATTCCCTCTTCTCACGCTTACGGTGCCGTTCAGAAAATCACTGTTGAGGAGACAGAAGCGGCTTTAAGGAAGATAAAGCCAGGCAAGGCAACGGGCCCTGATGATCTGGCAACCGATTTGTGGACGTCCAAATTCTGGTACCCAGCTGAGTGGCTGACGATGATCTTGAACCAGGTGGTTGCAGAGAAGAAGGTGCCTTATAGTTGGTAGATAAGCACGACGATTCCGATTTGGAAGAAGGGCAGCTCAGCAGTCTGCACAAGCTACCGTCCAATTCGTTTGCTTTCGCATAGCATGAAGATCTTTGAGCGAATTGTTGATGGACACATTCGTGACGTCGTCCAGCTTTCACCGACCAGTGTGGCTTGGTAGCCGGCTGTGGCACTATCGATGCTATACACGCCGTTCGTCTACTTATAGAAAGGCACCGCGAGAAACAGAAGACGGTGCTCCTTCCCTTCCTCTACTTGGAGAAGGCTTTCGATCGCGTTCCGCGCGAAGTGATATGGTATGCTTTAAGACAGCATAATGTTCCCGAAGAGCTTATTGAGTGGGTGCGGCTACTCTACTCTTGTCCGAGGAGTAGAGTCCAAGCGCCAGCAGGTACGTCGATGGAGTTTCCCATCTCTGTCGGAGTACATCAAGGTTCTGCGCTCTCCCCACTGCTCTTCATCGTCGTTATGGATGCAATATCAGCGACCAGCCCCTTGGACATTGCTTTATGCTGATGATGTAATGTTCGCTAGCGACAACAGGACTGAATTCCAGAGGCATTTACAAGTGTGGTGCGATCGCTTGGAGAGATGTGGACTCAAACTTAATGTCAAAAAGACCGAGTGTTTGACGACTGACGAAGGTGAGTCCAGCTCCATTAAGATTAACGGCAGTGAGCTGCCACGCACATCGGTAATCAAGTACCTGGGATCAGCAATCGCGTCCGCGGTCTACTCGTTGAAGCCAACTCACGCGTGAGTGCAGCGTGGTACAAATGGCGCTCTCTGACGGGAGTGCTCTGCGACAAGAAGATACCAGAGCGTCTAAAGTCGAAGATCTACAGAGCAGTTGTCCGACCTGTCTCTATTTACGGAGCTGAGTGCTGGCCCGTTACCAAAGAAATTGAAAGGCGCCTCAGCGTAATGGAAACGAAGATGCTGCGGTGGGCGGTCGGAGTTACGCGTTTGGACCGCAACGACTCCATTCGGCAAAGATATGGTGTCACCCCGATAGTTGAGAAATTGCGTGAAACTCGTCCGCGCTGGCTTGATACGCTACATCAGGTCTGAGATGGTACTGCCACGTTATTCGCGGAAAAGGTGATACTGATCGAAAGACTAACCTTAACCTCGAGGTGCCAGGAAAGCGGCCACGAGGGAGACCAAAGCAGTGCTTGCTTGATACGCTGCTTGAAGACGGCTAGGTTGTACCCTGATCAGGCATTTGATGGGGAACAGTGGCGCCGGTATTCCAGGAAAGCGGACCCCGCAACAAAGCGGGACAAACGCTGAAGGAGAAGAAGAGGAAGAAGAAGAAGAAGAAGAGGCTATGCATACTCCTCTCCGGAACCTAAAACAGCTGAAAGAACGCTTTCTCGCTACGGTTTCTCGAAAACCGTGCTGTATTTCGCTAGAAGGCGGCAGACGGCGACATTCAAATTGTTATGAGTCATCACCCGGCCTGACTGCACGCCAATGGTCGGGGCGATGAATCAGAGCGTCCGCCTAAGGCGCCTTTTATACTTCCGCCGTTGCGCAGGGGACTCGACGCCGTACTGAGTCGAGTCCCCTGCAATGCAAATGGCAATAAACTACTCTTTATTTTGCAACATGAGCGGATTCAAAAGTAAAATTGCTGGAAGATATTCATTGTCGAGAATCGCTCAGAATTCTCTCTCATATTGCCATTCTGGAGTCATTGTTCACTGAACATATCTTTAGCGTAGTAGGTAAAACTTCGTGAATGTCCACAGATCTCCATCTCCTTCCTAGGTACCGAAAGGTACTGTTGACTACTAAGGCAACGGTTACCGAAAACGGATGTCAGATTCGTGATCAGCACCCTAAATAACCCCCCCCCGGAGAAGTTTGGTCAAAAAAAACCTTTTCGACCTGTCATCGACCTCTGGAGTCTTGAAAGTACAATAGTGCCATAATTTTGCTACACCTTCTTTGTTTTGTTAGTTGAGGAGCCAAAACAAAGAGGACATAGCAAGATGATTCATCTCGGTGGTGATTCTCCCACTCCACATCGGGTCTGCCGCAGCTGATCGCGCCGCGCCGCGTCACTCCCTCCAGCGGCGCGATTCGCCGAATATCGTAACCCGAAATTCCGTCAAATGTGGTGTTTTGAGGCGGCGGAGTATGAGTGCGGCGCCACCGAGCGGCGCGAAAAATCGATAACTGTTTCGGCCATCATATAAAAAAAGGCCCCCAGACTTCTGCGGCGTTGCCGCTGCCCTATCCTTCATCATAGGGCAGGGACGCAGAGCTCGCCGCCAGCGGCGTCCCTGCCCTATGGCCTTTGTCATACCATCGCTCACCCCGAGCGACGTCTAATGATATGCACCCAAATCGATTCCATCGCGCCGCCCGATCGATATGGGAGCATATCATTAGGCCTTTGTCATACCATCGCTCACCCCGAGCGACGTCTAATGATATGCACCCAAATCGATTCCATCGCGCCGCCCGATCGATATGGGAGCATATCATTAGGCCTTTGTCATACCATCGCTCACCCCGAGCGACGCCTAATGATGTGCTCCCATATCGATCGGGCGGCGCGATGGCCCTTGTCATACCATCGCTCACCCCGAGCGACGCCTAATGATGTGCTCCCATATCGATCGGGCGGCGCGATGGAATCGATATGGGTGCATGTCATTAGGCGTCGCTCGGGGTGAGCGATGGTATGGCAAAGGCCTATCCATAACCACAGCGGCGAGCGGCGTTGCCGCAGAAGTCTGTGGGAGCCTTTAGTGTGAATCAGTCGGACCCCGCATAGGCAGTGCACATGAATGCGTGCCTTGATTACGGTAGGAGCAACAGCGCGTCCCCGCATCCCTGCAGTGCTTCTTTGCCCAATTTTTCAACGTAATTGTTGACGACAACGATTCAGCACACCTGGAAAAATGGATACATTCCTTCATTAAAACAACGGTTCGAGGATCGTCATTCCAAAACACTCTAGTCGACTGATATTACCAATTACACAGAGCATATGCCTCTGACAACCAAGAGGAATGCAGATGGCAAAGACTTTATCTGACTGGTGAATCAGAAGCGTTTGTTATTCTCATTCAGCAATTGTTGTCGAACGAACGGATCAGGCCCATCTAATTTCCAACAAATACACTAGTGAATGCTCCTTGTTGTCGAAGCTGGGATGGTTCAATTTGCAATGCAGTTAGCTTGTTTTGTAAAATGTCTGCAAACAATTGAATTTGTTGCACGGCTTTTTCGATATAACTAATTAGCTAAAAACGAAGGAAATTCAAGACAATGATATACAGCAGAGGAAAATGATATATTAACAAATCATAAAAAGCATTCCAACCGAACTTGACGCTCTTGAAATCTAGCTGAACTTCTCCCAAATCAAAACAGGTTTCTTCCAGATTACATTAGAGACCTCCCAAAAAGGTTTAATATTTTCTTGTTCAAGGAGAATCCAGTATGACTTTTCCAAAAAATTTCAATTCGACTGCCCAAAAAACTGAAAGCGCACTATTTGGAATTTTACAAAATTTTCGTTTTTTAAAGAAAAATGATGGTTTAATACTTATCCTAAACTACGGAAAGCAAGCAATCCTTTAACATATCAAGAGAAGAGATCCCACAAGGCACTCGTCTAGCTCGCTGCGATTTTAGATTGATAGATGGTGTAACTGCCGCTTTCTTGAAACAGCAAAGTGTAGATCTGTGTGATTTCTACGATTCCTTCTGTTGTCCCATTCTAAAGTGTGTAATGCAGCCAGCTAGACAAGTGCATGGCGTGATCTGTTCTTTTCACACGCTATTAAAGATTTGCCTTCTGCACTCGGAAATACGCTTTAAATTACAAATTTCTCCAAAAATAAAAATGTCATAAAAATTTCAAGCAGTGCGTCCACCCATTAGAGCAGCTGATGTGAAAAAGATTCAAAAATGACATACTAGATTTTTTGGGCAAAAAATTATACTGACCTTTCTGGAGGGTCTCTAGTGTAATGAGGAAAAACCCCGTTCTGATTTGGGAGATTTTCAGTTGAATTTCAAAAACGTCAAGCTTGTTCAGAAGAGTATTCAGGTTGATTTGAAAAACGTTCAATTTAACGTAAAAATGGTATATAATATAATTATGATGAAAATGCATGAATAAACAGGGCAGCAATGCTTTCATCCAGTGCCGCTTGGATACCGGGCTTGTTTATAGAGGCTTAAGCACTGACGTGTCCATCGGTCGACCACCGCAATTTATTGCATAGATCAAATGTGCATTCAAATTGTTTCCACGATATCCAGGAGCTAGGAGAGGGTGTGGGATGCGGGGCGCATCCCACGAGGTAATAGATCAAAGCCAACTGTATCCAATTTTTGTCTAGCAGAAACAAAGACGAAAGGCTTAGAGTAGACAGATATACGCAACGTCTCGGCTCCTCAGGTCAGGCGGTAATGGTATTGAAATTCTTCACCCGCTGCGGCTGATTTTCCCGACTATGGTAGGAAGAACGCTTGTTTCGCCTAGTAGAAGGACCGAACACAGACGTACAACAGATGACCGCGCAGTACCAACAATCTTTGAGCTGATTCATTTGGAGCAGCAACTGGTTCTGTATGCGTACCCTTAAATACTGGCCTAAGCCACTCTCCAGCCAATTTCGGTTCTTTCACGTGAACGATGTCTCACTCGTGTCTCTGGATTTCGGATATCGTTTCAGTATCCAAATCAGCCTTGATTCTGAGCCTGCGCCTGAATGGGTATTCTTGGACTCTACTTATGACTTGGAACGGATTTATTGCTCAATCTTCCTCACAAGAGCGACAGTTTGTTTCCGTAATGCTCTTTGATGGTGAGGTAGATAGCATGTCAACACGCAAAGCTAGGAGCTGAGGTGCAGAGAACAGCAAGAGCCATTCCCTGAGCTTGAATATATACCGTTTTCACGTCGAATTGGGCACTTTGAAAACCGAATTAGACACTTTTCACTGCAAATTAGACACTCTTCTAAGCCTAAGCCTAGGACTTTTTAAATCAAAGTGAGCTCTTCCAAATTGAAATGACCTTCGGACATGTTAAACTCCAGACTCATAAGATGACTAGGATAATTTTTTGTTCAAGTGAAATTTGGTATAACTTTCTCTGAAATTTTTTAGCTTACCTGCCCCAGTAAGAGTAATACATCTTTGTTATCTTTAATGAAAAAACGATAAATTGAACTTTGCAGCAACTTTTTTGAAATGCAGCAATGCAGCAATCATGTATTGCATTAAAAGACGGGATCGCGCCAGGCACTCGAAAAGCTCGCCACGATGTTTATTTGATTGATCGTGTAAATGCTGCTAACACGAAGCATCAAAGTGAGGACATGTGTGTCCTTTACAATTGTTTGTATTGCATCCACGTTGACGAACGAGAGCGATTTTCGCATGTCTGGTCCATGGGACGAAGCGCGCCGCACAAACGTGACACGACATACCGTGACCCAAACTTCATCTGTGGATAAATTTGTGATGCCAAACCTGTTGCTAATGTTCGTCTTAACAGTTACGGCCAGTTACCAACATCGCTAACTAGGGTGGTCGTATCAGGATGGTACTAGAGATTGGAGGAATGGGTCCGATGTAGGCAAAACTTCGTCTAGGAGGTTGTTTTGGTGCTCATGACAAATCCAGTCCGTTTTTAAAATTTCAGCGAACTAGCGAAGGTATGTTGCTATAGGTATGGGTATGGGTGACTCTCACCAGCGCATACGCGCATACCTACTGTCACATACCCTGGCGACGACCATTCTGTCTTGTTTAAGGACGCAGCTATAGATTGAAATTCGTTGTTCATTGTAAATTTATTGCCCACAAAGCATGTGAAAATGTGTGATTGTAAAACAAGGAAGGAATGAATGAAAGTAAGGAGAATTCAAAGGAGAAATAGGAAACGAATGAGGCTGCTGTGGAGAAAAGCAATGATCGGAGATTACTACGAAAGCGAAATTGAACGCATTTTTAAAAAGCGGAGGTAAGATTTGTTTCCATCTTCTTACTATCCTACACAGAGTTCGGAGAAAATCGGTGGTCCTGACACGACTACCGATTAAAAGGGACATCGGCATGTGTTCAGCATCTTTAATAACCTGTCTCGATGAAGTTTGAATGGACCGGATACCATTTTTCTTGAAATAAGATATGGTCGCGCACCATTGCGCGACAGTCGTCAATGTGTTAACTGGGTGAAACTCCATGCAAACAGACATTTTGCTATCAATCGAATAAAAATCGCGCCGTCTTGGACGAGGATATGGTGCAATCTCTTCTTTTGGAACTAGAAATTGGCCGCCTCCCTGCTCTTTAAAACAAGTTTTAAACCATCGCCTTTCCTCAGAAGATCAATTTTTATAAAATTTCAAACAGTGTGTTTACTTACTGGGTAGGTGAATTAAAACTTAAAAGAAATCACACTATAGCTTCCTTGAACAAATAATTGTTCTAACCTTTTCAGAGAGTCTCTAGCCTAATGTAGGAAAAGCTCATTTCGATTTGGAAGATGTTCGCTTTGATTTCAATAGTTTTACGACAGTTTAGAAGAGTGTCCAATTTGATTTGAAAATGTCCAATTCGACGTGAAAATGGTTTAGATACCTCTTACGTTAAACGAACACTTCTCAGAACTGAAAATCTTTCAGACCTACGGTGGCTCGTTCCAAAGGAACACCTTTCAACCAATGCAATCTTCTTGTCAAGGTTAGTAACTACACCTGGATGCAATAATTGTAAAGCGCATCTCTACCCAGCAGTCTACGCACGAATGACAGGGCAGGGTAATTGATATACCACATCCTGGTTAACTTTCTACCATTTTAGCCGCCCGCCCTGGGTAAACTCGCCATGATAAAGTCAGCTTTTTAGAGCTTGATTCGGTACGCGCTTGCTCATCGCGCGCCTCCAAGATAGTTACTTTCGCAATTGTATAGGTCTGAAGGGTGTTCAGGGCTTGCCGTTTGTCAAATAATTCAGAAATTAATCTTCACTGCTATAAGGCGTGCTGTTTTCTTCACTGGTCACGCTGTTTTTCGCCGATTTTCACATGGTTGTTACGACTACGAATCGGCTTTTATTGGGATCACAGAAGGGATTTATGTTTCCCATATGCCTAAGTAACTGATGAGCATGGATGGCGTTCCAACAAACATAAGCTCTCGGATTGACTTTCCCTTCAATAGTCGTTCTATGCTTTCGACATCATAGGGTACAAATGCTTAGCAAATGAAACCAGGAAAAAACCTAAGCCTGTGTTGGCATCTCTCCCGCTTTAGAAAAGATAGCGAGACTATTCTGAAATGGTATAAACAAAACTGAAATTTAAGATGAACTTTCATATTCGATAATGTAGCCCGACCCTTCCCATTGCAGCCTCGGCATGTTCCTGAGCTCGCGTTTTCAAGCAGGAGTCGTTTCCAAATACTTCTTTCGCTTTAAAAGGAGTCGAAATTGGCACTGCCATAAGAAGATGCAGCAGATTTGATAGCGGCAAAAGACGGCATAACCGCCAGTGCAATTGTAAATGGTCGGTTTCTAATGACTGGGAGCACAATGCGTTCCTATTGCAAATGCAAAATGTCAAACTTGGGCAGTACAGCCGTTTCCAGGCTACAGACATTCTGATGGGCTATTTAGGAGGGCGCTCCTGAATTCAGTTTGAAAAATTCGAACGATGGAGCGAGTACGCCCTCTAATGTGATGACTCATAGGAAGTCCAGAGAGTTGCAAGTACTCTGGTAGATTTTCGATGAGCAGAGAACGATCATATTCCCTGGAATAAACTGTGCATTTACCATTAGTGTCTCGCAGCATTAACATTGATTTGAGAACAATAGACATCTCTTACTCTTTAAAAAGCATCGCCAATACATATTTTTCTATTAAGGAATTACTGCTTGTTAATCCTTTTTGAGATGTGCCATGCAATTCACGTCTGCACGATATCGCGTGTGGAATATAGATGTGCAAATCCCTATTCAAGGATTTACAGTGATGTGCGATGGAGAAATCAGTGGTTCATCCTTCCCGGATAAGGCTAAATATTCGACCGCCTAGGGAATACCTGGTCGGAAGTGAATCGGTTCAGGTTGCGCACAAGAGGAAGCATCTGACCTACGGGTACATACTACCGCTGCAGGAAAGCTAAATGAAAATCTGAGATTCTAAGATTCTCAAAATCTCATTACTTCCGCATGCGAAACGCCAACTATTCCCAAAGTGCTTGGACAACCACATTTGATCATTATTACAATTCCCTGTTTGCATTAGCTGACTACAAAACGATTCAATTTTTGCAACTTTTAAAAATTGAAAGAGTTAATTTCGAGCGCGAGGGTGACTGCTATGTCAGTGGCACATAAGTCCGAATTCCTTATTAAAATTATGCTTGTAATGAACAATTAAGAGGCAGAACTACGGAACAGGGAAAGCCAGCTTTGTCTCCTTTCAAAAAACAAAAGAAATGAGGACTGGGAATGTTTTACATGAAATGGAACATCGCCAAGGTATTTATTTACTCATTTTTACTTATGCCCAATACTGTGTGTTTAAAGAAGCAGAGTTACTAGGTAACTCTCTTAAGAACTGCAAAAAACTCTTGAAGAAAAAGAAGAAAAAACATTTTCATTTTCACAATACCTCTCTGTCACTATTGGCTTTCCTCAAGAAGGCGTTCTGCCTCCGATTCTCTTTATTGTAAATACTTTAGAAATAACTTCCTTGGTTAGTAACATCGATGTCAAGCGGAAAATGTTCGCTGATGATATAAAAATTTATAAGAATATCTATTCAAAGGAAGACCACGCTGCTCTTTAATCCACAGTAAATGCCATTGCGGACTGGTCAGCAAAGTGGTAACTCTTCCACTCCCGGGCCAAAAATCGCACGTGCTTCATCTTGGCAAGCAGACTAATAGAAACAATTATTGCCTTAAGGAATAACAACATTTATGATCAGCTAGCTTGCGCCATTTGGGAATGATTTTAGTCAAAAGCTGAGGATCATTGCGATCTTGATCGAGTAGATCACAACCTCTTTAAATCATGAATAACAAACTCGGTCGAGGATTTTACCTGCTCATAAGCTATACGTTAGACCAATTCTTGAACATTGAACGGCACTTTTGCATTCAGTCCGATGCGCAAGAGAGACATGGCCAGAATCGAACCTGTGCAAAGCAGTTTCACGAGGAAGCACTGGTAAGACTTCATGGATATGACTGCACCACTACATATTTCCTCCCGTCCTTGCGAAGTGAAAAAATCGCTCACATACCAAACAACAAGGGACGGTCCAATCAAAATTTTCAAGTTGATAAATGGCTTGGTTGGCCTTCCCTCTGAGGAACACTATTCATTCTCTTATTCTAGCACATGGGATGGGCAGTGGAAGATCTACTTTCCTAGGCCAAAGAGCAATATAAGATCAGCATTCTTCACTTGTAGAGCTGACACGGAATTTTTGAAGCTGTCAAAAAACACATGACCAAACTCAATGTATGTGTACAAAACACTACAAGGCCTGTCCTAGGAGTGTATCGTTTTCTACTCTTCATCGCACTGTTTTGTTTCATAATTGCCTACCTTCGCCTGGGTCTCTTGTTGTTAGGTTGGCCCATAAGTCCCCGCCGTTTTTTTTCAACGATTCATTGCGGATTTCGTCGGCGGTCTCTTGCATAGCTCTATACAGTTTTCGAAAGAAAATGATTTGCTCTATCAAAGCGTATATTGCATTTCTTTTTTCATCCTGAATTTTTTCAATTTTTAGCTCGTTGAATTGAAAAGTAAAAAAGTGAAAAAGTGGCCACCTGCGCACTTGTTCTCTCCGCCTTTTGGGATTTTTGGGATTTTTTGCGCAGTTTTTCATAGCATTTGGAGGACAATGTTCTGTACTAAAGGAATACCTCTT
Source organism: Heligmosomoides polygyrus bakeri (assembly GCA_947359475.1). NCBI lineage: Eukaryota > Metazoa > Nematoda > Chromadorea > Rhabditida > Heligmosomidae > Heligmosomoides > Heligmosomoides polygyrus. The sequence continues at coordinate 88,614,579 of OX375867.1, forward strand.
GATCCTGTTTGCTCATTTGTTCTTTATTGATTTTTGAGGTCATCAATTTGGACGTCCGAAGGAGAAGATTTATCTTTACCAACAGCTCCTGCTCTGTGATAGGACTTTTTTGCTTGGTGTTATATGTGCTTCGGAAGCAAATGACTTGCTCTATTAGAATTTGTGTCGCGTTTGCACTTCCGGCACCTTCTTCTCTCTGTGTGTCGCTTGCTAACCAGTGCTGAGCCTTTTTTTACAGTGCTTCATGTTGACATACAAACATCATTTTTCATCGCCAGTTACAATTCTGCGCAAAAATCGTTGAGTATGTCCGTGTAATGAATGATGACGGACAATCAGGCCGGCAGCAATCGTTGCTCGGTGGTTCTTGACATATTTAACGATGTAAATAAATAGAAACTAAATAAATAGAAATATCTAGAAGTGTCTAATACAATTTGGCACGGCTCTCTGGAATTAGAGATGTTGTTTGATCGGAAGGGAGTGGAACCCACATGTACTCTCACCATCTAACTTAAGGTGCGCTTTATTTCACTGCTCCACTCTGCGCTCGATTCTTTAGCACTGATAGAAAGGCCGGAAAGAGGGGTCGCAAACAAACGCTTCAAAGAGAGAACAATCCAATAAGCCGATGGCTAAGACATGACGGGATGCATAGGTGGGTTATTTCTGTCGCGAAAACGGCTTTTACTCGGATCACACGGGATTTGTTCTCATTCACACTTACCAAACAGACGAAGTAATAAATTGCTACCGACAACAGATTTCGCACGTGTCGGCAAGAAAGCAAGGGATTTCCTTGAAAGCTCCTGTTAGTGAAGCTTTCTGAACCCTTTCCAAAACCATAATATTTTTGATTTTATTTGGACTAGAAATAGGAGTGCCGTGCTCGAGAATGGGAAGGAGGTAAATTTTGTAGGCTTTGAGAAAGGTACGTTCGTCTTTAGTAGCCAAGCACCTGGAAACATTGCACACCCTGCGATTGGCCTTCTCCGCAACTTCATTACAGTGCTTATCAAAATCTAAGTTTTCGGTGACGAAGAAGCCAAGGTCGTTAACCTCCGTAACCTGCGGTGCGATCTGCTACTAGGAAAGCTCTATTCTTTCAGTGTATCATTTGTTATATTTTGGTAATAAAGAAGGCTGATGAAGTTTGGTAACCTATGTGGTAGATTTCACGGTTTTCCATTTTTGTGCTGGAGATGTGGAACGGACAAATATAGAACAAGAAAAGAGAAAGAGAAAAAGAAAAAGAAATTCCAATAACTCCATAAAATCTCATAACATATCCGAATTTCACTATTTTGTAGTTGATGTGAAATGAGTTATGGTTAAAAATGCATGTTTTTTTTGACGTCTCAGTGTTTTATACGCCATGTTTTATTTTTTATTACTATTTTGATATGCCCATAACAAGCGAAAGGAGCGGATGAGAAGGTTCAGTTTGCAAAACATTTTCTGCCGAACACTCATTCTCATAACATTTCAAGACCAAATATTCACAGCATTTAAAAACATTGGCAACGGCTATAGTTTTCAGAGATTTTACTAAAACATGAATATAACCAAGTCTCCGCATGGAATTAAAAAATTTGAAAATAGAGAATATACGTATTCTCTAAAGAGCCTAGTATCGGTTAGTAGAGGGGAGCTCATGAGCATGATCCATCTGCACCTAGGACGATAATAGAGAATGCGTGTATTCTCCATTTTCAATCCAACTACGAGGAATTATGGCATTGTAGGAAAGGCTGATTGGAATATAGACCTCCCATGTCTGTTTTGCTGAGTGCGCAATTGCTGAGATCTTCTCCGTTCGTCTGTGCCGCGTGCCAAAATGGCTCAGTGACTGTTCCTCGATCGAGGAACACGATAAGAGTACTATCCATCCTCTACACAAAGAAGTTTGAGACAAAAGCTTTAAGATCACGAGGAACCTTGACTTCAACGGCTATTAATTATACAATCGAGTGCTCGTAGAGAAAGCCAACAGCTGAACCGATACACGTTCTGTTAAGGGTACTAAAGACAAAAGACCCTGGAGTCTATTTGCGAGCCTACAAGACCTATGTTCGACCGAATTTGGAATAACTCTCCGGAACACCTGCAGAAAAGGAGACATTCAGCTCTCAGAAAGTGTTCAAAACGGCTTTACGCGAAAGTTATTCGTAGGATGTTTTGCACTAGATTATATACAGCTGCCAAGTAGATCAGAAAAGACAAAAATTCTTGGACTTCCAACATTACATAGCAGGAGGAGGATAGATCTCGTCATGATGTTCAAGATTTTGACTCATAGAATCTCTACTATATGCCATTTCTCTCTTTGGTGCCCGCTAACTCGATCCCAAAGAAGAAAGTTAAGACTGTATAATTCGGGGTAATAGCAGTGATTAGAACTAACTTCTTCACCTATAGAAAACGTGAGGAGTTCACTACATTTCTAGGGTGTGATAACATGTCGTTGGATTTATCTGTCCAAGCCTTCCGGAAACTTATAGGGAAAACTCCTACTGGGGGAGTAAAGATGCTATGTTTGTAATGTTTTGTCGTTGTTGTTTTTTCGGTCTTGTTGTATGCTTCAGAATGATCGTCCGCAAACAGCAGCTATTGTTCAAGATCTTATGTTGATTGCTTTCTGCTAATATTGAATGTATGTTTTTTCTTTATGTTTAACACGTGTGGTTTCTTTTTATTTCTTAAAAAACTTTTAATACACCTGCCCAATGACAAAGCTGTATTTAAATACACTGTTTAAAATTTTGTAAAATTTTTTGCTTTAAAGGAAGAATAATAAACAAAATTTTGTTTTAAGGCGCAATAAGGCAACAGCCATTCAGTCTAATAGAACTAGAGAGGCCACGAAATCTGCTAGCTTGCTTCGATTTTCATTTGATTGATTGTGAAAATGCTGCTTACATGAAACGGCAGTGTGAGAGTGTGTGCTTTTAATAACTGCTTTTGTTGTACCGTTCTCATCTGTGCTGCTCCACGCAAACAGAAATTTTGCTGCCAATCAGATAGAAGTCGTCACCTTCCAGTCGAGTGCATCGCCCTCTTTTAACGCAGAAAACAATTTTTGTTTTTCTATATTTTAAAATAAACTTAATAAGGCTAATATTTTGCCTAAAAAATAAAGGAGCTTGTTTTGATTCGGAAGATGTTCAGACTGGTTTCAAAAGCGTCAAGCCTGCATAGAAGAGTATGTAATTTGCTTCGAAAAATGTTTTTAAAAGTGTTCAGTTTGACGTGAAGACGGTGTGCATTTGTTTGGATGCTTCCGTTATCGTTCTAGGTATAAACTTTACGTTCTCAACTTTGAGCACTTACGTATTTTCCTTCAAAAAATTGTATTTATATGTCTAAGCTCTGGAAGACCTCATGAGAGTGTCAACAATGAGTGCACCGCACCTTCTCGGAAGTGGAATAAGTTGGGGACAGAGACTTCGACTAGTGCAAAAATCTGGGTTTCGGAAAGCATATTCGAACACTGAGTAACACAGCTATGTTGCGGACATCAAATGTCTTCACAAACCCACAAACAAGAGGATAATGGACGTAGGATTCGTGAACACTTGAAGGATTCATATATCTATATCTGTTAGACAACTATGCGCTGTGGGTCCTATCTCGAATACCTTAAAAGGATGTGAAGTAAAGAAGGGCGTTAATGCATCTCTCTTGGGATGCGCCCCGCACTCTACTTCTTCGGTATTTCGTGGAGGCAATTTGACTGCGTATTTGGCTTATGCAAAGGCGAGCGTTGACTAGCCATTGGACAAGTCGATGTTTTAACCATCTCAAACTGGTACCACTGGTACCAATGCACGGACACCAAAATGGTGCAGGGTTGGTTGATCTCGGCATGAAATCCCGAACCAAGAACCCCGAATCGGGTGATCACGACTCCTCCGTCTGCGCTATCACGAACTCCCCTCCCAAGAAAACTATTTGCCTATAAAATCTATTCTAATGTTAAGGCGTGTTCGTCGCCTGCTCAGCGAGAACGATAAATGAGCGGAGGATTGGTATGTCATTAGACTCACGGTACTAAATATTAGGTCCGACCAAAAATTTCCATCCATTTCTTATTTCTGTTTTCTTTTTAAAAATTAATAATAGGTAAGGTGATATGGGTCTTTCCTGATGTTACGTACCATCGCAGTGCCTCTATCATCCCACCGATGGGAACTAAATAGAGCTTTTGTTGTCATTCCGAATGAAACATAGACGTTCAGCTAATAAATTTTGGTGAAGTTCCATATCATTTGCGAAACATTTGCAGGTATAGTTCTGCGAGGAGGCTCCGCGTATCCTCTACCTTCGGCTCATAGGAAGGGCTCTGAAGACCGTGTAGGCAAGGTAATCATTGCCCCTCCGACTTGCAAGTCCGACTTCGACCTCCAGTTTTCGAAAGACAACTTTTGCATGAGAGCTGAACACGACATCAGCCACTGACAATGACCTCAGCTCATCCCTCACCTCTCATCACTGCTGCGTTTGTGCTTTTATTAAGTGTTAAAATTGCTAGTCAGCCTTATTTTGTGCCACACGAGGATTTCAGGTGGGTCTTCAGGTTGTATAGCAGGGCCTGACGTTTATCGGGAGATGTTTTTGTGATTTTGATAATGGTTAAAATTGCAATGATACCCGCAGAATGAGGGCGATTTAATGTTCATCAGAGAAATCCGAGCCATTTGTGTAAAGAAACCTATAACGGACTCTAGGCGAACTTCCTTCACTAAAATGCTCATCTCTCTCGCTTTTTTCAGCAATCACAGAAAATGCGTTGCATAGGATGCAGTTATTTTTCGAATAAATGAGAGAACATTTCGCAAGGATCAGCGAATTCCCCTCTCGTTTTCGATGTCGCAATTGATGCCATTTCGAGAGACCTTTAAAATCCTACTCTCCGGGCGCTGCTGCATGCAAATGGCGTAATGCTTGGAAAAAAAGACAAGACCGAAGTCGAGCGAGAAGCGCAAGCTTGATGTGACCACTTGGTTATGTTCGTGATCAAGCTAGGCGTCTTGACAGTAGTTGGCGACATATATGAATGAGGCTGGGTTAATTGACATCAATGGAACTGCCTTCGTACGAACAACAAACTTCAAGCACCTTGGATCTCGAATCACGTTTGAGTCTAACGCTCGAAGTTGTCTCATGCGTGAACGCAGCGTGGACCAAGTGGCGCTCGATGATATGCGCTCATTGCGAAAGGAAGATTCCAGAACGCCCTCGAAGATCTACAAAACCGTCATCCGACCAGTAGCGATGTACGGTGATGAGTGCTCGCCTGCAACCAAGGAGGTTGAGACCCTCCTCAGCGCCATGGTAGCGAAAATGCTGCTCTAGACGGCTTCTATTACGCTCTGGACCGCGTTCGCAACGATACAATGCGTCAGAGGATTGGTGTCGCTCCTACTGCGGACAAGTTACGTGAAGCTCGCCTTCGGTGGTATGGCCACGCTCTTCGGGCGACTGTTCAGAAGATTGGCCTTGACACAGGTGTGCTCGGAAATCAGCGAGGACGGCCGAAGCAACGTTAGATTTACACTTCGCATGTGGACCAGGGTCAAGCTTGAAGTTCGAGAACCGAAGGGGGTTCTGTGACACCGTTTTATAGGGGGGAGGAATTGTATTCTTTCAGTTTTGGCAGAGGATTCTCTCAAATTTCAGTTCTTTAGGTGATGTTTGTATCTGATAACAAGTTCTTTTCTTCAGGTGTGGCTACGACAATGTGGCGACTTACAAGCACTTTTGTCTTCTAAAGAATAAAAAAATGAAATTGAATTTTAAAATTTTTTAAAGTGCTGATTGTTGTGCAGTGAAGATTTTCTGTCCGCAGATTTTCTGTTCAGAGTCAACGAGAGGTTTTCAATTTTCATATTTTTTCAGGATGTCATGGACATGGCGGTTTTCTACCTGAGGGACGAGATCTACTTCCAAAGTTGCCCTCTATAAAATTCCAAGTGGTAATTACTAAGGACGATCTATGTGCTTTCCGTACAAGATTTTTGAAGCGCTCTTACAAATCGATGACGGAATGGAAACCGAAGGGTGGACTTGCCACGAAAACAGTTTTCTTTCTTCTGCGGGAACACCACAGAAAGCGAAATCATGCTCTATAAACTTTTAAGCTCGTTTCACACACAGTGGTAAAACTATGTTTTCTGAAACGATCTTCAGTATGACCAGGCGCCCAATTTCGCATCATTTGCAGAAAAAAATCGACCCCTTCATCAAATGGAAGCTGTTACTTTCGGAACCTGCTTTTTAAAGCATAGAAACCACATTTATCAAAGCTTTGTGCATTCTTCAGAGGCCCCAAAAATTTTCATAGTTATGGCAGTTTACGCGCGGCTACTGCGTTCTCTGATATCATCGATCGCAACTGTAGGATCGACTTCTCACTGTAAAAATTCTCTATCTTCTGAAGGAAAGAACATCAGAGATTGAAACCCTACCGCATAACATTTTAGGCCGTGATTATTGTACGGTAGAAAAACCAAGCTTCCTCGCAGCGATTTTCGACGATTAAGGCGAATTGTCACTAAAAGTTTCAATTCCTAATCACCGCACAGCAAAACCCATGATTTTCTGTGTCGTACAGGTTAAATCGACCTTTGGTCGATCTGGCTCGTCATTGAAGCGACAAACTTGGACGTTCACAAAAATTGTCATAACTCGGTAAGTTTAGGTGAGTTTTGAAAAAGACGAATACTTTTTAAAATTAGAGAAAATGCGCTTTCTTACCTCATATGAATCAATTTTAAAAAAGGAATCTTCATGCGGGGCGAGATGTTCGATTTCTGGTCGATTTTTGTCAAAATACTTGTCGAAAATCGAACCTTTTCGAGCCGCGTGAAGATCCCTTTCTTGAAAACTGACTCAAATACGCTAAGAAAGGACACTTACTCTAGTTTTCAAAAATGCCTTTTTATAATTCGAAAAACTTATTGGGCTATGGTCATTTATTAAAATATTTTCACCTTTTTCGTCAAAAATCAAACTCCTCTATCCGTCCCGCATGAAGGCTTCACTCTTGAGAGCTATATCTTCTGTGAACTTTATTGTGCTGATGCTGCACCTGAAAAAAAGAACCTCTTAAAGGGTACAAAAATGGCGTAAAGATTTGAAAAATTCAGTACGGATAAGAAATAAAACGGTGTTGTAGGGAAGGTGGGTACCGTACCCAATCCGCTCTGGGAGTGGAGGGGGGGGGGGTCGCAAATTTTCAGCAAAAATCGAACCCCATGCTTCACCCTGATGTGGTCTTGAAGTTTGCTGGTGTCTGCTCTTCTGGTATGATGAGTGGCGTCATCATTTCAGAAGATCGGTCCGCTAAGCGGGGCAAACGCTGAAGAAGAATCATTTTGCATCACGGAGTCTCGTGACCACTAAAACAGAACTAAGACCTTTTTTGCGCAAATTGTTCCGCTTTCTTGAAAAAGCCTTCAAATAAACTCGCGAAACGTTCTGAGAATGGAGCGTTATGTTACGCTTTTAAATCTGGTGAAGCTGATTCCCGGTCGGATTCCATATTCTAAGGTCCTCAAGAGAGATTTGTTGCCTAGGCGTGCCATTTGCTTTATTCGTTTTGGTCGGATGCGATCGGCCTAGCGAACATCTAGAATCAGAAACGTGCATAATCTACGCCCGATGTGAGTGCTCTCTGGTTGATAGTGCTGTCGTGTCCTTGTAAACGTAAGGAGTTAAACGCTCTGATGCTCTTAACACAAACTGTGGACAATATTCATCTCGTCAAATTCGAATTCTTCGAGCTCTCGCAATTTTCAAGTGCAACTAGAAGGGATACAGGAAGTGGCATATTTGGGATTCTTGATAAATGAGGAGTTTCGACGATCACTACCAGGTTATAGCAGCTGAAACAACAAAACTTGTGCATGGCCTGTTCCGAACCTTATGTAGAACGGTTCATTCTGTACTTATTGAAGCGTACAATACATTCATCACTGCCTAATTAGAATACGACACTGTGATTTTTACTCATTTTACTTTTTTAAAGGCAAAATCAATATCTGAGCTGGAGAAGGTACAGAGAAGTTGTACTCGTAAAATGTTTGATAAGTTTAAAGGGTTTTCCTGCCGCAACATTCCTTGCAGGGTAGTGCGAAACACCGTACTAGACTTGCATTCCCTGGAACGATGAGGAAAAAGTTCGACGTAATCCTAGTCTGCAAGCTTCTATGTATAAGGCTAGTGTGACGTTAAACGCGTGATAGCGCAATCGAAGGGGCCACACTGTCGTATGTGCATCCCACTAGGTTCTTGGTTCCAATTTCCCGGACGGAACAACCAATTCATCCCTCCGTGGTCGCTGAGTTGCTGCCACACCTGCCTGGAAAGGGTAGGAAATTGACATGTCCATCGGTTGGCTACCGCAAGTCATTGTACAGGCCAAAAACGCATCCAGATCTATGAGCTCAGCTTTTAGAATTTTGACTAAACTTTACAGTTGTCTTGTCACTGTGTCTTATGACCAGTCGTTTGGCACAGCAGGCGCCAAACCTCTAATTGGGGGCTTCTCCCTCCCGAATCCCGAGAATAGGATACCCCGACCTACTTCTTTTCTTCTTTAGGCCTCCTTACTTTCATTACAGTAGCAAACCAGTACTAAATACTATATAGAATAGTATTGCTGGGTATTCTAGGGTAGAATCTTCGAAATTTTTCCCATGATGCCTTTTCATCCTCTATCGCATGTGCAAGATTTGTTCTCCAAAGTTCCCGCTCTCTACGTGGCGAGAAACAGATCGTGAGGGTCCCAACCTGATGTGCTTAATCAGCGAAACATAAAGGATAAAGGATAAAGGACGGCGTTACTCGATCCCTTTTGGGATGCGCCACGCATTCTACTTCTACGGTATGTCGCGGAGGCGATTTGAATGCGTATTTGGCCATACAATGACTTACGGTGGCCAGCCGATGAACATGTCAGCGCTCTATCCTTCCCAGACAAGTCTGATACCATCTCACCGACCCCGGAGGGATGGAAGGTTTGGTTGGCCTGGGCGGGAAATCCGAACCAGGAATCTGGTATCGAGTGCACGCCACAGCCGGCGCCTCCTCCGACTGCGCTACACGCGCCCTCATCAGCGAAACATAAATAAAATTATTTGGTATTGCTTAAGCGGTCGATATCTTTTACTGGCCGCATTCGTCCGACTCCTATAGCTCTATCTATAAACAGAGAAACGGAGTGCGGGTGAAGTACGCGCATCCTCCTTGAAGGAACCCTTCAAAAGGACTTCTGAAAACACAAAGCATACTGCGCAGAGTCTGGTCTGTGTTACGTCTTCTGAATACGGATGCATGTTGCATAACATATGCGATACGTTTGCTGAGCGCCGACGCAAATGTCACAACGGTGCCACGGCGTCTATGACATGCCTTATTCACCCCGACACACATGGCAGACGTCTGTGACACGTCCTTGAATCCTGACATACGTCGGACGGTACTATGAGAAGATACTGCTCCCCTTTACTGCCCCCCCCCCCCCCACTGGCCCCTTACTGGTACTCCAGGTCCGGAAGTTAGACAACTCGGTTGTGCGCGCCCCCCTGGAGACCCCAACCACGCGTACGAGTTGTCATGCGCCAACACTGCACCCAATTTCGGATTACCAGCCATCGTGTTTTCTTCAATACACAGTCTACCTTTCCATTTCAGTATAGTAATCACTTGCTACTTGACAAAGGTTTCCTTGTGCTTCTTGCTAAAAGAACTTTCTTGAAAAGCAAGGTGATGGTTGGCCCTCCAACGGGTGGTCAGTTAACAGATGAGTGACCTACAAATTTGTAAGTCTAGGCTTTAAACTTCCTAATTTTTATTTGAACTTTTTATAGATTTATCTTATTCATATGGTTTCCTTGTGTGCTGGTGTATCTTCATTTGCTGTTCTACTTTTGTCAAATCTTGATACTGGCAATTTGAGTGTTCATATTGCCTTCATAACAAACTGTGTTTGATACCAGATAAACTAATTAGTGCTACTTTGCTCTCCCACCCAGTAGAAGTTTGATACCGATTCACCAAACCAGGTGGGATGGAGGGCCGCGTCAGCTCACGCGTGACTATTACCTTCGTCACCTTTATTTAGTCCAGTTACTCTAAGGGGTTAGGTAGAAATGGTGAAGCTGACATTCGAGTTTGCCGCCTAGATTAAGCATCTAATGTAATGCAAAATGGAGCTCATGAATGATTTATTTAACCCTTTCACGACATTGTCCGACGAAGTCGTCGGAACCATCACAAAAATAGTTCATGGAAAATTATTAAACACTTAATAGTACGATATTAATCAATGGTCCACTAATACCTACGGTCAAGACTATCCTTGGGAAACTTCATTCGTTACTGTTTTTCGTATTTAACAACTAATACACCAATACAAAATGCGCGCTGTCCCACGCGGCAGCTACCCGAAAATCGTGCGTGTTGTGAAAGGGTTAAAGCGAGATCCACCCTTCAGTTTGGCAGCACACTGTGCAAGGAAATAATAATTACGATGTTCTGAAGAGTTATGATTGAATCTCCATTACTTTTAGAGCATCCTTGAAAATTAGATATGCTTTTTAAAAATCACCCTAATATCACTAAGGTAAAGATCCAGGAAACCAGTATGCTCAACGAGGTCTACATTAGAAAAGTATCCTTGAATCGGTTTCCAAGGGCTGGGGAAACAACCTCAATCTCTTATTTATTTATTTATTTATTTATACGTGGATATCCACGCAAAAAAATAGAACAAACAGAACATGCACATTAAGATCCAGAACAGAGCGAGTAAAAATATACTGCTAGGTACAAGCGACAGACAGCGGCAACAGTTGGAAGCAAACTATTAAGGAACATCCTGGAGATACCTGTCAATAAGTCTTTTGTATTCCCTTAGCGATTTTGGTAAAATGTTTTTCTTCGAAAACTTTTGAAATTCGGTTCCAGCTCGGTCTGTGAAGAACGTAGACCTTATATTACTTCTAGCTTTTGGAATCTGGATCTTATTACATGAGTTACGGATAAATCTTTATTTTTTGACTCCTGGAAACATGTTTTCGTGCCCTAATTCGTACAACTCCACGGCACGCTTCAAAACTCCAACTTGGTATTCGACCTTTGAAGGCCCTTGGCATCAACGTCAGGCGAGCACAAGGTGACCGCCCTCCTGCGTCGCGAAAACTCATCCGTCCTGGACGAATCTCACCAGCTGGTCCCGCCCTCGCTATTGGTCGGGGTATCTGACGTACCGCACCTCCACGTGAGTGTTGCCTAAAGGCTCACGCACACTTCTGCGGCAAGGCAGCTCGCCACTATCTCTGACGCCACGGGAGAAGTTGGGCCGTAGGTTCCGTCCCCTTCCGAAGGTGCCGTCGCTCGGCAGGATATCCTGCAGGACCGCGATTGGTCAGTGGGGCGGAGCAGGAATTGCAGGAGGTCCTGCCGAGTTACGGCACTGTCGCGAAATGACTTGCCGAACCGACAGGCACAGCCGAGGTACTCCGGAGGTAGTACTGCAGTAGTGTTCGCTCCTCCCATCGGCGCCAGCCATTGGCTGGACACGCTCTACAGCCCAACAACTGCAAGAGGGGTGCTGCTAAGGTACTGCCGGTTTCGGAAACCAACTGCCCAAGTACTGCCCCAGGTACGGCCCAAGAACTGCGGCGCACATGGGTCCCGCCGCGATTTCCTCATGTGTAAGCACAGTAACCTGAGGTGACGCAATGGGTCTCGTGATGGTGTGAGCGGTCGTTCCGACTGGCGCGAGGGGTTGCTCCACTTCGTTTGAGTTCGCTTTTTGTTTGTTGATGATTTGCGTCGGTTTTCTTCGGTATCTCTCGATGATTGGCGTCGATGTTCGCTTCTGTTTGAGAGGTTTAACCCGTTTAACCTTTTTTTCAGGTGAACGAGTCGTTGCAGAGCGAGGCGGTCATCGGTGTCGGACACTGAATTATAGACCTCAACCGGAATTTCCTTCCACCGTAATCCGGCGCGCGATTCGGGCGCGCTCCGTCCTTTAAACTGCCGACCGCGCTGCCGCGCAACCCGACCGCGAGGCCCGCAGAGGATTCTCGCCAGGTTTCAGAATTATTTCGAGTACTGTATGCTACTGTATTATCTATTATTATCTGTATTCACTAGATTCTCGAGAGTTTCGCTAAAGCGACCACGTTTATGGAAGCTAGGGTAAGACTTTTGATAAAGTTATGCCAGCATCCGGGTTTTTGGTCAGTAGTTTGCTCTCTGTGGGCACTACAGCTGCCACCTCCCTTACTTCTGCAACTTATCTCCACACGACCAGATTTTCCTCTCTTTTAAGTTGCCTTCCAATCTTCAGTCACCTTTCCTGTTGGAGTACATCTGATTCCCACACTAATGTGAGTTATGAGATCTCATGTACTCTTCCTATAGGTGATTTAGGTGGGTGGCCACTGGAACATCATTCGTCCTTCTAAAAGTCAAAGAATAAGTATTTTACGAACTTTTATAACGGCACGGCACACGACTGCTTATTAAGATGACATTAGATCAATTACAACGGCGTCTCATCCTCATCACGGGGCAAAACTTAGAGCCATGCAGGCACGCAGTGTACATCCAGCCTTCACATACGCAGCACTGGATCCAACCAATGTAATTGGAACCACCTTCTTCATCCTGTTGTGAGCGAAAGCGTACTGGACAGTATGGAGTGTTGTCCTCCCGGAATTTTGGGAGCGTCTCCCGCATATATGTCTATAAATGTACATTCCCTTGTCCTCTTGCATTCGGAGCAGTAGTTTTTTAGCAACTTTTTTCTCCATGTACTGTTATGAGTGAGGAAACAAGGTCTGACGACGTCTGAAGGATTTTGTGTGGCTGTCAGTATTCTTGTCCTGGCTTCCTCATATTTCTCGCGCTGATTCGTTTGAAAGCGACAATGTCTTCAAATCCGTCTTCACTATCTTCAAATTTCCCGTACTACCTCATATGGAAGTTCTAGCACCCTTAAATTCGTCTTCGACATGGCTGTTGATAAGAGATGTTAGTTGAAAACAGTGTTAGGCATAATAATATTCACCGATCCCCCTTTCTATTAAAGTACATAAGATGCCACAACATCACATTTGTGGGATTCAAATGTGGGTTCAGTATCGAAGTGCATAGGAAGTCCGACGAGGAACCGCTGCGGGCCTCGCGGTCGGGTCGCGCGGCAGCGCGGTCGGCAGTTTAAAGGACGGGGCGCGCCCGAATCGCGCGCCGGATTACGGTGGCAGGAAATTCCGGTTGAGGTCTATAATTCAGTTTAGTGGATTAAGTGTTAGTGTTTTGAAATGTGGTTTTACAAATGCATTTAGGGTTGTGTTAGCAGCAGCCAGAGGGCTGCTTACACAACCCTAAATGCATTTTTACTTGCAGTGCATGGGCTTATGGGCGCTATGGGGCTGGGGGGGGGGGGGGGTAGTTTGAATTTGAACCGTATTGGCCACTCTGCACTGCACACAATTGAAAGCTGTCTACAGGAGTGGACATGGGTTTTCGTCCGCTTCGTTATTCGATCTCGTTTAACCTTTCTTTTCGAGGTGAACGAGTCATCGCAGTCAGCTGGTCAGTGGAGGTCGGAGGGCAGCTGTCCAAGTTTGGTGAGTCAGTGCACTTTCGCGGGGGATTGCGCAATCCAGTGTACTTTCGCGGGGATTGTGCAATCCCCTTTGGGTTTCATTTTGCTTCTCGACGGTTCTCGTCCTTCGCGTTTTGTGTCGGTGTTCTTTGCTGTGCCGTACGGTTATCGTCTGTTAACGGAAGTTGTTTAACCTTTCTTTTTCAGGTGAACGAGTCGTTCCGGAGCGACGTTCTCATCGGCGTCGGAGGACAGCATCGAAGTTTGGCTAGTTAGTGGATTTTCTCTCAGTGATTTGGAATGTCCACCATTGACATTGACATTGACAACGCAAGAAATGTAGAACTCAGAAACCTTCGGCAAAATGTGGTCGGACCCCTCATAGGTATGTTTTTGGCCATCACATCACTTCGAGTTATAAGCATGAGCCCCCTTATCCGAAACGCGACTTCATCTTTCGTCAGGCTGTTGCTTGGATGGCATGGAACTCGGAGCGGAGCTAGATTTGAATGTCGAGGACATTATGCGATCCCCCACAAGGTAGCCTTTCTAGTAAAATCAGCTAGAGGGAATCTGCTCACCAGTTATACGAACTTTTATTATAAATTCAGCTTCTGGAAGGGATTGGGAAGGAACAATGATTAAAGGAAAAAAGCCTTCGAGATTCGAAAGAAGCAACGTGCAAACTGGGGGATCTACTGTAGGACCGCACTAGCGCAATGTAAGTTGAGGATTGAAAATCAAAAAAATCAGATTGCTCAAAAAAATTCAATGAACTTAAGCAGTATATGTTTAAGGGCCAACAGACGTCAACACGTCGTCAATGATGGCGTTCTAACACCACGCCCTGTAAGTATAACATTACTGCTACTTATACTGCCTGCTAAATAACTGGCCTGATTTTCCTAAGTAACTTACTTACAGAAACACTATAACTTCGAAATAGAGGTCCCTACCACAAGTGCGATCAATACGGATGGCGAAGACGATCCTATGCCGCAGTAGCGACCGCAACAATCACATACAGAAGCTCCTGATACTCACTTATTGCAATATTTCTACTTTTGAAGATCTGAATTTTTGTTAAAATCGTTGTAGTATTTGCTTTGCTGTACGGATGTAGTAAAGTTGGTGTAAATAAATTTGTATAACTCCGCCATGTTCTTATCACAGAAGCATTTTCATCAATGTAACGCTAAACCGAACTTGCGCGCACCCTTCAGTACTTGAGCACTACCCTCACTCGAAATTAGTACCTCCACCACTGGTAGTACTCCCACTACTAGTGCTCCTAACAGTAATCTCAGCACCAATTCCCACTACTTCTAGTTTTTCCACTATTTTCTACTACTTTAACTTTTGCTCCACCGACCACTTCTCGAACTTATAACTTATATCGAGTTCTAAGACCGAGAAGTGGTCGGTGGAGCAAAAGTTAAAGTAGTAGAAAATAGTGGAAAAACTAGAAGTAGTGGGAGTTGGTGCTGAGAGTACTGTTAGGAGCAAGAATAGTAGTGGGAGTACTACCAGTGGTGGAGGTACTAATTTCGAGTGAGGGTAGTGCTCAAGTACTGAAGGGTGCGCGCAGGTTCGGTTCGCGTATTTGCGCATCACGTGCTGCGGGGGTGCATGGAAGGGTATCCCTTCAAAGTGAGCAGGATGTGCTCCCCCAGCTCCCACAATGTCTTGCCCAGCTCCTGCAATGTCCTGCCCAGCTCCCACAATGTCCTGCCCAACTCCCGCAATGTCTTGCCCAGCTCCTGCAATGTCCTGCCCAGATCCCGCAATGTCCTGCCCAGCTCCCGCAATGTCCTGCCGAGCTGCGAGACTACCTCCTGCCCTCAAAGAGGATGACCGGATGACCGAGATGACCAAGGTGCTCCTAGCTCGGCAGGTGGTTCCGCCCACTTTTGCAATTGTTGGGCCGTGTCCCGGAGATTAGAACGCCCCATCTACGGCCCAACTTCTTCCGTGGCGTCAGAGATGGTTAAGGATAGGACAGGGATGCCGCCGGCGGAGAACTCTGCGTCTCTGCCCCGTGATTAAGGATAGGGCCGCGGCGCTGCCGCAGAAGTGTGTGGGACGTTAAGGGCTATAGTATACATACTTCCGCGAGAGTGTCCGCGGCATGTCCGCGAACGCGCAGTGCGCAGAGGACGGTCGTCGTCGACCCGGGGCGGCTTGCGTCGCATTGGAGTGCGTTTTTGGCGCCGTACTCCCCGGGATGATAGCCTTCTCGCGGAGAGCACTGCACCCCGGAAGGCTATCGCTCTACGCGAGAAGGCTGTCGTCCCACGGACGGGAAATACATATAACAGAGATTACGAGAGAAAATGCCCGAACCGCGCCGCGTCTGTTTCGGTGCGAGAAAATGCCCGCAACCAAGGGAGAAAATGCCCGCGACCAAGGGAGAAAATGTCTACAGCCAGGGAAGAAAATATCTGCGACCACTGAACGGTTTTCGATAGGGTCCACTACAAACAACCACAACAACAAAACACATGATAATCACGTGGACAGGGATACGGTATTTTTCTTATGCCGTCGAGGAAAAGGCATGAGAAATCGTGGATGTGGCAACGGAAACTGTGGCACTATCATTTGGATTCCCTAGCAGACTTGATGGCCTTACCGTGATAGAGAAGCTTTGGAGAATATGAGGGAAGTTTCTCGTTACAACAGGCATGCTCAACGGTTAAATTAGTACCAACGGTGTTTTATGTGAAAAGAACACTTGAAAACACTGAAAGGAGCGAAAGAAGCGTTTTCGCCCAGATCTCAATTTCTAGAACGTAAAACTAGAAAACAAGCACATGTAAAGAATTACTTTTCAAACCATTGAGCTGCGGAACTGTAGGCCCTTTTGAGATTGTTTTTGAGCCACATGAACGCCACATGGAGTGAACAGTAAGGTACATGCACTTCAAAGTCATGAGAAGTAGAAAATGAGAAAATAGCAGAACTTATTTTGGAATTTATTTACGAATTGGTTTTTAGGTTTTACTGACGCTTTGCTGAGTCTTTCTGATGAAGTCTTCATTTTTGACCAATCATTTCCTTCTTTACTAAAACAGGATTCGAACATAGATATTTCAACATTCATTGCTTTTTAAGTGATTTTCATCTGATACACCGTTGGTATCGTAAATACTTGTTGTGCTCTTTTTTATTAAGATTTCTCTCAGTATAGGACTTCTATTTTGATTGGCTTTGTTGCTGTTTTTCTGGTATTTCCACATATCTGAATAAAGGATTCTTCTCGTCAACCCAGGAATTTTCTCCCCTGGTCTCGGGCATTTTCTCCCTTGGTTACGGGCATTTTCTCCCCTGGTCGCGGGCAATGGTTAGTTGCAACATAGGTTTTACCAAAAACGTTATTAAAATGACCAGAACCTACGGTGTAGCACCTCGCCAAAAATCTTTCAAGGCACCTTCTTGAAATATAGAGTGTTTTTCGAACATGAAATTTTGCGATCAACTTCTTATTTGAGCTTTGACACGAATGAAATGTTGTGGAAATAGACCATTGAATAATAATAGCAATACGTCCGGTTAAGTCTCTCCTAATGGTTTCTTCCACAGTTTCAAAGTTTTTTTGTTTTCTAAGTGGTGTTTTCCGCGCAAAGTTGTTTTCTTTATTACGGCGCTTTTGCTATACATCACATGGTGATGTGCAGTAGATTCTTCTCGTCAACCCGGGAATTTTCTCCCTTGGTTGCGGGCATTTTCTCCCTGGGTGCGGGCATTTTCTCCCTATTTCGGGCCTTTTCTCCGCACGCAACGCGCGCCGTGAGATTCGGGTATTTTCTCCGTAGACCTTTAGCAGACCCCTCATCGTCTGTCGGCTGCGATCCGCGAACGGTGGGCCGCGACGAATGGCCTGGTGCGGGGTCCAGGTACGATTCGCTCCCGTCCCCGCGGACGCTTTCGCCGGAGTATGCTATAGGCCTAAGAGGCACGGTGACAACCGTAGGTAGATTTAGTTAGTCACTTCGTCGTGGTTGCCCATCATTACAGCGCTGCAAAGCCTTTATTCCAAATGTCTCGTTGTTCTCGTCTTTGATTAGTGGGATGGACAGATAAATTGGAGTAATTTGAAGTAATTTGAGTTCATCTCAGGAGAGAAAGGACAAAGAAGAAGCAGTATTCGTAAAATTATTTCGAGGGAGATGACTATCGAGGTTGGGGGGGGGGGGATCGGTAATTGTCTCGTCTTCCATTTGCTGTGGCACGACTGACGCACTAATGATTATGTTAACAAATAGATATGATTCGTTATTGAAAAGATAAAGCAAATCACAAAAACGCTTTTTGGAAACGCTGTGTGTGACAGAGTTCCAATGCAAGCTCGTCCCAAGGATGACGGATGAGGAACTGCATTTGTCAATCGGGATGGACCACGCGCTAATTCTACGAGGTGTCGTGGAGGCAACTTTAAGTGCTTATTTGACCTGCATACACCGGCGCGTATGGCGCAATCGCAGAAGTCGATGGCACCCGGTCACACCCCGACTCGAGGTTTCAGGTTTGACCCTGTCCGCACTCACTCTCCAGGGTCGGTGAATTAGTGCCATACTTGTCTTGGAAGGAAAGGCTTGGTTGCCCATCGACTGGCCATCGCAATTCATTGTAAGGCCAAATACACATTCAAATTGCGTCCATAACATTCTCCATAAGTAGAATACGTGGCTTCATCCATTTGGCACGGCGACCTATCAGTAACTACGATATTATCTATTATAAAATTTGTCTGGTATTAAAATGTCACCTGTATCACCTGTCATTCTCTTCGTCATGGAAATACTCGAGCGGGCTCCAGCAGCGTCTGCATTCGTCTCTGTCGCGTGCCGAGTGCTCCAGTCTTCGTTCGAGGGCACGGAGAGCGTCACATCGTTCATTCAGGGCTTTCACGAAGAAGTCCGATCAACGCACTGCTGGCGCTCTGGTGTTCTCTTGACGTCTGGCGGAAT